>OY856413.1:476997378-477449878 GCA_963693085.1 Alisma plantago-aquatica | reverse complement strand
CCCTGCTACATGTACCAATAATTCCATCCCTTCATCTAGCCACTCCAATCAGTCCATCTCTTCACCACTAGCCTCTGGACGTCTCCGGTATCTTTCTAACAATTGCACATTGACGGGTTAAACGGATTTCACTAGTTGTCTGCCTACGCCTCATGGTGGAGTAAGTCTCCCTCCATGTTGGCGTAGGTTTTCTCTCTTCTTCTGCCACTGTGTGGGTTTCTGAGATCTGATCTGTCAAATATGCTACTTCTGCATGATGCCCCGCTGCGGGTTTTGCTAGATCTACTGATCTAGGAATTCTATTGCCCATGTGTTGGGTTCTTCTCTTATTAATTGTTTGTTGATTGATGTTTCTACCTGTTGTCTGCTCCTGGGGCATGCTCCTTCCAGATTCTGCATCATGTGCCTCTCTTCCACTGCTCGTATGACGTTCACCGATCCACTAAGGACATCGTGTGTTACTATCATTAAGTTGGATGGATCCAACTAACACACCTGGTTTGCATCCTTTGAGCTTTATGTCAAAGCTCAAGGGCGTTATTCACATCTCATCTCTGAAGGGTCGGCTATACCTACTAAAGAAGTTGATGCCAAAACCAAACAGGCTTATGATCTTTGGTCCAAGGATGACTCTAGTGTAATGACTTGGCTGGTAAATAGTTCTGAATCGAAGATTAGTCAATCCCTTATGCGCCTGAAGACTGCCAAAGCCATGTGGGACCAGCTCTCACATGTTTACTCTCATCAGCAGAACCCTAAGATAAGTATTTGAGATTTTTCAAACAACTGGCCAAGAAGGAGTTTTGTACAACCGAATGTGTGGAGGATTATTAAAATCAGTGTACCGCTCTTTGGGACGAATTTGAAAGCTACCATCCTCTCACTACTGAGATTAATGAGATACGGCGACAACGCGATGAATTGTAACTTATGCAATTTCTTGTTGGCTTACCCCACTCCTTTTCTGGGATAGTTGATCAGATATTATGTAGTGATCCTTTACCTACTCTGCGAGGCGTCCTCAACCGGGTTCAACGTCTATTGGGTGTCTCCCAATTTCCGCCTAATCACTCTGACACGGCTCTTGTTGTTGGCTCGAGAGATTAATTTCGTGGTCGTGGTCGCAATCGTGGTTGTAGTCGTGGTCGTGGTCGAGGACGTTCTACTACTGGTCCTGGTCGTGGTTCATCTTCTTCCGACTCTTTTGAATCACGCTATTGTAAATTCTGTAAAAGAACCAATCATACGAAGGATCGTTGTTGGATAAAACATGGTAAGCCTGCTTGAGCAAATCAGGTCACTACTGATCAGGTTGATTCTGCACCATCATCTTCTTCTCAGCCTTTTGTGGATTGGCTCCATTCTGAGATCGAGAAGCTACTCTAGGCTCGTCCTACTACTTCTACTTCTGATGTCTCTCTGGATGGAGGTTCTGCCCTTTTTGCATCTTCTGCACTTTCTGGTAAAAACACATGGGTGATTAATTCCGACGCCACCTCTCATATCTCGGGCAATGCTGACTTGTTTTCTAATCTTCGTAAAACTTCTTCTATTTCACCTGTTACCTTGGCCAATGGTTCTCAATCGCTGGTTGTTGGAATTGGAAACATCTGCACTCCTGGAAATTTGCTATTGCATTCAGCACTTTACGTTCCAAAGTTCCCATTAAATTTATTATCTGTTAGTAGAATTGTCAAGAGCCTCCGCTGCTCTATCACTTTTGACCTAGATGGTGTTGTGTTTCAGGATCTACGCACGAGTGTGAGGATTGGTTTGGGACATGAGGGACCAAATGGGCTATATAACTTGGATTTGCCGAAGCCGACTGCTCTACTGACTGCTTCTGTTATTGGACTTCAATGGCATTACAGAATGGGCCATCCATCCGCTACAAAGTTGAAGCATTTAATTCCCCCCATTTCTGATTCTGCTTTTCACCGTGAAACTTGTACTCTGGGCAAACAAACTATGCTATATTTTCGAAAAAAATTATATTGGCTCAAAAGCACCTTTTGATATTATACATGCTGACGTTTGGGGATCGTGTTCTGTTACTAGTACTTTTGGCTTTCGTTACTTTTTGAGCTTTATTGATGATTTCTCACGAACCACATGGTTGCTTCTTTTAAAAGATCGCTCTCACATGCTTGACACTATCATGACCTTTTTTGTTGAAATCAGTACCAGTTTGACAAGCCTATCAAAAATTTTGGACTGACAAAGCTTTAGAGTTTATGCAAACATCTGTTAGCTAGTTTTCTAGAAAAATGGGTACTATTCATCAAACTTCTCGTTCATATACTCAGCAAAATGGGGTTGCCGAACGCAAATTTTGGCATCTCTTGGAAGTTGTTTATACTCTAGGAAGCATGGACACGGACACGGATACAGACACGGACACGGACACGGGAATTTTCAAAAATATAGGACACGGCGCTGGACACGACGAAAAATATACATATACATATACATACATATATTATTTTTATATATAACAAAAAAAAGAACAAGAACAGTCAAACTTAAAGATCATTTCATCCGAGCTATACTCACTTTCATATGTTCACTTAAACACACATTGCAACATCATAAAATTAAGCCATCAAAGGCATACGATCAAACAAGTCCACATTATAAACACAATAATAGTAATATAAATTTTATTCACAAACAATAACAAGTTAAGCACTACGAGTATGGACCCATAGAAAAAAAAATTGCACATGTAAATTTGGACAGTAAAAAGATAGTAATGGTGGTAGACAACAAAGAAAAAAGAGGAGGTAAGTTGTTATGTGTAGAAGAGAGTGAAACATTGATGTACATTCAGATTTGGGAAGAAAATGAAGGGAAAGAGGAGGTTGGTGGTGGTGGTGGTGGACAAATAAAACATAGATATTGGAGACAGAAGAAGAGGAAGACGAGAGGTTGGCAACGAGCGGAGAGGGGAGAGGTCAAAGTCTTTCGGTGGATGAAGAGGAGTAATTAACTAGGTGGCGATGTGATGAGGGGAAGACATGTGCATCAGGAATAGAGAGGAAGTTTATGTGCAATAGGATATTTCCCCTTAATTTGTGATGTGTTGTGTCCTGGTGCGTCCAAGCCGTATCCAGGACGTGTCCAACTCCTGATAAAAAGATGGGAGACTTGGACACATCTGAGAAGTGTCCACCACATGTCCACGTGTGTCCGTGGCGTGTCCATGTTGGACACGGAGACAGTGGCCTCCAAGAAGTGTTCATGCTTCCTAGCATGTACTCTTCTATTTCATTATCATGTTCCCAAAAATTGTTGGTCTGAAGTTGTCTCAACTGCCTGTTACCTGATTAATCGCATGCCCTCATCTGTTCTTGGCAACCACATACCTTTTCGTATTTTGTATCCTGGTGCTCCTCTTTTTCAAGTACCTCCTAGGATCTTAGGAAGCACCAGCTTTGTCAAAAACCTTAGGCTAGGTTTAACTAAACTTGATCTTCGCTCTACCAAACGTGTGCTCTTGGGTTATTCTCGGACTCAGAAAGGTTACAAATGTTATGATCCTGCTGCAAAGAATTGGTTTGCTAGTGCTGATGTGGTATTCTTTGAGGAGTCTCCTTACTTTTCTCCAACAGGTTCAACACTCACATTTGATTTGCTTCACACACCTTTACCTATGATGGTAGACACTAACATGTCTTCTCCGGATATGGCTCGCATTGTGCCTCTGAAAGTGTATCAAAGGCGCCCAAGAAATACAACGCCCTCTACCGTCCCTTCATCTTCAATTCCTCCGTCCTCGTCGGCAGATCAGCCTTCACCTCGGGTAATTTCTGATTTAGATGTCCCTATTAGCTTGCGAAAAGGGACTCGATCTTGTACTCAGCATCCTATTAGAAATGTTTGCTACTGCTAACCTAGGGATGAATTTTCCAAATTTTACCTCTGCTTTATCTGCTATTTCTGTTCCCAAGAATGTTGCTCAGGCTTTAGCGCATCCTGCAGGGCGTCAGGCCATGGAAACTGAAATGTAGGCATTTACTGATCGTCGTACATGGGACTTAGTTAATGCACCTACCTCTTGTTCTCTTGATGGCTGTCGTTGGGTCTTTACTGTCAAATACCATCCCGATGGCACTATTGAACGTCTGAAAGCTCATGGCATTGACTATTTTGAGACACTTTCTCCTGTAGAACGTCTAGTGTTCTTATATCTGTAGCAGTTAATTGTGATTAGCCTCTATTTCAGCTAGATGTTAAAAATATTTTTTGTATGGTGATCTACATGAGGAGGTATACATGAACAACCGCTGCTTTTGTCACTGAGGGGGAGCATTCTAAGGTGTGCAGGCTGCGTAAAGCAATCTATGGACTGAAAAAGAGTCCCCGTGCCTAGTTTGATAAGCTCGGTAAATCCTTCAGCAGTTCAATTTTCGTCGTTGTCATTCTGATCACTCTATGTTCATTAAGAAAATTGTTTTTGGCATGGTCGTCTTAATTGTGTATGTTGATGATATTATATTATCTGGGAATGATCAAGCAGGCATTCAGGCAATAAGGAATATCTGGAAAAACATTTGGTCACTAAAGATCTGCTGGGAAAATTAAGATATTTTTTGGGTATTGAAGTTTCACAGTCGTCCTCAAGTGTGTGTTTATCTCAAAGAAAATATGTTCTGAATTTGTTGTCTGACATAGGACTTCTTGGTGCAAAACCCACTGCTACTCCTTTAGATCCTAATACAAACTGGGACGATGATACTTCTCCTCTGTATCCTGACCACCATCAATATCGTCGACTGGTGGGTAAACTTACATATCTAACAGTGACACGAGCTGATATTACTTCTGTGGTTGACTTAATGAGTCGATATGGATAAACTTCGACAGTGCCACTGAGATGCGATGTGTCACATTTTGAAATATCTAAAAAATTCTCCAATTAAGGGCTTATTGTACAAAAATCATGGGCACTGTAAAATCAAAGGGTATTCTGACTCTGACTACGCAGGCAGCCGTTTAGACCGCAAATCTACTTCTGGATCATGCACCTTTGTAGGTGGTAACCTTATTACCTGGCGTAGTGAAAAACAAATTCTTGTTGCATGATCCAGTACTGAAGCTAAGTATAGAGCTATGGCTCATACTACATGTAAACTTTTATGGGCCTGCGGTCTTCTGAAGGAATTTGGCATTTTTGTATCTGCTCCTATTTCTATGCATTGTGATAATAAGGTTGCCATCTTTATTGCTAGCAATCCAACCTTTCATGAGCGGACTAAACATATTGAGGTGGATTGTCATTTTGTCAGAGAAGTTGTTTTGTCTAGTGCTATCTCCACTCCATACACTCATACGCCTGATCAAGTGGCTGACATCTTCACCAAATCTGTTCCAAAGGCCAGATTTCATAGCATGGTTGACAAGTTGGGCATGATTGATATCTACGCTCCAGCTTGAGATGGAGTATTAGATATGTGCTTTATTGCTTTATGTTTATTGTTATTTTCTGTGTTATGGGCTTTGGACTAGTCTTGTCTCTAGCCTTTTTGTTTTATCCCATATTGCCTATCTCTGACAATAGGCGTACTCTCTTGTCCTATACAAGAGAGTCCTAAGTAACTTGTTATAATCATCCAATATACAAAATCCTTTTCTATTCTATACACCTCAATGGCAACAAAGTATCACAACTTTCCAAGAATTTTAGTGACAAAGTGCTCAGTGTTATATTTTTTGTAGCCAAAATCACAGTCGAGTCGTGATCATATATTACAACATCATCTACATATACAGTTAGGATGATAAACCTCGCATTAGCTCTTTTGATAAAGAATGAATGATCCAAGTTTTGTCTGGAGAAGCCAAACTCTATCAGGATATGACTGAGGTTATCAGACTAAGCTCTGGGGCTTTGTTTCAGGCCATATATGTTTTTCTTAAGTTCACAAACTTTGAATACCCCTGAGCAACAAACCCAGGAGGTTGCTCCATAAACTTCTTCATGAAGATCCCCACCAAGAAAAGAAATTTTAACATCAAGTTGAAATAGAGGCCACCCAAGGTTACGACTATACAAATAAGGATTTGTACATAATCAAGACAGGCCACCTAGGAAGCACGGACACTTCCCGGGATTTCACAACATGACGATGTGCAAAGTCTCATGTATATACATACACACACATCAAGATGTAAAAGATGTATCGTGGTTTTTTGCTCATACTGTGTGCTAAAACAATACTATTAAAACGGGGAAATAAGAGTACTTGTCCTTCGTTAGATGACAACCAATAGAAGATGGGTCACTTTGATATAAGTAGGGTGCTAAGAATTATGAGGAAACATAACAAACCACAAATAGTCAAATAACCAAATAAGGAACAGCAAAAACAAGAGAGGGGATGGTTGTGAGTCTTGTGACACGTTTAAAGTACCCTTTTCTTCAATCTATCAAAACACACAGCATCAACAAAAACTAATGGTGAACATGGTTTTCAAAAACCCACTTTGAGGCTCTCAAGGCTATCCTATTTGCTACTTGAGGCTTATACCATGTTGTCCTATATAGAGACTTACGCCTCAATATGTCTGAGGCTCACCTCAAAGCACGGAGGCTCTGATGTGTAAGCCTCGTATGTTGATGATAATGACTTACATTAATCACCAACTTTTCTACTTTTGAGATTCTTACATACATCTTCTTGAAAAAAAATATTCAAAGTATTTGTAGTCAATTAAAACTCACATTAATAGAAATTTCAATTATGATTCTCATGTATAAAATTTATCAATATTCATTGCTAAATCTGTCTTTGTGCTTCTTTTACTTGCTACATCGGTGATTTCAAATCTCTTTTTTACTAATGTTAAATTCTTGTTCTTACGAGTCTAAAATTCTAAATTATGTTCTCCTAAATTTCTGTCAAATTACGTATATGAATCTTATAGTAAAAAGCATTATTGTTGCGGTGGTATTTCTTATTAACTTTGCTCTTAATCCGTATGTATCCTCCTTAAGTTACGTAAAAAAATTGATTTGGTTTTAATTTTTCTAGTTTTTAGATATATATTATCTACACATATACATAAGACATGATAGACATTCAGATGTGTATATATATGTGTAAATTTATGTGTGAACGCCTCATACATATTTTGAGGCTTATGCCTCGCCTCACTATGCAAAACACCTCAGTATTCATGCACTTTATATCCTTGCTGCCAAATGAATAAATGCAGTTTCCCTAAACACAGTCGTCAAATTAATAATAAAAGTTAGCAGTCAAGATAGCCTTCACCTCTCCCTGAAAAAAAGAATCCACATGAGATCTGCATATTAGGCTTGTAATTTTGGCGTAAAAGAAGGCATCTAGTTTAATAATAATATATCAACTGATGAAATTGTATGTTATGGATAGAAAGGGTAAGTCCCTTTCAAATTAAGCAAAGTACCTCAAAGTTTATGTCCTCAAATAAAACTGATAGTGGAGTCTCTCTGTCACATGTAAGAAGCCCCATAATCAGCCTTACGCATCGAAACATAGGTAAAGCAGACGTGTCGCTAGCATTTTCAAGGCTGCAACAACATATCAGAGGAAGGTTTGCTTAATGCAGAGCATAATAGATAAATCATTCTAGGAAGATCTATAAGTTTAAAATAGCATCAAGAAAGACAATTTGCTATATTGGCAAATGGATACCATCTGATCAAAACTCCACACCATATCCCGATCCAACTCAGGAAAACATAAGTACAAGTTTCTAAGGCAACAAAGAGTATAATTAAGAAAAAACTGACAATTTAAGAACCCCCTAATTGCAATTTTGATGAAAAGGCTCTAAGACAAAAAAAAACGTAAGGAATTAATATTTGAAAATAGTAAGTGAATTTGTAATGCATTTTGAAATTGCAGCAAAGCAAATTTAAAGTTCAAATCTGCCCACTCCCCAATTTTCTTCTTTTCCACCGGACAGTATCCCGAGACATGATAACATATTGATTAGTAGGCATCCACATATAAAGGTAATTACTCCAAATTCCTGTGAAAATAGAAACATTTAAAGTTTTTGGCATACAAGACCATTGTAGATTCAAGAAAAATATTTGTTAAAGTGTCTATATTAGTCTATTAGTTAAATAGGCTAATTAGTTTAGTGGGCCTTTATATTCCGGCCCGTCTAGTTTAGATTACTTGGGACACAAGTCTCAGGGTTTCTCCCTTGCTCCTATATATAGGACAGGGGTGTCCAGTCTTGTATTCATCTATCACAATCAATTCCTATTTCAAGCAATCTTATATTCTAACAATATTAACAATGACCTTTTCCACCATCTACTAAATATGTAACCTAGCAATATGATAGCTCTTTTGTTCTTCTGGTGTAAAGAAAGAAGAGCTCTCTGCAAGTCCTATAAATGTAGACCTCGGTACAAATTCACCACCAGAACAAGAACAATATTTTCTCGGTTGTACCATTACAAATTCCTCAATAAATAGAATGTATAACAATATAATAAGATCTAGTGCGTCTACCTAAGGAATCAGGTTTTGGCTAGAAACTATAAGCCATCTAAAGGGTATAGAAATCATTTTCTAAACTACAATCACATATGATTGGAGAATAAGGAGTATAAAATAGGCCAAAACAAATTTTCCCACCATTAGGGATCAAAACATCACATTGACCGACATAGTAAAATGAAAGTGTCTTCTATATCATACGAAAACTACATAGCCCAATGGCACAACCACGAAACCTCCAAATGCCAAGAATTTTCGTTGTATTGAGTGGGTGGTGGCTTTTTCCTTGGGGTGCCAGTCAGCTTAATTGTCATGGTTAGTCATTTCACTCTAATCGACAAGAAAGAAAATGTCCAGTTTTGATATCGCCTCGGTGAGCACAGAAATGGAAATGTACGGGAATTTGTCAGATGCCTGGCGTTTCATTGTCAAAACAAACGAATTAATTTATGAAATTTTACCAGATCAATCTACTAGTGTAAACACACGGTTTATGCAATAATTTGCCATATTGGATATTGAGGGGTCTCCTCATGTTTGAGTGAAGGAAGCTGAAGTGTTTTGATTCCATAGGAATCTCGATGTCAATTTTCAATGGAGCAATTAATGAGGTCATGATAGTTAGAAAACATAATGTATAGACTCAAAGAGACAAAACTGTGCAAAGAAATTATGGTCTAGGTAGTATAAAGTACAAAGAGGAGTAACAAAAATTGACGGTCAGTGTGTTTGGATACCTGACTGCCATCTCCACATAAACATTTGGCAAAATTCCGACCATTTTGTCAAAAATTTTGAACAATGTTAGTTGACATGGGAGATTTTAATGGCTGACCCCTCAAATATTGAGGAGATATAGACTATTTCCCACCCTCTCCTAAGGTTGCATTCCAATATACCCTTAAGCCGAAGCCCATTATTGCTCAAGGTGGAAGCAGGACATCCCTGACTGAAGTCAACTCCTGAATGAATAGGCAACCACTACCAAGGGAAGGAGGAAAGAGGATCTATTTTCAGCAAGAGATCAATGTTACAGTTCAAATGGTCCCTTGTGAAGTCTACGACTATATCTCATCTTCTTTTTTTCTCCAAGTCAAGAGGTCATTCGTTCATCCTACCCTCCTCATGTAGGTCACTGAAAGAAAAAAATTCTAATTGTAATGAGGCATAATTAAAAGTGGTAGTACTACTATGGTACTACCATTACATATATGTTATAATGTAGATGTGTCTTGTAGTTTCAAGGGTGAGTGATCATATGATGCCTTCATCTGGGGGGTTTCGGTGCAGTATCAGCAAGTTTGTTGGACTTTCTTCTCACAATTGTACGGCAATCTTCTAGCTTTTCTCTATCACCATCTTATGAGCATATTTAGATCAGCATCAGCATCTAAGCCCCAATCCCGACCTTGTTGGTTCAGCTAAATATATTTATCCTTGTGAGAAATAATGTTATATTGATTTGATAAATAAAAGACGTACAGCCTTGTCCTATATATAGGAGAAAGGGAGAAACCCTGAGACTTGGGACACAAGTAATCTAAACAGACCGAGATACTAAAGGCCCACTAACTAATTAACCTATTAACTAAATAGGCTAATATATACTTTCTAACACTCCCCCTCAAGTTGGATCATGGGTGAATCACATGTCCAAGCTTGGAGTTACAGGACTCGATAAAAGAAAAGACAGAAATGATAAAAGATAAATATCACTCCCCATACAAAAGATTGATACTCCCCCTTAAACAAAGCTCCCCCTGAATCATATGACGACGCCTCTCTCTTCTTTGGAATTGTATTCTGCAGGCTAGAGATCATCGAGCTTTGGAGATGGTCTTGTGGTGTGCATCTGGAAGGAAAACATCTAGTGAATGAGACATGAATACTACAGCAGTAATTCGCCACTTGGAGCAGACGATCCTCAATACCATGACTACGTCATCTCCACTGGAATACATACTAAACGCGGCACGAACGCGGATCTCCAATGACGATGTAGCAGTAGTGGTCCCTTCAAAGTGTCTGAGAAGACGTGCATAACGTGGCACGAACACGAACGGACGATGTGTTGATGATACGCTGCAGGTACCATAACTCTGGCGCATGAACCTTGGGGGCTTGACAGGAAAGGAGATCATCCATCAAGAAAAGTCCCAAGTAGATCAGTCGAAGGCGATGTCGTAAGAACATATGCAGCTCGGAGTAGACGTGATGAAAAAGCTCGGTGAAGATAAATCTGGATGAATCAACCTTGCAGATGTAGACTTGGCAGGCTAGAAATTGCTGAGCTTCTGAGAAGTCTGAAGAAGCACCCATCTGTCTCTCAAGAATGCAGCAAGAGTGATAATGTTGTCTGAAAGTGGAGAACATGTGTGTTGAGTGAAGCTCCATCAAGATAACCTGGAATATGTAGACTAATACATATACCATCTCTTCTCATACTTTCTCTCTCATACATACTCCCACATGCTCTCTCTCTCTTCTCATCTCTTCCTATCCTCCCTATCCCCCCACAGACCAAATACGACGAGAGTGAGTGTTTGGTGTGGAGAAATGTATATATGACCCCCCCCCGCACGTGGAAAAAGGAATACACACATGATGGATGGGCGGGAAAGGAATTGGCGGATTTGAGAGAAATTTGTGATATGGAGATGTGTAATACGTGGAGAATGAAACTGATAACTGGAGAGAATATGCCAAATAGGTCAATGTAAGATCCGGGTAGAAAATGAAATGGATCTAATCCCGACCCAAAACGACATTTCCTCGGCCCTTAGGCCGACAAATGTGGGGGTGCCCCAGCAAAAAATCTGATTGGGCTTAAAAACGGATCTGATTAGTTAAAGACAAATCCAATTAAGGATTTGAATATCAACCGGCATATTGTATATGGGGGCAGTAGAAAAATATTGGGGTTGTTTGGTAGCGGTGGCGAGTGATGGGTGACCGCGCTTTAGCCAGGGATAGGCGAAGGCGTTGGGGCAGTAGCGACAAGATGGAGAGCAACAATGAAACAGCGGTCGAGGGCATGGATGACGACGATGGCGATTGAAGGGTGTGATCATCGACTGGGATGCGGTTGCTGGATAAGGGGTAGCAACTCGGCAGCGGACAGACATGAAAGATGGCAATGATTGTGTCGCTCGGTTGATGTAGCACTTGGCCGCAACGAAGGAGATGATACTGGTCTCCTGCACGACTCCAGATATATTACACGCCATAAGGCTGCATGCGAAGTTAAGTGTGGAGCCTCTCCATGTGAGGCGGCGAAGGTTGGTGTTGAGGACGTCAGGGCGATGTAGCGACAGAGGTGATGGTTGCAGTTGCGATTGCGATGGTGTTGATTGCAGCTCCTGGGATTGGCAGCGGTTGCGGCCGACGGCTGCTTGCTGTTGGATATGTGTAGCGGTAGCTTCTGGCCGGCTAGGGTGATGCGGCGGTGACGGGAATTGCTATTATCCATTGCGGCTTGATGATGGCGGCTAATAGCGACGGGAGATGATGGATAGATAGGAGATAGTCGGGATGGTTAGCACCGGCGCACGGAAATAAAATTGGATCTTAAAAAAAGAGAAGGAGAAGCCATGGAGGTCGGGATATGCCTAGCGGGCAGCCGGCCTAAGCCATAGAGATGGCGGCAACCGCCCGTAGGCGGAGGCGCTCCCCCTCGATCGCTCTCTCTACGAGAGAGAGGCAGTGGCGGCTACGGTTGCGTGCGCGCCGAAGAGAACAGGGAAGCAGTGGTGGCGGCTAGGGTTCCCTAGGACGGAACATGCTCTGATACCATGTGAGAAATAATGTTATATTAATTCGATAAATAAAAGACGTACAGCCTTGTCCTATATATAGAAGCAAGGGAGAAACCCTGAGACTTGGGACACAAGTAATCTGAACGGGCCGAGATACTAAAGGCCCACTAACTAATAAACATATTAACTAAATAGGCTAATATATACTCTCTAACAATCCTTTTCCACTCTGTTGTGTTTTGAATCCTGTTCTCCTATTTAGCTTTAGCAAATATAAACTCCTCCATATCAACTCTCCCTGGGTCAAGGACTACCCCTTCCTCTTCTAACTTTATCAAACTCAATAACATTACCCGAAATTGGAATTCACTGGTCTTCATTGCACATGTCGAAACCATCTACAGGAGCCCTCTCCTACTTTTGTCCTTGTTAGTGTACAAGGAGTTATGTGCAATCATATAAAGGTTCGTGGACCTGGTTCTAATTGATAATGTATGTTTCAGTATATTTATATGATACATGAGAGAGATTTTTAATGAGATTCTCTTCTCCAAAACCTTGTGTTTGACATTGTGTCAAAGTATTGGTGTTAAACCCCCGATATTTGCCTTGGTAGCAGTCATCAAGCCTACTCTAAACTAGGAACTCTTTATTAGCTATTGTCAGCAACATCTAGCCTTCTACCCCCTCCACACACTTGTGGTTGAACTGGTACAATATGGTAGTGTAGCATTTTTCGAGCAAACAAGGTGACCGGACGATCGTTTCAGGGATCGTATTCGAGTTTGCCTTCTCTCACACTATCTGAATCCTTAGTGGCCTCCTTGGGGGGAGAATGCAGGATTTCATCCTCCATAGGCATCATCCTACCTTTTTGGAGGACAATAAATAGTGGTTCCATCCTCCCAACTTTCATTGTTGTCCACAAATAGGAAAGGTTTTCTCCCTTGATTTTGGGCCTATGTGGGTTCCCTAATTCCATCAATGTTCTCCAAAAGCATAGGAGCAATCATGCCTCGAGGAGGGCATTATGGCCTCCACAGTTTAAGTCTACTGGACATTGTGTATTATGCTAGTATTCCTATATCCAGTGTTTTTAAAAGCAGTATGCCTTATGCATTCGGAAAGGTCACCTTGTAGAGTATATGTGGCATGTGGGACGGTTTTGGACATTTATTTAAAACAATTATTTATTGTCAGTATATTTGTTTTGTTTATTTATTTTGTGCTCTCTGTAATATCGTGTCTTTTGTCCCATATTGGTGAACATGTGTTTATTGACTCCTATCCTATATAAGGAGGGGACCTATGCTTGTACTCATTATCTCAATAATACAAACCTGTTATCATCACATGGTGTCAGAGCAGCCTTCTGATCCACCCTGATTCTCTCCCTCCCATTCATCCAAGCTGCCACCCTTCTTCCTCCCGTTCTGCTGCCTATGCCACTCCCCCAACCCCCCTGCCACTTTTTTCTTCTTCCTCCTCTTTCCTATTGTCCCCTCCGCCAAGCCCATCCCTCCTCCCTGCCACCTACCTTCCACACCCCGACAGCCTCTTCTCCACGCCCCGCCAGCCTCTTATCACCCTGCTACCACCCGCACTTGAGCCCTCATGCGCCTAATCCCGCCTCCCGTCCAAGTTCCTGAAGTTGCATTTTGGGAGATATATTGCAGCTAACCTCTTTCTAGACATCTAGGCTGAACAATTTATTTTAATTCCACTTATCTTAAACCCTTAGATTCCATAACATTTCTCCATAGATCTAGTTTGTAATTAAAGCCATATTTAGTTCCATGAATCAGCATAGTATCATTAACTTTAGCATACAGCAAGGGATATCATCATGTTCCTCATCTCTAACTAAAACAAACAAATATGGACTCAAAGCAAATTGTCGATGTGGGATCCCAACTGTCATATGATAACCTATTGTCTCCTCACCTGGAGTCCTAACACATGTAGTGGAACTACATACATGTCGCTGGCGGTGATCCCATTTTTCTTTAAAACCCACCATACCATGGCACTTCCTTAGATACTCAATCATAAGCCTTATAAAGATTTGTTTCTATACTTCTCCATTATGAACACATATTGTTTACGAAAGTATGAAGCAGGAAGCGGGTGGATAAGCCCTTGTAGAGGCATAACTACTAGGTTGGGCTTAAGCAGGTGATTACGTTTCTATATATAAATACACTTGTCTATAAATATGTGATTAAGCATATATTTCGAGCTGACCTGTGTAATAGTGCAAAATATTGGCTACACATCAATATAAATAATAATCATACAGTAGTGGCATAAGTACCATATGGGTTCTTAACGGGATGATTAAGTTTCTTTTTTTTTTTTGAAAAAAATCGCAGCTCCATCAAGCATAAACCCCGATGAGTACCCTAACCCCTTTTGTGTCATCTTCACGCAGGACTGAACCCACGACCTCCCGCTCACATGCGGGCCGACCGTCCATTGGGCTGGGTGTGCTCTTACAATTAACTCTCTCTCTCTCTCTCTCTCTCTCTCTTTCTGTGTGTGTGTGTGTGTGTGTGTGTGTGTGTGTGTGTGTACACACACACATATATATACAGTTTGAGTTGACCCATGTAATAGTGTAAAATATAGGCTACACATCAGCTATAAATAATAACCATGTTGTAGACTTGTAGTACATTTTATATAGTATTAACTGTAGTAAAGTACAGCTATATATCAATTTAAATGCAGAAGTACATAAGTATATAATATCGTAGTATACTAGCATTATATCACATACTTATAATACATAACTACACACTTAGCTGTATACTACAGTAGTGTACTAGTATTATATTACATGCCAGTGTTTTAAAAAGAGGTATGTGTTATGTGTTCAGAGGGATCACCGAATAGAGTATATGCAGTATGTGGGAGTATATGTGGTTTTGGATTTTTATTTTTGAATTATTAATAATTATTATTATATTATACATATATATTAACAATGAATTTACATATATAATTTGTACAATTGCATATCTAATTAGTACAATTACAAGAATAATGGATGCAATCATGCAAATATGCAATTATCACAACTTGAATAAATTTGATCATGCAACTATGATCTAAACCTAAACAAACATAGATTAATGTAAATGTAAAAAAGAAGATATGGAAATATATCCTGGTCTGATTAGGGGGGTAATTTGCAGTATGTGGTTCGGCCTGTAGTTCGAACCTTGTATGCGGCAGCGGACTGATTTTTGGAACTCTGTTACATACATAATCATTTTTAGGGTTACAATATTACTGCATAGTAATATGCAGTAGGATTATATTAGTTTATATAATATCATTATTGTACTGATTACTGTGTGTGTGTTATGAATATATATAAAGAGAGGGGGGGGGGGGGGTCTGCAATACACTCAAGTGTACTGTGACCCTGATGCAATCAACTTTCTAGACATTAAATCTATAAATCTTGTTGCTCTAGAAAACAACTCACAAGTCACCCACTAGCAGGCTGCAGCCGGACTTCACGTCTGTGTGATGTCACGAAAAGCAATCGACCCCACCCCCTCTTCTATCAATCTCTCTCCCTCTCCCAACTGCTCTCCCATCCTCTCTCTCCCTCTCTCTATCTTAATGTGGTCCCCTTCTGTCCGCTCCTCTCCCATTCTCCTCTTGCCTCTTCACACTCAATAGGCTTGCAGTCTCTCCATCTGTCCCTCTCTATCATGCTCAGCCATCCAGCAAGGACGACAACAACCCCTTCCTTGGTGCCAAGAAGCAGCCGACAAGGACGACAACAAACTGAGGGTCGCAACATGCAACGTCCAGGAGATGAGGAGCAATTCACTCTAGGGAGAAGGATGACAACAAGTGATGTGGGACGCACTAGGCTTTATTCTTTTTTTTTTTGCTTTAATTCTATATTTAGGGACCCAAGTGCAAATTATCGAGTTATTGTACTTAGTCGTAAATGTTTTATGCTTTCCTTTATTTTAGGTTTTATTTAATTTCCAATTTTGTTGAATAGGATTTTATTTCCATTACTTGAGGGTCAAGTCATGTAGTGTTATAAAAGCTAGCCTTGGGGCCTTTGTCCAGGCAGTTGAATATGAATCGAATTTTGAGAATTGTCGTTTATCTTCTTTCTTCTTCTTCAAGATGTGTTTCACATCAAGTGATATCAGAGCCAAACCTTAAATTATTAGGACACGGCCTCCTTCTCTTCCCCCTTCTCTTCCGCCACCTTCATCTTTTTCCGTGACATCTTCTTTCCTTTCCGCTAGATCTCTCATCTGCTCACCGACGTACCGCTGATCCAGCAGCATTTTTCCAGATCCGGTTCCCCCCCCCCCGAACCTGCCTCCCATTCAGCAGCCCACACCCCCGCAGTCCACCGACAAAAATCCTCTTCCACGTTGGACCCCAGCCGCTTCACCATCCTCTCACCAGATCCCCTCTTCCAATCAGGCATCTACACATGCGCCAACACATATCCACACAGCCGCATAGATCCTCACCCTCTCGCTTCAGCAAGTCACTCTTTGCCTAGCTCCGCCCGCCCACACCCCTCACAGCGTCCAGAACCCCGACCTCGTCGATCTACAGCCACAAACCCCCCCTTCCAAGCCCAACACCCACCCACCGTCATCCAAGTATCACCTTCCGCAAGCCACTTCCGGTTTCCCTGTTCCAGCAACTCCCAAAGTACTTGCGTCCATCGCCCCCTCCCGCTTCCGTAGCCATAATCCCGCCCCCTGTTTCTGCAGCCATCCCTCTTCCCTTTTTTTCCCTCTGTCACTCCGTTCGATTAACCAACCACCGCCCGCTCCGGTAGCTAGTCGTCCACCCCAAACAACCCGACCCGTATTGCTATTACCGCAAAACCATCAGTCGCTCCCACTTAGTTTCTTCATGCTTTCACCGCCCTCATCTGCTTAACTCACCACAAATAGCCGCACTAGGCTTTATTCTATTTTTTTTTGCTTTAATTCTATATTTAGGGACCTAATTGCAAATTATCTAGTTATTGTACTTAGTCGTAAATGTTTTATGCTTTCTTTTATTTTAGGTTTTATTTAATTTCGAATTTTGTTAAACAGGATTTATTTCCATTACTTGAGGGTCAAGTCATGTAGTGTTATAAAATCCAGCCTTGGGGCCTTTGTCCAGGCAGTTGAATATGAATTGAATTTTGAGAATTGTCGTTTATCTTCTTCTTTCTTCTTCTTCAAGATGTGTTTCACACCAACAAGTGGAAGGAAGAAACAAAATCCATCATCGTCGGCGCTTTGTTCTCCGCTCAGTGACAGTCGTGCTAACTACTGACTACCCTGGCCATTGCGACCCCACAACCATAATTCTAGTAACAACCTACTGCCAACATGTTTGAACGCTTGTGCGCCATTGTACAAAAGATGTCTCGGTGTATAAGGATAGGTCAGTTCCCGTGCAACTGCGGTGCATGCAATGCTGATTTAGGCACAGTGGTACTCTCACCGGTCATGTTTGCACAGTCAATCACCACATTTTAGGCTATCAAGCACTTTGAGCTCAGCCAAGGCGATACAAAGTCCCATTCACTGTTGGATCTCTTTGCAGGTGCAGCAACCCCAGACGACCAAGTCCAACACGACAGCTACAATGCTCTAACTTCCAAGCAAGTAATCGCTGTACAACAGGTTCCATATTTTGAACATTGCATGTTGTCTGCCTTGTATTGTCTGAAGTTCTGGACCGAGCATTTGAAATTTGAAACAGTATTGTGGATTGGTTGATTCTCTCAGTTGAACACACCACTTTCCTGATTGCCCATGCCGTCCACATAGTAATTACCAAACTATATAGTGCCCAGCTGTTAGAAAACTGTTGTAAGTTAGTATTCAAAGGCTGATCAATAATGATTTAGTGTTGACATTCAGTTTACTCACCTTTCAAGCTTCCTTCGCTAGGGTGCACTTGAATAACATGTGCATGATGGACTTGTACTGTACTGCATCAGTAGGACATCAATCTAATTATATAAGCAGAAGGCGTCCAAAGTAATAACAAACATAGTTTCAGAAATTTTATATAATTGTTTAATATTCTCATTACAGACAATTAAAAATGTTTATGGTTAGCATAAAGAGTAGTTCACCCTTCAGTCGTATTCAAACAAGTACATCACTACCTCACTCAAGTTTCCTTTTCTATCTGTCTGTATTTTTGTTTGTGATGAACTATTACATTCCTCACTTGACTTTCATTTTCATATTCCATTTTTCTGTTGTCGATGCTCCACTTTCATTTTCTGGTACTGAAAGAACTCTAATCGGTTCGTTGTTCAGTTGCCTTTTTCCTAATAACCATCCTCCTTACTGTAGCTGTATACACTTGAACATACACATTCATATATTTTGTTACACATGCAACTAAAGAAGTTTGATAACCGAACACAAGTGCATAAAAGATATCCAAATTTGCGTCAACAGTGAAAACTAATGCACACATGATTCTAGAAGAAAATTTTATCCATTGTCCCGTTGGCTATTGGCAGTTGCCAAATGGCATTTTTATCTACATAAGATACAGATTTTATGCTTACAATTCATGAACATACACCACCATCATCACCGTCAACAATCTTGCAGCGCCAGGGTATTATTACCTGAGAGTCAAGTACTGCAGCAGACACCTACCTGCTCCGTAAAGTAATACGCTGTAGGGGAAGGCTCTTTTTCAAGTTCATCGGCAGTAGTTCACCATTGACAAGGTGGATGTTCTATAGAAAACCCTTCGATGTAGGCTGCATCATCATCACCCACAGCTGCCAACATGTTGCCCACCATGTACAGCGGTGACGTTGCCCGGCTCCAATGTAGCAATAACGATGACAGGCTCTTGATATCACCCTTCGGACTTCATGGATGCCATCATCATCACCAACGCTAACATATCACCGCCAAGACAAACATTAGCTGCATCTGCTATTGCCCTGCTGACCACTAGCACGGCTCAACGACACATTGTCATATGGCCTACATCTCTAGCCAACCTGAATTAGGACTTCCTCACAACCTCCATTTTACAGTCTTCTCAACCTGTTCCCCTCGACTACCATATATGGTCCTTGAAATCAAGCTCTACCCCACTGATAGCCCGACAACCACGACAGACATGCAACAACAATGTTAACACATCATAGCCACCATGGAGTTTCCCGAGGCACTTGTACACGCAGCTCAACTAGGTTGTCACAGAAAAGGAGAGAGAGAGTAGGAGGGTGTAACGAAGGAAGTGGAGCAGAAAGAAGGGAATCACATAAGAGAGAGAGGGAGGGATGAAGATGACAGAAGAGTAGACGGGATAGGGAGAGAGATTGACGGGAGAGGGATGGGGTCAGTTTCTTTTCGTGACTTCACCCAGATGTGGTCTGGCTGCCAGTGGGTGACTTGTGAGTGTTTTTTCCATAGCAATCAGATATATTAGATCCAATGGCTAGAAAATTGATTGTATTTGGGACATAATACACCACACAATACATTTGAGAGTATTGTAGCTTCACTACATACATACATACATACATACATACATGCATACATATATATATATATATATATATATATATAGCCAGGCTAGAATACACTCGAGTGTACAGATCGCACGAATATACTCAAGTGTGTTTGCATATCAAGACTATTTTTTGCAAAATGTAAACCATTGATCTTCACCGTCATACTATAATTAGGCTACATACAAATTTTGAGTCCATTTGAATGAGTGTAAGTCACTCATCCAAGGGTAACAAAATCGACGTGCAAAACTAATTTGAAATGCATAATTTTTGTGGTCTTCATAACATGACCTATAAATGTTCAAATGGGCTCAAATTTTACGTATGAGTTGTTCACATGGTGTTTAAGAAGATCAACGGATTAGATTTTTAAAAAAAAGCATTGCATCATGAAAAAACTAGTTGAGTGTATTCTGCTCCGAATACACTCGAGTGTATTCTAGCCTGACTCTCTCTCTCTCTTTATATATATATATATATATATATAATCAAGTTGGAATACACTCGAGTGTACCAGAGACCGAATACACTCAAGGGTTTTTAATCATGCAATGTCTATTTTGAAAATCTAAACCATTGACCTTCTTAGATATCTTATGAACATACTGCATCTAAAATGTGAGGTCATTTGGAAACTTATAGGTCATGCATCTAAACGAGAAAAATATTATGCAATTCAACTTAGTTTTGTGCCTCGACTTTGTAGGACATAAAAGAGAGACTTAAAAGAATCGAAATGCGCTCAAATTTTCATTTAGCCTGTATTTGTTATAACAATGAATATCAACGGTTTAGATTTGTCAAAAAAATGATCTAGATGTGTGAATTTCACTTAAGAGTGTACGGTGTGATCTATACACTCGAGTGTATTCTAGCCTAAAGTATAACACACTAACAATAGTACAACATTAGACAGCAGTTATATTGTATATAAGTACATAGTATTCAATACAGTAGTATTGCACAGATGTTTTGATCTACATCTAAACGGGTTTGTGGAATATAGTACACAGTTATATAATTCAATAGTATTATATTATATTAGTATTAATATTATATAGTCCTATGATATTTAGTATTATGCATGTGGGGTTGAACCACAACTAATTAAGCTTGGGCTGAATTAGGACCTAGTCCATGCCATTCACAAAAGGTGGGCCCAAGTGGGCACCCAAATTGAAGTGGAAGGTGGACGCTTAAGAAGCTCTCTAGCCGGGTACTTAAGGCCAATTTTAAGCGGACAAAAGGAAGGACTGTTTGAGTGGTCGCCTAGACCTCTTTTCAAAACAAAGCACATTTAAATACACTTAAGAATTGGCAAGGATGTCCTTAACCTAATTTAAGAATTTACAAATAGCTTCCCACAATAATACAATGTGCCACTATCCACAGTTCATGGGATAATGAAATACAATTTTACAAAACCTAACAACAGTGTGGATCATGACTCATGAGGCACAACCTCAAGGATACCAGAATTTCCACTCTTGGGAGAGAGTCTTAAAACCCAAGCTTGAGGATAGAGAAACCAGGTATTGATGATCAATGTCATTCAGCACCCAGTTGCAAATGAGGGTAGTCAATTGTAAATATTTTCCATGTTCCCACCTACCTAATAAAATATAATGCCTGAAACGTGACACCTCTACCCAAATGCTCATCATCATCTAAGCATCAGCCCCAACCACGCTGCGGTCAGGACCTCTGCCCATATACTTTAAATGTAAAATGACCCAAATTAATTGCCCATGGGATGAATGCACTTGAGCAATACCAGCCACAATGGGTCACAAGATGATTTATGCTAAACTTTATATCCAGAAAACAGTATGGTTACCATCCAAAACATGATAAAGGAGAATGAACTTGTGGTAAAAGACAGGGACATAGACAGAAATTATACATAGTGTTCAAATTAAGGACACGATGATAGGGATGCACTTACCTCCCAATAATGTCAAGGAGGACCTTTTTTAGAGTTGAACACGAATATAATGGTGATAAATGACCGGAAACTCCATGATCAGGCAAACCATATGGAAATGATAGGAGAGCATCCAGGCAATGCCACTGCATATACACGTTCAAAAATAACTAAAGAGAAAAGGAATTTATAATCTCAACATGAAATATTCTTGAAAGGCTAAGTGCAGCACCTTCCAGTTCATTAGTATAGCTCTTCTGCTACGCGTAAGTATCCCATTTGCTATTAGACCATTCACACTTTCAAGAAAACTAAAAAGAAAGATGTCTAGCACTGGTTTGTCTACCCCACTTTGGCATGATGATCTGTTCTGCTCCAATACTAAGTCAAAAACTACTGGGGAGAAAGAAACTGAAAATGCCTTGATAACAAACATCAGAGCTTCACAAGCAGCTAGCTGAAGCTCAGATCCTGTCTTTCTCAGTAAAATGACAAATAAGTATTAATACTACCAGCTTAATTTTAGATGCTTAGTATAAATGTGAACAAAGTCTAGGGTTAAAAATACCTCCGAGAAATATTTTTTAGAATGAATGACCTTCCAGGCAAAATCCCACAAAAAATGGAAAGTAGAAATGAAGGCATCTATAGGGATGTGTTTCGAGCACGTCAACAAACTAGCAGCTGTCTTCAAAGATGCAATCTACAGCACCCCAAAAAAATCAAATATATAATGATGTTAAATGGAATTATTTCTAATTCATGTGGAAAAAACTGTGGAAAAAACATTTTTATCAAAAAAGAAAGTGAAATGATATTGTGAGCAGAAAATTAGGGTGTTGCAATGTGCAACTTGTGAAAGGAGCTATGTGCTACCTCTCCTTTTTAATAACACATCTGGGAGATACATAAGAGTCCAGCAGTAAAGAAAATAACATAATGAAATACTAGGAATATAAAATAACTATATTAACACTCCCCCTCAAGCTAGAGCGTACACATCATGTATCTTGTGACTCAGACTCTGAAACATTGTTGGACCCAATGGCTTTGTAAGAACATCAACAAGTTGGTCTTCAGATCTAACATGAGGAGTCACCACTTTCCCATTCTTGACTTGATCTCTGATAAAATGACAACAACTTCTATATGTTTAGTTCGTTTATGGAAAACTGGATTTTTGGCAATATAGATAGTTACAGGATTTATCACATGAATTTGCAATTCAGAAAGCACAGATTAGACCCACTATAACTCACAACAAGCATGAGCCATTGCTCTGTATTCAGCTTCCGTGCTAGAACGAGCCACAACATTTTGCTTCTTGCTTTTCCATATGATAAGATGATTTCCTAGAAAAGTGCAATACCCAGATGTAGACCTTCTGTCATTCAGATTACCAGTCTAGTCTGCAACTGCATAGCCAGTATGAACCAGAGTAGATGGAGGAGTTTTAGGTCTATAGTATGTGATCTCTTTTCCAAGAGCTCCTTTCATATACCTCAGAATGTGACAGACTGATGTCCAATGAAAGTACTTTGGCGAGCTCATATGCTGACTCACCACTCCTATAGCAAAGGAAATGTAACAATGAGTCACTGTCAAATATATCAGCTTCCCAACAACCTTTCTATAATATCCAGGATTTGGATAATCAGTATTACCAACATTTTCCTTCACATGATAGTCCATAGGAGTAGATACATGATTGGATGCACTCATTCCTGTCTCATGAAGTAGATCCAGTACATATTGCCTTTGAGACAAATTAGTACCTGTATGAGAGCGAAGTACTTCAATGCCCAGAAAATTACCTTAATTTTCCCAGATCCTTCGTATGAAAGTGCTTTTGCAACCGTCCTTCACATTGGATATGCCTACAGAATCACTACCAGTGATAACAATGTCATCAACATATATTGCAATAATAATAGATCCAGGAGAAGAACTAGAATAGAACAAGGAATGATCAGTCACAGAACGTGAGAAGCCCATTTGTAAAACAACACTGAACTTGTCAAACCAAGCTCGAGGAGACTGCTTCAAGCCATAAATGGCATTCTTCAACCTACACACCTTCTGACACCCTAATGTAAGACTACAGGCTAACTTTAGATAAACGAAGCAACAAATCCAGGAGGTTGCTCCATGTATACTTCTTCCTGTAGATCCCCATGTAGGAAGGCATTTTTGACATCAAGCTGAAATAGTGGCCAGTCAAAGGTAGTAGCCAGAGAGATAAGGATCCTTACATAATTATTGAGAAGGTTTCAAAGAAATCAACACCATATGTCTAAGTATATCCTTTCGCCACCAATCTAGCTTTCAATCTCTCTATTAAACCATCTAGATTATGTTTGACAGTGAATACCCATCTACAGCCCACAACATTCTTATTTGTAGGCAAACAGTAAGCTCTCATGTTTCATTCTGAATAAGTGCAGAAATTTCATAATCCATAGCTTGTAACCAACCAACATCCTTCATAGCAACAACTTGGCTCTTTGGAAGCATCACAGATGCAACCCCAAGAGCAAAAAAGCGAGCATGCTTAGATAAATTGCACAAACAGCAAACACCCGCAATAGGATGTTGAATAGTACACGTGTGAATACCTTTGCGGATAGCAATGGGAACATTGAGATCAGATGGATCTTCAAGACTCTCTTGAGCAGAGGAAGATGGGAGAGGCTCATGGATTGGAGTCGCTACCTCATCATGGTCTGGTCTGCTTCGTCTGTGATACACCTGTGAGTATTGCTGAATTAAAAGAACATCTCCAGATGGCTCTTCGTCAGAAATGATAGGTGGCACTCTCTCACTATATTGTGGTGGAAACACTCCCACCCACCCGCCGCTGCCCTCTCCCACTTATACCACCACCCGCCTCCCCTCCACTCTCTCCTCCCTCCCCCCCCCCCGCCGCTCCTCCTCCACCCGGCACTGCCCCTCCCCTCCTCCACCTTCCTCCTCCAAAACCGTCGCCCCTCCTTTCTACACCAGCCGCCATCCCTCCTCCCTCCACCAACCCACTGTTGCCCTCTCCTCCTCCCTTTTCACGTACAACCTTCCGGACAACCATAACCATCCCACGTTGAGAGTCTTCTAACTCTCCGGTTATTTTTCTGTCTGTGCCTCATGAAGGCATATTGATCTTCCTCATGATGGCGTAGGTTCATTTATCAGTATATCTGCCCGCCACGGGTTTTATCTGATATGATGTGTCAGATCCATGTTGCTGCTACTACCCCATAGTGGGTTATTTATTCACTGCATGTTGTTGCTGCGCCGCCACTTCACTGTTGCCCTGTGTCTGCTCATCATGGCCTCGGTTGAGCCTCCTCGCTCTCTGTGTGTTACCATCGTCAAGCTCGATGGTTCCAATTATCATCTGTGGTCGGCGTCTTTTGTCCTCTATGCCAAGGCCCAAAGCCGGTACTCACATCTTACTACTGATCCTCTTGTTGTTATTGTAGATGAAAAAAGCAAACAAGCTTATGCCCAATGGTCCAAAGATGACTCTGGTGTTATGTCCTGGCTTCTTAATAGCACTGAGCCACAGATTAGTCAGTCCTTTCTATGTCTTCATGATGCTACAAAAAGAAGAAGTTGGGACCAAAAATGATAGATGACTTATTCTTGGATTATGTTGAGGCAGTTATGCTTATAGATTCTTAGTTGTAAAATCTAAAATCTCAAATATTGATGTCAATACAATTTGTAGAACTTCATGATGCAACATGCTTTGAGGATGCCTTTCCTATATAGTGTTCTGAAAGAAGTTTTCAATAGGGATAAATGACCATAGGTTCCATTCCCAAGGATATGGAAAGGATGACAAACATTGAGGACAACTCAAAACATACAATTTCTGAATTTGATAATTTTTTGGATATAGTTGAATCAAAGAGAAGTAAACGGCCTAGAACTTCCAAAGATTTTAGAAGTGAGTTTCTCACTTACAATGTTGATGATGATGCATCCTTCAAGCAAGCTAAGGCTTCTATAGAAGCTAAGTCTTAAAAGGAATCCTTTAATGAAAAAATCCAATTAATTCTCTCTGTAGAGCTTGAGAATTGTGACCCTCTGCCATCTCTTCACAACGTCCTCAAGCGAGTCCAACGACTACCATCTGTGACCTCCACGCCTGTTATTGAGCATCTTGTTGTAGTTGCTCGTGATGTTGATTTTGGACGTGGTCGTGGTCAAGGACGCGGTCGTGGCAGACGCATGCCTCCCACTGGCAGACGAGGCTCCCCTACTACTCCTAGACGAGGTCAAGCTACTGGTCATCGCTACTGCAACTGGTGTGGTCTTGATAATCACACTAAAGATAGGTGTTGGATCAAGCACAGCAAGCCAGCCTGGGCTAACCAGGCCTCTACAGACTCTGCTATTGATGTTGCATCCGACCCACCAGCTGCTCCTCCGACTACTGAATGGCTTCGCTCTGAATTCGAGAAGTTTTTCCAGGAGCATATGACTCAGCTACCTTCGACATCTGTTGATGGTTCTTCTGCCATGCTTGCTTCTCCTTCTACTGGTAATAATAAGTGGTGCATTGATTCTGGTGCGTCTGTCCATATGGCAGGCGACATCCAATTATTTTTTGCTCTGTCTAAAACCTCTAATATTCCATCTGTCACTGTTGCAAATGGCTCTAAGACTCCTGTTCATGGCAATGGCACCGTTCCTTTATCTCGCAAGTTGAACCTCCAATCTGTTTTATACATACTACAATCTCCTGTTAATTTATTATCTGTCAGTAAAACTGTAAAACAGCTTCAGTGCTTCATTAAATTTGATCCCTCTGTTTGTGTTTTGAAGGATCTCCGCACGAAGACGAGGATTGGTTCGGGCCATGAAGGACCAGATGGACTATACTATTTGGCTGGACCGCCTGCAGCTTCTGCCTTTCTGTCTACATCAATCACAGGACTTCAGTGGCACTTCCGGCTGGGTCATCCGTCTGCTGCAAAGTTGAAGCATTTATTTCCTACATTGTCTGAAAACAATTTTTCTTGTGTGGCCTGTGTTTCGGGCAAACAAACACGGTCAGTTTTTCCTGCTAAAAAGGAACTTGGTTCTAAAGCAATTTTCTATATTGTTCATGCGGACATCTAGGGTCCTTGCTCTGTTCCGAGTCAATCTGGTGTTAAATATTTTCTCACTTTTATTGATGATTATTCCCGTACAACCTAGCTACTTTTGCTAAAAGATCGTGGCAATGTTTTGGACAATATCCGTATTTTCTTTTCTGAAATACAGATCCAGTAAAATAAATCCATTAAAATTTTCCGTACCAATAATGCCCTGGAATTTATGCAGAATTTTCTCACATCTTTTTGTTCTAGTCATGGAACTATCCATCGAACCACTTGTCCTTAACTCCACAGCAGAATGGTGTTGTTGAACGGAAAAATCGCCACTTATTAGAGGTTGCTCGCACTCATGTTATTCATTATAAAGTTCCTCACCGTTTTTAGCCTGAGGCAGTTTCTACGGCATGCTATCTTATAAACCGTATGCCATCTTCTGTTTTACAAAATCATATACCTTACTCCATTTTGTTTCCTGATGCACCTCTGTTCTTTGTTCCTCGCATTTTTTGGTGTACCTGCTTTGTTAAAAATTTACGCCCAGGAATGACGAAACTTGATCCTCGATCCACAAATGCATCTTTTTGGGTTATTCTAGAACCCAAAAAGGTTACCGCTGCTTTGATGCCGTTCTCAAACAATGGTTTCAAGGAATTAAATGACCGATACCGATGTCGTTTTGACAGCTTGGATATAGATATTTATCGGTATACCGACGGAAATATCGACGGATGCAATCCTGGCCATATCGACGCCAAAATGAACGAATTAAATCATGAAATTTTACAGGGGTAATCTCTACACCTAAATGCATCATTTTATGCCATAAAATTCTGTAAGGGGTATGTGGGGGGGGTCTCCATCATGTGGGAGGTAGGGAACCTGTCCTGTTTTTTGTAGATTTTGATGACAAAATAATTGGAATTAAGATTTGGAATTTTACTAGCACAATCCATAAACATAAATACACACACTTATGCATTAATATCCAATTTACAACACATGAATAGCATAGTAACTTACTAACTCATATCAGTTGTATGTCGAGTTACACACTGATTCTCCATACAATATTGAGTTGATATGGTTGACATATTGCTCCCATGACATGTACATTATGTAAGGTTGGTGGTATGAAGTTACGTGTTGCTCATACAAGTCATGTATAATACTATATAAGTGTATAATACTCGTTCGTATTATGTAATTAAACACGATATGTTTTAGAATTTTACAGTACTATGTCTCCATATGCATCATATCAGATTCTGAAAGAAAATATACACC
The DNA here is from genome assembly GCA_963693085.1 of Alisma plantago-aquatica. Lineage (NCBI taxonomy): Eukaryota > Viridiplantae > Streptophyta > Magnoliopsida > Alismatales > Alismataceae > Alisma > Alisma plantago-aquatica. Next base: position 477,421,760 of record OY856413.1, on the reverse strand, counting down.
AGGGCTTTCTATTGCTCTTCTTCAATGTGTAACTTTGACAATTAACTTCATGACTATCAAGGAAGTTCGGCACCATCACTATTGTGACGCCTTTTCTCCGCCGTTGTTTGTTGCACGGTATCTTAATATGCAGTAGTGAGTTTCTTCATGGATTATGCACAATAGAGGGATAAGTATAAAAGCCATTATTACCATTCCCACTATATGCATGAGATGGGGATGCGATAATATAAGTGTAGTTACCATGTCAACCATGTCCATGTTGTGGGATATATGTAGCAAGTGCCATATATAAACAAGTATATGACTAGAAAATTACAAAATCTATACTTTTTTATAATATTTGTTTGTTGTGTTGCAAAGTAGTACATTTTCTTCCTTTGTATGATAAAAATACTAGTAAGAAGAACATATGTATACGAATTAGCTTACTACTAAAAATGATAGCAAATTATACTTATATTCCGTGGATTATTTAGGTATATTACTAAGATTATATTGTAGATTATGAGAAAGTGTTGTAGATCTAAGAACACATACAATTAGGAAGACATAAAAAAGCAGATGGTGGGATCTTTGCCAATTTAAGGCATTTTGGGATGAATTTAGATTTTAATTGAGATCGATGAAATGTAAATGAGAGAAATGGTAGAAAACATAGAGGCATACCTTAGATTAGACTTATCTGAGCCCTAGTTTTCGAGATCCCTTTGCTCTGCCATTTCCTCCTCTCAAACAACAGAATCAAACTCGAGCACGCAAAAAATCGGTATTTTTGTCGATATACCAGTAAATTTTGTCGATATTTGTCGGTATTTGGCGGTATACCATCGGTTTACCGATATTTGCAATCCCAACGGCAGGTTTGTGCGAACCGATGACTGATGTCGTCGATATCGGTATACCGACGGTATCGTCGATATCTCTTTCATTGAATGGTTTGTCAATGCAGATGTGATCTTCTTTGAGCAGATGCTCTATTTTTCTGATGATGGAGCAGCTCTATCCAGTGATATGTTAGCCCCCACACCTCTACTAGATATTGTTGAAGACTTGCCTTCTTCTAACCAGCCTGAAGATCGTCCGTTGCAAGTGTACAAACGCCGGCCGAAGACAAGCACTCCTTCCATGGCCCCTCCCCAACCAATTCCTCCATCTGCGGATGATCAAATAAACACTGAGGTAACTTCTGACTTGCACCTTCCTATCAGACTGCGCAAAGGTGTTCGCTCCTGTACTAAACATCCTATCAGTAATTACTGCACTTCTGCCAATCTGCATAACAACTTTGCCTGCTTTACTTCTGCAATTTCTGCTATTACCATTCCAAAGACTGCTGCAGAGGCTCTAGTTATTCCTGCATCGAAACGGGCAATGGATCAGGAAATGCAGGCACTCTGTGATCGCAAGACATGGGAACTTGTGGATCGTCCTTCTTCTTGCCCTACTGTTGGCTGCCGCTGGGTTTTTACCATTAAATATCAGCCTGATGGGACTATTGAACGCCTGAAAGCTCGCCTTGTTGCAAAAGGCTACACGTAGACATATGGTGTTGATTATTTTGAGACCTTCTCTCATGTTGCACGATTAAACTTTGTTAGAATTCTGATTCTGTTCTTGATGATAAAGACTGATCTCTGTTTCAGTTAGATGTTAAAAATGCATTCCTTTATGGAGATCTACAGGAGGAAGTATACATGGAGCAACCACCCGGGTTTGTTGCTCAGGGAGAGTCTGCCCTTAAAGTTTGTAAGTTGAAAAAGGCCATCTACGATCTTAAACAGAGCCTGCGTGCTTGTTCGACAAGCTCAGTCAGATCTTAGTCACTTTCGGCTTTCGGCGCTCTCACTATGATCATTCAGTCTTTATCCGCAAAACAGTGGTTGGACTTGTCATTCTTATTGTTAATATCTTATCTGGCAGTGATACTGTGGGTATACATGCAACTAAAACCTACTTAGAAAAACATTTTGTCACTAAAGATCTCGGAAAGCTGAGATATTTCTTAGGTATTGAGGCTTCCATATCATCTGCAGGGTTGTGTCTCTCTCAAAGAAAATATGTACTTGATCTCTTGCAGGAAATTGGTATGTTGGGCTGCAAACCAGCCAACACTCCACTTGACCCAAATATGGACTGGGATGATGAAAATTCTCCTCCCTATGTTGATCATCACCAGTTCAGGAGGTTTGTAGGCAAGCTTATCTATCTGACCGTCACAAGAGTCAACCTCACTGCTGATGTTGGATTCCTCAGCCGGTATCTTGATAAACCCCGGCAATGTCATTGGGATGCTATATGTCATATTCTGCGATATCTTAAAAGCTCTCCAGGAAAAGGCTTGATGTATAAGAAGCATGGCCACTGCAATCTATCTGGCTTCTCGGACTCTGACTATGCAGGAAGTCATTCTGATCGTAAGTCAACATCAAGATACTGTACATTTGTTGGCGAAAACCTTGTTACCTGGCGAAGCAAAAAGCATATTGTTGTCGCCAAATCCAGTGCAGAGGCGGAATACCGAGCTATGCTCATACTGCATGTGAACTTATGTGGGTCCAGAGTCTCCTCCTGGAGTTTGATATATCTTATTCCAGCCCTATACCGATGTTTTGTGACAACAAGGCCTCCATTTTTATTGCGAGCAACACCACTTTTCATGAGAGGACGAAACATATTGAGATCGATTGTCACTTTGTTTGAGAGACAGACCTTTCTGGTCGGATTTGCACTCCATATCTCAGCACTGAAAAACAAGTTGCGGACATCTTCACCAAGATACTTCCTAAACCTCGTTTTCAGACTCTAGTTGACAAGCTGGGCTTGTTCGACATCTATGCTCCAGCTTGAGGAAGAGTATAGAGATATGTTGTGTGTTGTGATTTGTTGAGTGTCATGTGCATAGCATGTGCCTCACTTATGCTTTCACTTATGTAGTTTAGTCTCATATTGCTCATCTCTGCTTTAGTCTCTATTCCCTTCTGTTATATAAGAGACTGTATTGTACACTGATTTATTCATTCAATAAGCAATTCCCAGTTTCTCTACAGTGGCACTTCCTCACTTTCACACAATTGCTCCCCCTTACAGGGAACATTAGAGAAATATGGAGTGAACTCATGGAAAGTGACATCCCTGCATACAAACATGCGACGAAGACTAGGACAGTAACACTTGTAACCCTTCTGGTGTTGGAATACCCAAGAAAGAGTCTTAATAGACCTGGGAGACAATTTGTTAGTTTTAGGATCAAAACTGTGAACAAATGAGGTACAACCAAACACTTAAGAGGAACAAGAAATGGCTGATCATTAGGACGTAAAACCGAAAAAGGAGTGTCCTTGAAGAACAGAAGAAGGTTGCCTATTAATAAGAAAACATGCAATTAGTAAAGCATCCGACCAAAATCTCTTAGGAACATTGGATTGGAACATGATCGACCTGGTAATATTGAGGAGATGACGACTTTTTCTCTCAACCACCCCATTCTCTTGAGGGGTGTGAGGATAGGACGTACGATGTACCATTCCAATTAAACATCAAAACCAGCCATAGCATGTTGAACATATTCCAAGGCATTACCAGACTGGAGAATTTTTAACATTGCAATCAGATTGAACTTTTATTTCTTGATGAAAATGTTTGACAATGGACAGCACAGACTCTCGACTCTCCAACATATAGATCCATGTCATATAAGAAAAATCATCTATAAAGGAAATAAAATATCGAAAACCATTATAACTACTTTCTTTTATAGGATCCTAGACATCATTATGAACTAAATCAAAGTGGCAGAGAGCCTGCTTGTTGACACGACTAGGGTAAGACATCCTATGATGTTTCCCAAATTGACAGGACTGACACTCTAAAGGACACCTGTGATAAATTTGGTTCTAACTTTCACAAACTCTCCAAAGAAGGGTGACCATATATGTAGTGTCGCAGTAAGGGAGAACCGCTCAAAAGGATGGCAGGAGTTGAAGCAGCAGGAACCTGACGAGGTAGACTTGCACCATGAAAGAGGTAGAGATCACCTTTCCTAGCTCCCCCCCACCAATTGTCCTAATACTCTTGAGATCCTGTAATACAAAACAAGAAAGACTGAACGTCACTGTACATTTCATAGTATCAATCAATTTAGCAACAGACAGAAGATTGAATGGAAATTCAGGCACATAATGTACAGATCTAAGATCAAATCTTAGGGGTAAGAGATAGGGTTGTAAACGGTGCGGGTATGGTGCGGGTATGATCATACCCATTTAATTTAGCGGGTATGGGTCCAGACCCGCACCGTATCCGGACCCCCATATCATGAGGGTATATGGTGCGGGTCCACAGGTATGCGGTCCTACATAAAATGTTATATTCTATACTGCCAAAAGTGTCATGGTTATACGCACATTATATTTAATATGTTCATCTTTTATCATTGTTTGTGTAGCCGTCATAAATAAATCATGTCCATCATTTAATCAAAAAAGTGATGGTTCATTGGTTATGTACTGTTTTGTTACTGGATCGTCATGCAAAGATAACAATACATCTCATTGAAACTTGCACCTTACAGTGTTTGAAACTAAACGATATACAGGAAACATGAAGCAAAAGATAGTATCAACTACAATCTGAGACAAAATAAACTAAAGGAGTGACCTTTTTGGAACTTTGGGATTTACTCGGGGAGCACTAGACGCCGAAAGGATCTGGGCAAATGTCGCTTGGATCACGACGCTGGCAAGATAGACGCAACCGAGTTCGAGACGACAGTGGGATTTATGTGCTTCCGATGACGGCTGAATCCGGAGGCGGCTGAGCACCAACTGCCATTGGTGGCTAGGTGGTGTCAGTGTCGGGGGTGGCAGCTCCAGTGGGTGTCTGAGTCGGCATGCCGGGGCTGGAGGCAAGTGTCGGAAGCCCGTCTAGAGTAACAAAGTGTGGAATCTGGGCGTCAGATCAAGCAAGAGTTGAGTCTTGGGCGGCAGCAGGGGCCTCGACGGGCGTCGACAAACATGGGCGGGCTGGACTCTAGAGCTGGTCGGCCTAGAATCCGGAGCTCACACTGGCACTGGTAGGGTTGCAGGGCTGGCTGTGCTGGCTAATGTTGATGGACCAATCGCAGCTGCCCACTGGAGTGTTGGAAGTCGAAGGTTGGTCGGCCAGAATCAGGGCCTGGTCGACCAGACCGAACCGAGGGAGGTTGTGTAGTGTGCTTGCAACTGGCCGCTGGGACGATGGAGTCGAGGTCCCAGGCTGCGGAGCAGGAGGTTGGAGGCAGCTGAGCCAATGCGTCGAGAAACTTGTGGCATGGAGACCGGAGAAGGAGAACTGCGAGAGCGGAGAACGCGATGGCCAGAGAAAGCGATGCTCTGGATCGGCTGGGAGCTGAGAGCGGCGGCCCTAGCCCAAGCGTTGAGTGGTTGTGGCTAACCCAGAAACCCTAGCTTGCGTCGCCGCTGAGACCTGAGATAGGTAAATTGTTAAAATATGAATTGAGTTACCGAGTAACCGAGACGGGGTAGAAGTTTAGAAGAACAGATTAACATGAAAGCAGTGGCACATTGACCGTTAGATGATGTCTAGGTGGTCTTTTGGCCATTAAATTCTGACAAATATACATGTGTATATAAAATATATATTTATTTATTTACTAATGCGGGTATACGGGTATAGCGGGTATGGGTATGAGTATACCCATTATTAGACCCGCTCAAATGCGGGTATGCGGGTAAGCGGGTATGCGAGTCTAGAAATCTAGACCCGTGACGGGTTTTAGCGAGTAAGGAATTACGGATACACAGGTAGACCCGGACCCATTTACAACCCTAGTAAGAGAAACAGATCTGTTGGCTAATATTTTCCGCACAAACCCATCAGTTGATGTCACAGACTGATGCGGGATATATGAGTCAATAGAGTGAAGCAGTTTCCTCATACCAGTCATGCTGTGAAGCTCCAGAATCAACCACCCAGGAAGGAGAAGAACTGGAAGCCAGGAAAGAAGAAGTTGGATTACCAGTTGTAGAAGCCAAGTTAGCTGAAGAAGATGCTCCCATGTTCAGATGTTGTGTGACCGAAATAAATATATCACATTCTTGAGTGATACCAGGGGCTCCAGAAGTAGAAACAGAATTAGATGCAGCAGTAGCAGTAGGTTTCGACGACTCATTGCCACCAGTAAAGTGGGATGTCCCAGCAGGTGTTCCATGTTTCTTCCAACACTTCTCAACAGTATGTCCTGGACAACCACAAGAGATACACTTGGGCCTGGTGGGCCCTCCTCATCCAACACATGTACGTCCTCCTCTAACTGCAACAACAATGGATGCCTGAGATTCACCAAAGCAAGGATCTGCAATAGATTGTACAGGTTCAAAATTGGATTGCAGAATCATGAAGTAGGCCTCCTCTAAGCTAGGGAGTTTATCAACAGCCAAAATAACACTCCTTCCAGAACTGAAAGAAGGGCTCAGCCCAGATAAGAACTTGGTTGTAACCAGGTCATCTCTATCTTTGATATGCTTTTGAATAGTGACAAGATGATAAAAACTCAGTTCTTGGGCAATAGGCTGAATAGTCCCAAAATATTTCTCCAATGATCTATCTCCCTGTCGCTCTGCAAAAAGACGATCATATATCATGAATTGACGTAGGGTATTCTTCTCTTGAGAATAGTGCTTCTTAACAGCATCCCAGATCTCCTTCGCGATGGAGTAGAACATGAATCTGGCGACAACACCAGGTTCCATGCTCCCCACAGCCATGTCTTTACTAGGTTGTTATTACGCTTCCACTCTGCATATCCCTTGTCAGTGGTGGTTGGAGGATCATAATCAACGTGCTTTGCCTTATCTTTGGACTCTAGCACGGTATGGCCAGCATTCATCCACAACATAAATTTTTTCCCATTCAACTTGATAGAGGGAATTGGTAACACCTCGTTGTAGACAACAGAAGCTTTATTGTCCTCCATGGCTTAGATGAAAAGGAGACGGTGGCGGAGAGATACATGTCCCCTTGACGAAGATGTGATGGAAAGATATGTGTCACGATAAGAAAAGGAGTGACGGAGAGATACACATCATGATGAGAAGAGGAGTGACGGAGAGATACACGTCACTCTACGAAAGATGAGATGATATATTTCTGACGCATCAACAACCTCCAAACGAATATTTCCTAATCACACATGGAGGAGATGTGATTAGGAAATCTCTACATAGACGTGGACTGCTCGATTTGGGATTTTAGAATGTCGTTGGAGAGATCCGAAGACGCCCGCGCCTCCCAGCCAAACATCTGGCCTTGATTGGCCCCTTACCCGGTGACAACCAACCTGGTGGAAGCCTGCCCGGCGGAGCTGGCCTGCTGTGCGACTATTACTGCACAGTGGCGGCGGCTGTTGCCCAGCGTGGTTGCTTGCCCTGCTGGTTACGGTTAGGGCCGGCTATGCTTCCCTTGGATCTGACTGCTTTGATACCATGTGAACATAAAATTAGGGTGTTGCAATGTGCAACTTTTGAGAGGAGCAATGTGCTACCTCTCCTTTTATAATAACTAGCAAAAGACATGTGTTAAGCACGTGTTACACCATTGAATTAGTCTGTTAAAAGAGAAAAACTCAACTAATTTTTAATAGATTTACTTTGACTTGTGGCGTGTCACATCAACATTACGTGTTCTCTTTTTTCATATGTCAGTTGATTATGTTCCAGGTGACTCCCTCCACTTTTGTAGCATGTGATTCTCAAAATTCTATGCTCCAGAATATTATATACTCACAATAATTCAACACATGTTAAAAGAGAATAACACAAATAATTGTTGTTTGACTCCCTCCAATCCGTATAAGTATGTGTCATTATCAAAATCACTTGTGATCCAAATGATTATATAAATGATAATCATAAAAATTTACAAACAACTCATTAAAAGAGAATAACTCGATTAGATGCCAATTGACTCCCTCCACTCCGTAATTTGTCTTATCAAAAATTAATCGTGCTCCCCTTCTTGGATATATGTTTGTTGATAGCTAATATATAATATAATAATTTATAAAAGAGAACAATTCGATCAACGATTAACTGACTCTCTCAAACATGCAACATAGAATTTACTAAAATGATCTCTGCTTCAAATAAGCACTAAGATATTAAGCACACAAGCATTCTACATTGCTAAGATTATAGATAAATTGGTGAAGTACGCAGACAGACTAATGAAGCATGCAGACATATTGTCAAGACATACCAACACGACCATAGTTGTTAAGGCGGCTAGGCGGTCAGAATGTCCCAAGGAGCGCCTAGGTGCCTAGGCGGGCGCCTAGGCTGTTCTGGGTGTTTTTTTGTTTTTGAATTTTTTTTCAGTATGTTAATTTGATTCTTATTATACATATATACTACACATAATACCATATAGGAAACATAAAAAGAGGGCAGAATGAGGCTATGACAGCAGTAGCAGGAGATGGTAGTAGGAAGAAAAAAGGGAAGTAATATCAATAAGCCTGCAACAACAATTGGAGCAGGAGATGTAGAAAAGAAATAAAAGAAAACAGGGAAATAAAGGGTGGGAAGAGGTTGTAACTCAATAGAGAGGAAATGGAGGATGGAAAAGAAAAGAAAAGAAATATTAACAACAACAGCAACATCATGAGGAACATGTGGTGTAAACGAGGAAAATAGAAAGTACAACATCAGCAACATTACGAAGAATAGGGATTGTAAAAGAGGTGTGAGGAGATGAGGAGGAGGAGAGGAGACGAACACCGAGAGATTTTTCGGCTGCTAGGAGCAGCTTTCTTGAGAGGGCAATAGTTGTCTCTCCTTGTTTTTATATATTAGAGTAAGATACATTGTGGTACAAAGAAGAAAATAAGAGAAAAACAATAAAACAAATAATATAATAAAGATAGAACCAGGAGACGGGTCGTCGATTTCCGCCGCTGATCAACTCTTGATACCATCGACAAGACTGTTGATGGTATCGACGGAATGCTCTTCTGTTGCTGTGATAAAGTCGATATCATCGACCTCCTGTCGATAGTATCGACGGGGATGCAGATTGTTTCACACTCCCCCTCAAGCTAGAGAGTACACATCGTGTATGCCCAATTTGCCACATAATCTCTGAAAAGCTGCTGGACCCAAAGGCTTTGTCAAGATATCTGCCAGTTGATCTTCAGACTTGACGTATGGCGTCACAATAGTACCATCTCTGATTTGATCACGAATAAAATGGCAATCAACTTCTATATTCTTTGTACGCTCATGAAAGATAAGATTCCTGGCAATGTGTATAGCAGACTGGTTGTTACACTTGAGCTCCATAGAAGACATAATAGTGATTTTTAACTCAGAAAGAACAGATTTGACCCATTGTAGTTCACAACATGCATGGGTCATAGCACGGTATTCAGCCTTAGTGTTGGATCTAGCTACTACATGCTGCTTTTTGCTTTTCCAAGTAATCAAATGATCACCTAGGAGGGTACAATAGCCTGATGTAGACCTTCTATCAGTATGATCACCAGCCAAATTTGCATCTGAATACCCAGTGAGAGTCAAAGTAGATGGAGTCACCTTAGATATATTTTCCCTTGTTGCTACTCCACAACGGCTAGAAGCACTTTTCTGCACTTTTCCGTACAGTGCAATCGGTCGAGTTTCGATAAGGGTAACTCGACCGATAGAGTAAAAGACAAAGCCGATATTCAGACCATCGATCGAGTTTGTCCTGGCGAAACTCGACCGACCAATGAAAATCGAATTGGTCAGTTACTCCATCGGTCGAGTTATGTGTAGTGTAAACTCGACCGATCAAAAGTCATTTTCAAGATCCAATCAGGATCGGTCAAGTTTGCAATTCACAGAACTCGACCGATGAACAGCCTGATGTGAATTTTGAAAAATGGCTTTTGAGTGCTTAAACATTCGATCTAAGTGCTCCCGATTTTTTCTAAGCTTAATTACAAGTCATACAATCATTACAAGTGATTTACAACATGATTCTAATGGATTTACATCATATTACAAAAACGAGCACTTGTATTGATTTTGACTTGTCTTTTCTCCAATTTGATATGCGCAAGTTAGGGCATTTGGAGTGTGTCTATACCTAATCGGAAAACACTCAAGTAGAGACATTAGATACCAATATGTGGAATGGTTAGTCATCATCAAAACACGGGTTTAGTCAATTTAGACGTGAGTCAACATTGACCTAATTGACCTTGAGTCAACAAAGGTAATATATTGCAGGCAAAAGTCGTATAGTGATGATAATTGTATTGCCAGCATCGCATAATAAAAAAACATGCATTTGGAGACTCGTACGTCAAAATACAGCCAAGCTGCATGTACTAACTAAAGTGGCCAACAATGAGATTTATGTCAACGTGAGTAGACAAGTGAAAGACAATAAAACTACACAAGCTGAAAATGCACACAAACTGAACAATGGTAGATGCTTATTAAAGGAACATACAGCTTGCATCACGGAAGTAGTTGTAAATGAAGTCAATCTTCGTTGGCTAGGGCCACCTAGCTTTCCTTTAACTGAATCAGGTAATATTACTTCATTTTCTATTTGATCACAAAAAAAAATTGCTGAGGCTGTCTTTGCATATTGCAGCAGATCATCCTGAAAAATTGTCATACAGTTGAAAACCTTAGGTCGGGTAACAAGAAACTAAGAAACGTTATCAAGTCCGGATATCATAATATTTCTTTTACCAGTATATGTAAAATTGCCTCTCTAAAATATTCATAAACTCTGGGGATTGCTTCTGAAGAAAGTTGACCTAGTGTGGGGGTCTTCTTCACTTCATATTTGACACTGTTATCAGAAAAGTAATCAACTCTCTTACTGCCAATTTGTAGCTCTTGGATCAATCTTAAAATAACCAGCAGAAACTTGACGGGACCATTGTCTTGATGGGAATCATAATTGCAGATATTTCTTCCATAGTTCTTCAGAAACTGCAAGAAAACAGAGCACATACTCTTATCAATATCAATTATCTAGCACGCTCCACAATTACCACCACAAGAAACTCGAATGCTAAATACTTGGTTGAATTTGTTAAACTAGATTAATATTCCACAAAAGTGATAAATATTGTGAGTTCCTGATAGAGTATTAGCTCTCCAGCAGCAAGTAAAATTCAATCTGAGCAAAAAGGTACCTTAGTAAATCAAAGTCAACAATTTGACGACCTGTAACCTACAATTATGTGTTTCGCAAATTTCACAGCAATTGAGACATTTCAAAACACATGACGTGTCAAAGTCATACAAGTATTTGGGCTTTCGTGTCTAACCTCTTAGTTGATATTTTAGGATTGGCTTTGCCATCCAAAAAGGACTAGCAGCGCAGCTTGCTGCCCGCTTGTCTTCTATTTCAATGTAAAACAACAATTGATCATGATTTCTATTAAAAAAATGTTTAAGAGAACTGTACGATGTTTATAGATGAGAACTGTGGTCTCGGGAGAAAATTCAAAAAAAGAAGGTATATTTCTAGCAATCACATTAATATTGCATCTTTCTTATTGCTTTGGTCCAAATGGAATAAGATTTAAAAAAACTAATGTGATGCAAGCTATCCACATGATTTTACTCATCTCTTTTCAAGATTACACATAAAGCAAGCTACATTAGATAACATCATCAGTTTAATGAAGGTGTGACAAACCAAACACTGCTATAGCTAGTTCAACGGCAAATATAAGTCGTGACATAGAAGCTAGAGAGCATGGATGAAATCAATACCAGAACCCAAAGAGGGACTTCTGCTATCAACTTTTCCCATGTGTGTGCTTTGAGCACGTAAATGAAGACATTTTGTCAGCGTCCTTTACAGTTTTTTCTTAAAAGGTAGCTCAAACTAAAAGACAGTACAACTAATCATAAAACAGTACCTCAAATGTAGGCGCCAGATGTTGGGGATTACCAACAATGAGAAAAAATACTCTTGCCCACCTGTCCACCTCAAGATCCCATGCAACCAAATCATCATCATCAAAACAGATAGACTCCACAGAATGAGGTTGATGCTTTACAAAATTTTCAGGAAATGCGGATAGTGTTTCAATTATGCCCGTAAGACAGGAGTTGTTATCTTCAGAAATACTAACTCGAGAAAACCAATCCTGTATTTTTCTTCTCAATGGACCTAGATACAGATACCAAAACGTTAGTATAGCACGCCAGGGACTAAAAGATTAACTGAGAACTGAATTATTGCATTCACTGAATTGAATCTCAGAACCATGTGATAGTCCAATGAAGACAAACAAATGCACACTTTACCAAATTCAGCGTGATGACTAACTAACATATGTAAAATTGAAAATGAACAATTGATGTCATTGTTAATTAACAATACCAATAAGAGGGTACTCAAATCAGTGGTGCTCGTACATCATAGCAATCCTTGTTTGCATCTATATGAGTTACCAGTGACTGCTCCTGCTGCGTTGCTTTAAATGTAATTGCGTGGTTATATACATTTGCCATCACAGTTAACCAACTGTTGAATTAATTTCAGAAAAACACCAAAGTTAGCAAGATGCTCCCTAGACACCCCCAACAAAGATTGCCTTAATAGGCACCTAGGAAGCACAGGCAACTTCCCCAGGGCAGTCATGGATGTCCTAGACACGTGTCAGACACAAGTGCCCATGCAGTGGACGAAGCCCAGAAGTGTCCAATTTAATATTTTTTTCCGAATCTGTGGCTATGACAGGCCAAACCCATTCCCTATACCAAAAATGAAGTACCTCCCCCTTCCCTCTTCCATTAGCACAAACGTAATGTGGTCTCATCATTCTTCATATACTATGTTTCATTTCCTAATATAAATGTACCTTGGTTACATCATTGTATACATAGGATGTTTAAATTAATATTGTGTGTGAAATGTGGTGCCGCAATGCAACGTGCAATACAGCGTTGAGAGAGGCCATAGGCCTTCTCCCTTTTTATTAATAAAAGAAACTGGATAATTTACATAGAGGTCCAGCAGGATAAAGAAATTACAAAATAGAATAAATATGAAATATATTAACACTCCCCCTCAAGCTGGAGTGTACACATCGTGTAGACCAAGCTTGTTGCAAAAACTCTGGAAAGTTGTTGGACTCAATGGCTTCGTAAGAACATCTGCAAGTTGATCTTCAGACTTGACGTGTGGAGTCACAACAGTTCCATTCTTGATCTGGTCTCTGATAAAGTGGCAGTCAACTTCAATGTGCTTAGTACGTTCATGGAAGACTGGATTCTTAGCAATGTATATGGCCGCTTGATTGTCACATTTGAGTTTTATAGGAGACAAAACAGGAATCTTTAATTCAGAAAGTACAGATTGAACCCACTGCAACTCACAACATGCATGTGTCATTGCTCTATACTCAGTTTCCGTGCTAGATCTTGCCACAACATTTTGCTTTTTGCTTTTCTAGGTAATAAGATGATTCCCCAGAAATGTGCAATATCCAGACGTAGACCTCCTGTCATTCAGATTACCAGCCCAATCTGCATCTGCATAACTAGTAAGAGACAGTGTGGATACAGGAGTCTTCGGCCTATAATAGGTGATTCCCTTACCAGGTGCACCTTTCAAATATCTCAGAATACGACAGACAGATGTCCAATGAGACTGTTTTGGAGAGCTCATATGCTGACTCACCACTCTTACAGCAAAAAGAAATGTCAGGACGTGTGACTGTCAAATATATCAATTTTCCCACAATTTTCCTGTAATATCCTGGATCTGGATAATCAACATCATCAGTCATCTCCTTCACATGATAGTCCATAGGAGTAGACACAGGCTTGGACTCACTCATACAGTTTCATGTAGTAAATCCAGCACATATTTTCTCTGAGACAAATTGGTACCTGTATGAGATCTAAGTACTTCAATGCCTAGAAAATATCTCAGTTTTCCCGAATCCTTTGTGTGAAAGTGCCCCTGCAAGCCCACTTTCACACGAAATATGCCTGTGGAATCACTACCAGTGATGACAATATCATCAATGTAAAAGACAAAGCAGTTTTGGGAAGCGTAGGGTTGCACAGTGTGTGCACCCTCATATATATATTACTGAAACAATTACAGAGAGGTCCACATATAATATGGAAATAACAAAACAAATAACAGAATACATAAAACAGGAATATATGTTAACACTCCCCCTCAAGTTGGAGCATAGATATCAATCATGCCCAACTTGTCCGTCAGTGTGCAGAATTGCTTCTTCGCCAGCAGCTTGGTGAAGATATCAGCAACTTGGTCTTCAGAACGTGTGAAGGGAGTGCAGATCTTGCCAGTAAGAATGGATTCCCGATTAAAATGACAATCTACTTCAATGTGTTTAGTGCGCTCATGATAAATTGGATTATTAGCAATGAAGATAGCAGCTTTATTGTCACAGTGCATAGGTATAGCAGAGGAAGAATCAATCCCGAACTCTTTTAACAGAGAGCGCACCCACAACAATTCACAGGCAGTATGGGCCATGGCCCTATATTCAGCTTCAGCACTGGACCTGGCCACAACATTTTGTTTTTTACTCCTCCAGGTAACAAGATTACCTCCAACATACGTACAATACCCAGAAGTAGATTTTCTGTCAACTCTGTTGCCTGCATAATCAGAGTCAGAGTACCCTTCAAGAGAACAGTGTCCATTCGTCCTGTAGTGAAGTCCCTTGCCAGGAGACTTCTTCAAATATCGTAGAATCTGACAAAGAGCATCCCAGTGACACTGTCTGGGTTTATCAAGGTACCTGCTAAGAAGGCCCACTGCAGTAGAAAGATCAGCTCTAGTGACCGTCAAATAAATGAGCTTACCAATCAGCCTCCTGTACTTTTTATGATCATCAAAGAGAGGAGAAGAGTCATCATCCCAATTTACATTAGGATCTAGAGGAATATCAGCAGGTCTCGCTCCCAGCATACCAGTCTCCTGCAGTATGTCTAAGACATATTTTCTTTGAGACAACACAAGAGCATTAGAGTTTCTAGAGACTTCTATGCCCAGAAAATATCTAAGTTTGCCCAAATCTTTGGTAGCAAAGTGCTTGCCTAGATGAGATTTAGTAGCCTGAATACCAGGAGAATCACTGCCAGATATGATAATATCATCAACATAGACAATCAGAATAATAATACCAGCTGAAGTCTTCTTGGTGAAAACAGAATGATCCACCTGAGATCTCAGAAACCCAAAGTCAATCATAATTTTGCTCAATTTATCAAACCAGGCACGGGGACTCTGCTTGAGCCCATAAATAGACTTCTTTAACCTGCAAACTTTGTGAGACTCCTCCTGAGCAACGAACCCAGGAGGTTGCTCCATATATACTTCTTGTAAATCACCATACAAGAAGGCATTTTTCACATCTAGTTGCAACAGTGGCCAGTCAAGATTAACAGCAATAGAAAGAAGAATTCTGACAGAATTAAGACGAGCAACAGGAGAGAATGTCTCAAAATAGTCAATACCATAAGTTTGTGTGTAGCCTTTAGCAACTAACCGTGCCTTCAGCCTTTCAACAGTGTCGTCAGGTTGATATTTCACAGCATATACCCATCTGCAGCCTACAGGTTTACACTGAGGAGGTGGATCCACCAACTCCCAAGTATCTCTTTCAGCAAGAGCCAACATTTCCTCTTTCATAGCAGACATCCATCCAGTACTCTGTAGAGCATCCTGGATATTCTTTGGAACCGCGACAGCAGATAAAGCATAAACAAAGTTGCTAGAATGAACATTCAGATGATCAGTAGAAACAAACTGAGCAATACTGTGGGATGTGCAGGAACGAGTACCCTTTCTAAGAGCAATGGGCATATCAAGATCATAATGTACCTCAGGTGTAGTAGAACCTTCTGGAGGTGAAGATTGGCTTTCATGGGGGGTTTCTTGAGTAGAAGGTGCTCCGTTCCTGCGTTGATAAACTATAATAGGAGGTTTAGCAGCCTCGGTAGTGACATTATCAGTAATATCAGGCACACAATCAGTAGTAACAGGTAGAGGGGAGGCAATAAGATCAGACTGTAAACTGTCACCGCGAGTAGAATAGTAAGGGATATCCTCAAAAAAAACGACATCACTGCTAGTATACCATTTTCTTGCAGTAGGACTGTAACATCTGTATCCCTTCTGGGTACGAGAATATCCCAAAAAAATGCATTTCTCAGCACGAGGAGACAGTTTATCAGAAGCAGGTCCAAGTAACCTTACAAAGCAAGTACATCCAAAAATCCGAGGAGGCACAGCAAATAGCTGAATATCTGGTTGAAGAACTTGAATAGGTATTTTGTTTCCAATCACAGATGATGGCATTCTATTTATCAGAAAACAAGCAATCAATATATCCTCAGGCCAAAAAGAGCGAGGAACATGTGTATGCATCATATTAGTCCTAGCCACCTCTAACACGTGTCTATTTTTACGCTCAGCCACACCATTTTGCTGAGGTGTATAAGCACAGGAAGTCTAATGTATCGTACCAATAGATTTACAAAAAACATCCACATCTTTTTTAACAAATTCCAGCGCATTGTCAGTACGAAAAAAATTTACAGGTACACCATATTGTGTTTTTACTTCAGCAAAAAAGAACTTGATAATAGACAAAACTTCGGACCTACTTTTCATCATAAACAACCAAGTAGTCCTTGAAAAATCATCAATAAACAAAATAAAATACTTATGACCAGATAGACTCGGCACATGACAAGGGCCCCATACATCAGAATGCACTAGATCAAACATGTTTTTACTGCTAATATGACTGCGTCTAGGATAAACAGCTCTAGTCTGCTTTCCAAGTTGACAGGACTCGCACTGAAAAACTACAAATGCCAAGATCAGAAACTAAATGTCGAAGCTTTTCAGATGATGGATGTCCCAGCCGGTAGTGCCACTGTAATGCAGAAACCAAGGTAGATAATGCAGGAGTCACAGTCACTTTAGCTGCTTTTGGCAAATGACCCAGGTAGAATAGTCCATCAGCACCTTCATACCACCCACCAATCTTCATCCTCGTGCGAAGGTCCTGAAAAACACATGAACCAGGAATAAAAGTCAGACTACACTGTAGACTTCTCAATATCTTGCTGACAAATAATAGATTCAAAGGAAATCTAGGCACATATAAGGCAGATTTCAGCAGAAATTCAGAAGCAATATCCCCTACTCCAGATACCGCAGACTTGGAACCATCATCCAGCATAACAGATGAGGGGCGAGCAGGTTTATATAATTTGTTAAACAGAGATCGATTTCCAGAAATATGTGAAGAGGCACCGGAGTCGATGACCCACTTAGCATTACCAGGAGTAGAAGAAGAGCTCAGGAAGACAGTGTCATAACCAGAATAAGCTGCAGCATGAGCTCCACTAGTCGAAGCTGTAGACGACGCGCCAGCACGCTCAAGAAGTAGTCTCTCCACCTCAGCACGGATGTATGTAGTCCGCAGTCGCACCCGAGGAGGCAGAGTCAGTAGGCTGAGTCGTTCCTTCTGTTGCAGTAGTAGTAGAGTCAGTAGCCGCATTAGCCCATGCCGGCTTAGCATATTTTTCCCAGGATTTTTCTTCAATATGGTTGGACCTGCCACAGAAGGTACAAAGGCGCTGTCCTGACTGAGGACGCGCACCAGCAGTAGGGGCAGTAGAAGAGGCTCCACGACCAGAAGTAGCCCGTCCTCGTCCTCCACCCATTGGAGGACGGCTGTCAGTAGAGCGACCACGGCCACGGCCACGACCAGACGCTGCAGCAAGGGCAGAAGATTCCCCAACATCATTAGCCAGAGACGATGAAGACGAAGGCAAACGCTGAAGACGCTTGTAGGCACTCTGTAGGGACGGCAGAGGGTCACTGCTAAGATCTGGTCCACAACTCCAGCATAGGACTCGGGCAGTCCACAAAGAAACTGGACTAACTGCAGCTCCTGGCGCTGACGCTGCATGGTAGCCAGGTCCGTGGATAGAGGGTGATAGGATTCCAGTTCACCCCACAATCCAGTAAAGTCAGAAAAGTAATCCGCAATGTCCGTCCCCGTGAATTGTAGACGACCCAGCTGCTTGGTGATGTCAAACACTTTCTTGGGGTTCTGACTATGCGAGTATGTACCAACGAGCTGATCCCACATCTGCTTCGCCGAAGGCAAGTGAAGAAGTGTGACGCTAATATTCTCAACGCTGCTGTTGAGAATCCATGTCATCACAGTCGAGTCGTCACGAACCCAGTCGTCATACGCCTTCACATCTTTAGAGTCAGCTTCCTCTGCGGGTACTACCGGACCGGCACGGGTCAGATGTGAATACTTTCCCTGGGATTTGGCATAGATCATCATGGAGCATACCCAGTGTGGATAGTTGCGCCTGTCAAGCTTCACAGTCGTAACTTGACGGCGGAAGTCATCACTCGAGGACGCCATGTGAGCAGTAGGCAGAGAAGCAGACAGGCACGATCAGGTAGGAGACGGTCTACGCCGTCAGACAGGCAAAGCAGGCACAGATCTTCGTAGAAGAACCTCTCACATATGGTCTACGCTGAAACGCAGTACAGAACCCGGTGGCGCAACGGCCTACACAGGCAGGCAAAGGACCGAAAGAGTGGTCTACGTCACACCAACTTCAAGCCACCGGACAGTTGCAGATCTTCACGGAGCCAACGTTCCGGCGGCAATCAACCGCGGAGGCGCACCGGCCCCTGCGGCGGTTTGGGCGCCCGGCCCTGGCGGCTAGCCCGGCGGCGTTGCTGCCTGCGGAGAGCGGCGCGGCGGGGGGGGGGGGGTGGGGGGGGACGGCCGGAGAAGATAGAGGAGGGTGGGAGGGTGGCGGCTGGATCTTACTGCTCTGGTACCATGTAAAAGACAAAGCAGTTTTGGGAAGCGTAGGCTTGCACAGTGTGTGCACCCTCGTATATATATTACTGAAACAATTACAGAGAGGTCCACATATAATATGGAAATAACAAAACAAATAACAGAATACATAAAACAGGAATATATGTTAACAATCAACATACACAACAATAATAATAGATCCACCAGAAGAAGTAGAATAAAATAAAGAGTGATCAGTAACAGAACGAGAAAAACCCATCTTTAGTACAACATCACTGAACTTGTCAAACCAAGCTCTAGGAGATTGTTTCAATCCATAGATGGCTTTCTTCAGTCGACACACCTTCTGACACTCCCCCTGAGCAACAAAACCAGGTGGTTGCTCCATGTACACCTCCTCTTGTAGATCACCATGAAGAAAGGCATTCTTGACATCGAGCTGAAATAGAGGCCAGTCAAATGTAGTAGCCAGAGAAATAAGAATACGCACAGAATTCAGACGAGCCACTGGTGAAAAGGTCTCAAAGAGATCAACCCCATATGTCTTGAGTGTACCCCTTTGCTACCAGTCTAGCTTTCAATCTCTCCACAAAACCATCTGGATTATGTTTTACTGTAAATACCCATCTGCATCCCACAACATTTTATCTGGAGGTAAGTCAACAAGTTCCCAGGTGTTGTATAGTAACAGAGCAGACATCTCAACATGCATAGCATGTTTCCAGCTACTATCCTTCATAGCATCAAGATGATTTCTTGGAATGACCACAGAATCAATCCCAAGAGCAAAAGAGCGAGCCTGCTGAGATAACTTGGACAAACAACATACATTTGTAATAGGATGTCGAATAGTACAGGAACGGGTACCTTTACGAACAGCAATGGGAACATCAAGGTCAGATGGTTCTTCAGGAATCCCTTGCGTAGAGGAAGATGGGGAGGGCTCAGAGACTGGAGTCGCTACCTCCTCTGGATCTTGTCTGCCTCGTCTGCTATAAACATGTGAATATTGTTGAATTTGTGGACCATCTGCTAGTTGCTCTTCCTGAATGATAGTATAGTCTGGAATGATAGGTGGCACTCTCTCACTCTGATGTGGTGGTGGCACTCTCTCACTAGCATCTGATGGTGGCACTCTCTCACACAATTGCTCCCCCTTACTAGGAACACTAGAGAAATAAGGAGTGGATTCATGAAAAGTCACATCGCTAGACACAAACAAACGACGAAGACTTGGACAATAACACTTGTACCCTTTGCTAGTGTTGGAGTACCCAAGAAAGAGAGTCCTAATTGACCTAGGAGATAGCTTATCAGTCTTAGGATCAAAATTGTGGACAAAAGAAGTACAACCAAACACTCTAAGAGGAACAAGGGTTGATCCTTGGGACGTAAGACAGAGAAAGGAGTACGTCCTTGAAGCACAGAAGAAGGTTGCTTATTGATAAGAAAACATGCAGTAAGGAGGGTGTCAGACCAGAACCGCTTAGGAACATTAGATTGAAACATGATTGTCCTGGTAATATCAAGAAGATAACGATTTTTCCTCTCTGCTACCCCATTCTGTTGAGGGGTGTGAGGACAGGATGTATGATGTATCATCCCAACAGAACTACAAAAATCAGTCATGGCATTTTGAACATACTCCAAAGCATTATCAGATTGAAGAACTTTAACATTGCAATCAAATTGAACTTTAATTTCTTGATGAAGATGTTTGACAATAGATAGCACAGACTCTCGACTTTTCAACAAATAAATCCAAGTCATACGCAAAAAGTAAACCATAAAGGAGATAAAATAACGAAAATCATTATAACTATGGTCTTTTACAGGAACCCAAACATCACTATGGACCAACTCAAAAGGACATGACGCCTGTTTATTGACACGACCGGGATAAGACATTCTATGATGTTTCCCCAGTTGACAGGACTGACACTCTAAAGACGATACATGAGACAATTCTGGTTCTAACTTTCTCAGGCTCTCTAATGAAGGATGTCCATATCTATAGTGCCACAGTAAGGGAGAGCCACTCAACAAGACAGCTGGAGCAGGAGCAGAAACTTGGCGAGGCAAACTATCACCATGTTCCTAGGCCCCCCACCAATCGTCCTCATACTCTTGAGATCATGTAACACAAAACAAGGACCAAAGGTTACCGTACATATCACAGTATCAACCAACTTAGCAACAGACAGAAGATTAAAAGGAAAAACAGGCACATAATGTACGGATTTAAGATCAATTCTAGGAGTCAGAGAAACAGATCCACTGGCTAACACTCTCCTCACTGAACCATCTGCTATTGTTACAGATTTATGAGGGATATGTGAGTCAATGGAGTGAAGAAGTCTCCTCATACCAGTCATATGTTGTGACGCTCCAGAATCAACGAGAGAGGTAGCCTGATTACCAGTGGTGGATGCCAAGTTGGCTGAAGATGATGATCCCAAGCTCAGATGCTTAGTAGCCAGGATAAATCTATCATATTCCTCTTTGGTGAGTGTGATGCCAGAAGGACCAGAACTCGAAGCAGGAGGCTTAGTAGACTCAGTAGTGGTAGCATAGTTTGCTGCTCCCACAGGTGGTGCAGTAGGTCGACCATGCTTCTTCCAACATTTCTCAATTGTGTATCCGGGTTTGTCACAGAAAGTGCACTTAGGGCGAGCTCCACGTCCTCGGCCCATACATGTCCGTCCTCCTCTCACTGCAGCAGCTACAGAAGCATGAGAATCCCCCTGAGACGAGACTACGGTAGGATCAACAGGTTCAAAATTTGCCTGTAAAATCCTTGAATAGGCCTCTTCCAAGCTGGGAAGTTCATCAGAAGCTAAGATAACACTGCGGGCTGAACTGCACGAAGAACTCAGACCAGACAAGAATTTTGTTGTAATCAAATCATCTCTGTCTTTGACTTGTTCCTGGACAGTTACTGGATGGTAGAAACTCGGCTCTTGTGCAATACCTTGAATCACTCCAAAGTATTCTTCTAAAGGTCTTTCTCCCTGTCGTTCTACAAACAGGCGATCATATATCATGAACTGACGAAGTGCATTCTTCTCTTGAGAATAATGTTTCTTCATTGCATCCCAAATCTCTTTGGCGGTAATGTAGACATGAACCTCGAGGCAATTCCAGGTTCCATGCTCCCCTACAACCAGGTCTTCACCAGACTGTTATGACACTTCCATTCAGCATAGTCTTTGTCAGTAAGTGCAGGAGGATCAGAATCAACGTGTCTCGTCTTGTCGCGTGACTCCAATACAGTTAGGACAGCATTCATCCATAAGAGATAATTCTTCCCGTTCAGCTTGATGGAGGGTATAGGAGACATTTCACTGTAGATGGTAGATGCCTTAGTGTCCTCCATGATTTGACGAGAAGAGTGACAGATTGATACACGTCACAGGAAGATATGGGTGACGGGGAGATACACGTCACGTCACAAGATCAGATACGTATCTGACGCATCCACAGCCCCCAATTGAAATTCCCTAATCACACATGGAGGCGACGTGTTCTGCTCACGTAGGAATTATTGTTCACTCCGCCGCACTGTTCACGTCGGAGTTACTGTTCACGCTGTGTACTGTTCACTGCCGGAATTACTGTTCACCGCAGGAGTTACTGTTCACCGCCGGAGTTACTGTTCACGCTGGCGACCAGCGGCGGCGTTGGGTTGTGACGGTTGGGTTGGGTTAAGTTAGGAACCTTGCTCTAGTACCATGTGAAATGTGGTCCCGCAATGCAACGTGCAATGCAGCGTTGAGAGAGGCCATAGGCCTTCTCCCTTTTTATTAATAAGAAAAACTGGATAATTAACATAGAGGTCCAGCAGGATATAGAAATTAAAAAATAGAATAAATATGAAATATATTAACACTGTGAACTAACTTGGATTTGATTTTGTCCCTTTTTTATTATTTCTATTAATTTCTTGCTATAACTTACTACAAAACTTTTCTAAATCCTTATTGTGTGTCAATATAATGTGTGTATGTTCATGTCCAGCATCATGTCAGTGTCCTATTTTAAAAACATGTTGTGTCCTGTGTCCATGATATGTGGTTGTGCTTCTTAGGTATGTAGTTTAACATTCAGCACCGAAATCCTTACTCCTTATTTTTTAGTTTTGATTCCTACTTTATTTCCTAATATTTACTTTTACAGCCCCGATGAACAAAACAATGATCAACATTCATATTATTGCCAAATTCAAACATTTAAGTCATGGTTCTTACATTTTCAATAAGACATATACATAAAGATAAAATAGAATAGTCTACAGGATATAGTAAGGCAACATCAAGGCAGGGACCTAGATGGTGAAGGCATCCAGCCAACCCTCCGAAGGACCTCGATACCTTGAAACCAATGTTTTAAAAAACGTTAAGCGGTAAGCATGCGGATAGCACCTTGTAACTGGTTAAGCGGTAAGCGGCTGATTTTTTAAGAAACAGGTTTTGATTTTCTATACAATTTTATAAAAAAAATGCACATGTATGCATATATATACTATACTTTTTGGAACCTTTATACATATCTGAACACCCTAAATAACCATACTAAACACCCAAATACTTTATAACACAACTATAAAACAATGATTATAGCTAAACTATTAAACAATAGACTTGTCACACATAAAACACCCTATACAACTATAAAACAAATAAGTATGAAGTATATATGCATGATACAATAACTATTTTGCATCACATTACAGCAGACTTATCATTGATACCTTACTAACTTATTGCTACATTTACATATCATCACTTGATCAAAAATTAAAGCAGTACATTTAACCAAAGTATGCATTCTAAAATCTATGTCATGATTAGTTACATGTAATTTACTTGGATATACAGCAGTACCGGATTACTATGTCTTACATACAAAGTATGCATATTAAATTAACTAAGCCTTATCATAGAACATGTGTTGTATATAAGTTCAATATATTACAGTCAATAATTATTTTACTTTCAAAAATTACTTAATGTTACAGGCTTGCAGCAGTTTTCTTAAAAAAAGGGTCTGAGCGGCCGATTAAGCGGCTGATTAAGCGGATTAAGCGGCTGATTAAGCGGATTAAGTGGCTGATTAAGCGGGTTAAGCAGGAAACAAACGCCCGTTTTTTTGAAAAAAAATTAATCGGGCGCTTAGGGGGTATTTTAAACGGCTGGGCAGCTGAACCGATTAAGCGGCCGCACAGAACGTTTTTCATTTCACTGCTTGAAACTATGAAATATTATACCGTTTAAGGGGGTTCTGTTGTAACTAGCAAAACCTATAGCAGTGCATTGTTATTTGCACTGAACCACTTACTAGTTATGCATACAGTAAACTAATTCACAGGCACGTGATTAGTAACTTCACGTAGATAAACAGAAAATTGCCAAAATGAATAGATGGATACACACCAGAAAGGGTAGTAAACTCCCTTGGCATGGTAGACACGAAGTATAAAAGGACATCAACTGGAACGTCAGATATCTCAATAATTGAAGATGCAGTCTCAAGAACCTGCTCACAAACTGGGGGTCATCACAAAGAGACAGAGTTATAATTGATATTCCAGAGGTAAATCTATATAATAATGACAAGAGAAGTGTTGACCTGTTACCAATATGACTAGACATCTAAAAAAGCTTCATTCTGTTAAGTAAATACCTTGAAGACGATAATTAGGATTGAAGTGATGTCTACTTCTTTCAATGATAGTTCCCAGAGCATCTAGCAGATCAGCAGCATTCTGAGCCCCAAAATCTTCAGTGATTTTATTTTTTTCGGACGTGGTTAACTCGCTTTCAGAAGACTTAAGATCTGGACAAGGACATAAACGGCAGGCTGCTGAGGAAAGACAGTATGCTAAAGCCATCAGCCCGGGACGCCCAAAAGCTTCTCGTCTAGTGACAGATGCCAAGCAGCACAAGAATGCTATTCGAACACTGGAAGAGAACAAAAACTTTCAGCTTCACACAACAAAAAATACTGATCCACAATGTTAGGAAATAAAAAGGAGAGAAAAAGAACCAGTAAAGACATTGTTATTATTGAGAGAGATACTCATTAAATTTCTAAAGGGGCTCCACTACAAGAGAATAACAAATCCAAAAAGAAGTTAACTGATTCAAGAACCTAACAGGGTCTTTGAGAAAGGCTGTTTAAAAAAGAACTAATTAGGCAACAATCTTGAGTCCAGAATTCCCTTCCAACACTCTGTCTTAAGCTGAACCATGAAGCTCGGATACCTCAAAACAGCCATCATATTTGTTATGGACTATTGGACACAGCCACATCTTCAATAATCCCTGATACGTACTAAACAGTTCCTGGCTGTATCGTACCATTTGCTTTACCTTTTATATGTTGCATACATAGTGGATGCTTCTTCTAGTGTGTTTGTCGTTCTCTCCTCTAGAGTGGAATGTTCATTAGAACTAGCAGCAGCTAGCTAGGGAATCCTAGAGGAGACCAGTGGCCTCCTACTCTATCTGGTCATTGGTGGTTGTTGACTTGTTCATGTTATAAAATGGAGGATACAGTTCTGAAATCACGGACCCAAAATTACAAACTTTTATGGCGGCGCCGGGCGAGGGGGCGGGGGGTGCCGCCGGCGGGGAGAGAGAGAGAAAGAAAGGGTGGCGTCTGGGGAGGGTGGCGGCTATCGAACCTACTTTGGTACCATCTTGAGTGGATTGTAAGGGTTAGGGTACACAATCTGTGTACCCCGTATATTTATAAAGAGAACAATTATATAGAGGTCCTTGTAGAATAGAAAATAACGAGAGAATATAAAGAACTTAAATAAAAACACTAGTTAACACAATATATTGTTCTTGGATTGTATGAGTTGAAGATGATTCTAGACAGCTTTAAACCTAGTGAGGTGATCAGTGATATCAGCCACTTGGGGCTCCATGGAATTCCACACAACATAGACAAGGTTAGCATCATGTTGCTCCATTTAGTTAGGGAATCATAGCTGGAGAAAATTAGTGAGATGCTTGTCCTTTGCCTTAGTCATTGAACCAGACTTTGACCTTGCTATTCCATTGACTAAAGTTTTTGTCATTTAGCTTCCTAGAAGTGATGACATAGTTTTGGACAAGGAGTGGAATGCATAGTTTTGGACAAGGAGCATAATGTTGACAAGTCTTTTTTGACTCCTCTCTCTGCCGTAGAGATTTTGGCTGCAAACAATGTGTGGAACAAACATGCGAAGTGTGACTCTGCTCAGGTAATATAGGACACATAGCTCTCTCTAGATGAAGACACATGGTGTGTAACAACGAAACACAGCATGTGAATGAATCTATAAACAAGTGGCTCGAACATATGGAGTGTTTGGACTTGTTTGAAGATACTCAGATATGCATTTGATGTATTCGGTGTATAGGAACACACAATGTGGCAGGAGTTGCCTCTTTAGCTACACTCGTCCTAAGAGTAAAGCCTTTACTTGTCCTTCAACACCTCTAACCAATGATGAGTATAAAAATCATTGCCAACGATCATCGCACCCAGGTGCAGATGAGGAGCGCTATTATGAGGACTCATTTAACTAGCTTTCAGGAAAAAAATTATGGATGATTGTTAACCTATGGTCAATCCTCTATTCAAGCTTGGGACTCGCTACAATTGCACACAATCACAAATAATTTACATCATATTATAAGGGCAAGCAAACAACATCATCATCATCATCTAAGCCTCAAACCTAGCCATGTTGGGGTCCACAGCAGGATCCTTCTTTTCCATTCAGCTTTGTTTTGGGTCAAAATATGAAATGATCCCTATCTCTCCATATCCGCTCTCGCCAAGTTTATTTAGGTCAAATCCTTCTTCTTTTGACTTGGTCTTAATAACCTTACTCCAAACTGGTGCATTCACCAGTGTACATTGCACATATCTAAATCATCTAAGGTGGTCCTTTGTAGTTTGTCATCAATACTGACCACTCCCACTTTATTTCTCATATGATTATTTCAGACATCCGACTTAAATTAGCATTCTCACTTCTGCCACATTCATATTGTGAACACGTAGTTTCTTCACAGTCCAACATAAAAATCAATAGCTACGTTGTCAAGTCGGGATTTCAGACCAGGTAATTTCCCCTCAAATTTACATATAACTCGTAGTCTTTCTCCTTTCACGAAACCAACTAGGCTGCTCCTGCCAAAAACTTTTTAAAGACGTAACATAAGAAAAAGAATATATTGAAATGCAAAAATGGAAGAACTACTCGACAAACAAGCAGCGGACCTGAGTCATAGACTGCTGACTACTACGTAACCAAAGCTCTGCTGCTTACATGCAATAAAAGTAATAGCGAAAACATCACCTATAAAGACCCACTCAGATGGATCTGAAAATAAATTATTGAGTTCTTACGATATATTGAAGTTCTTTTCCAATTACCCAAAACTCAGAATCAGTCTTGAATAGCAATCAGATTTGGTAAATAAATAAGAAATTGGAGTTCCTTCTTTACAAATAAATAAAGAATTCTAGAAGAATTGAAGTCTCTCGGATCGTAATCGGTCTAGTAACAGAATGGCGAAGAAACTTCTCCCTGATATTCATACAGAAGATCAACTAAACGAGGAACTTAAAACCACTGGTACAGTCTACAGTTCGCATTTTGGTAATTGTTCCAAATATACCACTGTCCGGCGTAATGATTATTTAAAGCATTATTCCACATTTAGGTCCATATTGGAAGACTGGAACTTACACTGCCAATCTTCTTCCTTGACATAATTAAAATTGAAAATAGAAGGTAAACAATTCAAAGGAACAATTACTCATTAGTCTATTAATGAAAAGGCAATATTCCACACAAATCAAACTGTGTTCATCAACAGCCACAGCAAAGTGGGATCTGTTACATGTATTTCATTTCTAATTTCCTTGCATTGTCTGTGCAATTCCAAAATTAATGCAATAATATAAGAACAAACTACAAATCTATAAGTAGGGTTACTGATGTTTGAAATTTTAAAAGTGAACAATGTAAAGTTTATGGACATCGGTTAAACAGGCATGCTTGTTACCTTTTGGGGAAATTATAACAGTATTCACTAAGAAATTTTCTTGCTAATACAATTGTCGTTGAACTATAAACCCCTCTGAGACCTGTCAGTCATAAAGAAACACCATAAATAGTTTAGATAATGTAAAACTACAATTCAGTCTAGGGAGCAAAAATACACTTCAGAACAGCAGTCACGTTCAGGTCTGTATCCAACACTTGGGAGACCTATACTTATACAATGTATTGGACACCCTAAACATGTGTCTTTACCTTATAAGCAAATAATAAGTTTAAAAAATTTGTTGTACAAGTTCAGGGACAGGTAATGTGAAACCGGTTTGTAAGATACTTCAAATGATACTTGAGGTACCAATGAAACATGCGTAGTTCAATTATAAGAACAGATTCCCGAAGTGATTTCTTAGTCAATAGAACCCTAATTATCCAATCATCTACCTTCATTTCAAAATTAGTAATTTTCAGCAAATGTAAGGCAATGTGCATTAGAACTAGAATGAACCTTGAAACTAGGGAGAAAAAGGATTTGGTACTATATTTTCGTAATAACTTTTTTTACTCTCTTTCTCGTGGGTGAGTGAGGGAAGGAGTGAGGAGGATAAGCAAAAAGGAAGGCAAACAGATAGTAATCTGAAATTTCTGAGTATTTATATGATATTTTATTATCACACAAGACTCCATGTGAAGCATTTGGTTTCACTAATATTGAAATTCTATGATTTACCAGTGTTGTTGGTAAGAAGTCAATTTCGACCGGAACTTCATCAACAATATAAAATCTAGTCTAAAAAATGTATAATCTTGTGATGGGATGAGATCATAAACTAGTTAAATCTTAGGAGTTATGCTGTTTACCAAAGATTTTCAAACATAAACATCAGAATAAACCCATGCGACAAAGTACATCGACCAACAGAAAATTCAAGCGTTTAATTTACCAAGCATGTCCTAAGAGGTATTTTCTCCTTTTTTCTCATATCCCTTTCACATGCCATCATTTACAGTCTGATATCTGGGTTAGATATTACCGGTAAAATAAAAGGCTAGGTAGATATTCGCCATAAAAGAAAAGGTTAGGGACTATTTGACCAGCTATCGCATCTGTAGGAAAATTTTTGGGGAGTTTTGTGTTTTCTTTTGACTCTTTTCTACGTCTTTGTTATATAAAATTCAATCTGAGGATCTTTCCACATCCAGTAAAAAAGGGTTAAGTCAAGAGAGTAGTGTGTTACGCATAAACCAATATTCAGACTCAAAAGCAAGCTTTAGTTTTCACCAAGTGGAAATTTGGTAATGAAAGCATACCAAAATCCTGGTGATGTGCAACATCGTTTAAGGCCTGAGTAAATGGTCCCAAAACAAACTTCACAGGCACTTTTTTCAGGAGGAATGCATGTTTTTCCCATTCCATGGTTAGAAAAGATTCCATGACCAAACACCTGACTGCAATAAATCAAAAGGTCATCACCCTGATATAACATAAAATAAACTTGGAGAATCTAGGATACCTTGGGGGTTCTCATGGAAAAAACCACGTTCCCACAGAACTGCTAACCAAGAAACCATGCCGTTTGAGGTTTCCATCAGATGACTGTGTATATCGTTACTGGAGTCACTTCTAGCAGACATATTTCCATGTACTGACTGGACTAACAGAAGTACCTTGACAAGATGAGTTGGACCGGACATTAACATTTCTTCATATTACTCAATCACAAAATTTAGAAAGAGAAGGATAAAACAGAAGTGTACAGTATCAGGTGATCGGTTGACAGACAAAACATTCCACTAGCAAGTTTAAATGCCATTAAGATTATGCCAGCATCGTTCTCGCTCAACAGTTACATGAATACCATCACTAATTTGAGATTGATGTAACACCCCAGAAGGATTCCAATAAAAATGAATGGTTAAACCATACCTGATGTGCCCAAGCAGCCTCAACCAGGTGAGTTCCATATTCTTCAAGCATTTCGTACAAGAGAAAGAAGGCCTTCCATCGTTCCACTCCATACCCTTGGCCATAGACATTGTGAACTAATCCGACCCCTAAAGACTCTGCTTCCTTATTTGCCCATCTTTCCCTCTTTGTAATACCAGAACGTGAAGCACCCATAGCACAAACGTCTATTCCACCATTCAGGGAATCAGATTCTAAACAGCTAACTGGCATTGAACTGTTGTCACAGCTATGATGACTAATGCGATCCCCAAGGGATAATTTCAGGATGTAAAGTGATAGTTTTCTTGTGGACGGTTCGCTGTCAACCTGGATCATAAACCAACTTATAAGATCATGCAAAAGGGGTATAAAAATGGCATTTGTGCAGAGGGTTTTTTAGGCCCAAGAGGTAAGGATGTGGATTTATCAGATTGCACAAAAAATGAAAACAAAATTTCATTTGTATCAGCTGCTGTGAGATTTTTTCTTTTAAACTCAAAGCAATGCATGGATATAATACCAGGCCTCTCTTGATTTCCTCCCAAAATTTTCTTTCTCCTCTGATATTGAAGTCTGTGGCTAGGTGTCCTTGATAGTATTTAGCATTCAAAAAGAATGTGGCATATAAGGAGAGAACATGAAAAGCATCAATCCCTTCAGGTTGTCCTACATCGAAAAGAGTTGCACAGCATGCCCATATCCTCCTGGAGAAACAGCCTCTGAAGAAAAACACTAGGAGTTTATTATAGAGTTGAATGAAATCTTATTCGCTAGAGGAACAGGAAAGGATTGCACCTGGACATGACATGAGACTGCTCTTGTACCACTACTTCCAGAGAAGGGATAAAGGAAAACGCCCGGAAGATATGAGGGAGTAGGAAATGGATAGCACATGATCGAGATTCTGAATGCTGAGAAAGCATCTCAGTGGTCATTCCAGAAATATCCCACATCAACTTGCAGGACAGACGTCTAGGAGCTGTGAGTTGAACCACCGCAGCAGAGTGATCATTGCTTGGAGACCCATTGAAGCTGCTGGCTCTCAAGGAAGCTTCAAGTAACGAAGTCAAGACTTGACAAGCTATCGGCAAAGATAGGGATTCTGAATCTTTTATCCTGTGATTCTGTGAGCCCACAATTAAGTCCTTGCGCCATCTGAAAACAGCCAATTCAGTACTCCTGTTTATGCCAACGTGAAGACCAACCAACCTCAGGCAAAATGGAACCAGAGTTTCTTCCATAAGCTCCCAGCACCCCAAAGAGCAGACAGCATCACATAAGGTTTCTACGATCTGTAGTTTGAGATGCGAGTGTGAAGGAGAAAATCTCGATGAGTATAGCTAGAGAAAACTGCAAAACGTCGAATAGCTGCACTACAGTCCGTACTTACCTCGTTTAGCAGATCTTTGCCGTTGGAACTTGTATAGTGAAGCAGGGGAATAATACACTTCCATATAAGCTGACGCATTGCACCGCCATCAACTTCTGAGCCATGGTAACAACATACCCAAAATAGAAAATTCAATGCACATCATGTCGTTAGTACGTAAAGCGATGTTTATGTAGACATTCAAACTTACGAGAGTTCTTGACCAAATGAAACAAAGAATTGACGTAAGAGAGAACGAAATTAGAATTGGGAGGATCCAGTGTCGCGCTTTCCTTTCCTGACGAGTCGTCCAGTTGAGCATCGTCCTTCTGTAGCACATCCTGGGTAATAGACAGCACAAAAACATGTTCATTCTTTTTTGTTGTCTAGCTGACTGAGTGTAAATTGTCAGGGGTTCAGAATGATCCGCTGATAGATATTGACCTTCAATACCAGAGGGAACTCGTGAAGAAGGGAACAGAACAGCTCATAGGCAGATAGGGAGGCTGCCGAGGCAAGAACGCAGTCGATGATCGCCGTAACTGACGCAGGTGGGACAACGTCAAAGCTTTTCAGCAGAGAAGAAACATAAGTCGACTGGAGTTCACGCGCGGCCATTGAGGGCATTCCGTCAAACCGGCAACGGCAGTGTAACTGGAGCCCTAGCTGGGAGTTGGGGAAGACAGTGATGAGGTTTAAAAGGTTGAAGAATCCCGCGGGGTTTTTTTTCTTTCGCTCGGAACCAAAGCCGGATAAAATCTGCGTGTCAAAAATCATTTGGTTGATGTAGTAAAAGCGTAAAAACGTTGACCAGTGTTCCAGAAAAACATGATTGGAAATATGGACAGGGGGCTGCTTAAATCCTTTGATACGGTGGTGGTCTTTTTTTTTTTTTTTGAAAAGTTGATACGGTGGTGTCTTTACTAGTTCGAATTTTGAGAAAAACCAAACAAAAACACATCTTTTACTCTCTACCTTTTAATAAAATCAGCATGCATATAATAAAAAACAGAAATTGCACCGCATGATCCAGGTAAGGCACAAAAACAACCAAGGAGTATTTGAGGTGCCCTGGTAGGAAGAGTGCGTAGAAGTGAAAGCTCTACATATGACTAGGAGTGAATATTTGATTAATTTAATCAATTATAATTAATTTAGTTCAGTTAAATGGTTAATTTATATTTTGAAATTTTTATCATCAATCTAATCAAATTAATATCGGTTAATTCAATTATAATTAATTGGTTAATTATTAATTCGGTCGGTAACCAAATAACATTCTCGTAAATTTGTAACAATATTCTATGAAAATAATCATAAAATCTTCAAACAATTATTATATTATACTAGCATTGCATATAAAACAGCATTGTAAGTTGATGATAACTTCATTAGTATATAAACATCGGGGCTTTATATATATATATATATATATATATATATATATATATATATATATATATATATATATATATATATATATATATATATATATATATATATATATATATATATATATATATATATATATATATATGTGGGGGGATATATCTTCGCTACCCGTGCGGGTAACTAAGATTCGCTATTTGTACATAATTTTGTAATGGGATGACACATATATGTAATGGGACAACCAAATTTGTAATGAGACGACCGAAATTATAATACAAAGACTCATTTTGTATTACAACATTGTTACAGTAATAAATATATATTTTATTATTTCCAGACGGAGAATACAAACATCACACTGTATTTATAAAATGAGTCTCTCTATTATAATTTGGATCGTCTCATTACAAATGCATATCATCCTATTACAAAAACGATGCACGGGTAGCGAATCTTAGTTATCTGCACGGGTAGCGAACACTACAGAAAAAAGATGATTTAACTACAATTGTTTGGGTTACAGTTAATTTACATGTAGTGAGAACTATTTTTACTTATAAAGTATATTTGTGTAATCAAAATAATTGTAGCTAGCTCTATAAATAAGATATAGTTACAATTTTGTCTCCTTTTGGTTGTATCCACAATGTAGTTAGTTGGCTTAATTAAAAACAAAAACAAAAAAACCCCAAATTTCCCTCCCCCCGCGCTCACTATTTCCTTGGTTCCCCCTCCCGGCCCCCATCTCCCGCACGACGCAGTGATTGTCGGGACTCCGTTCGAAGGTGTTACTCAGCCGTCTGCCCTCCCTTCGGCCGTGCGAAGGTGGTTCATCAGTCGTCCACCCTCCCTTCGGCCATTCGAAGGTGGTTCATCAGTCGTCCGCCCTCCCTCCAGCTGTTCAAAGGTGGTTCCTCCGTAGCTGCCTCCGCCAGACCTCCGCAACTGCTTCCACCAGCCACGCCCTTCGAAGGTGCTTCCTACCCCGGTGCCCTCCGTTGGTGATTCCTCTTTCGGTGCCTCTGCAGTGGGTTCTTCCGTCGACGCCCTCCACAGCAGCTTCCTTTGCGGACGCCCTCCGCAAGTGCTTCCTCCCTCGGCGCCCTCCGTAGGTGCTTCCTCCGCCAGCGTCCTCCGCAATTGGTTCCTCCGCCGACGCCCTCTGCAGTTGCTTCCTCCTCCGGCGCCCTCCGCAGTTGCTATCTCTGTCGGAGCACTCGTAGTTGCTTCCTCCACCAGCGCCCGCTTCCTCCTCCATCGGCGCCCGCTTCTTCCCCTACAGTTCTCCTATATTTAATAACTGAGGTAAATCCACTGTTTAGGACACAATTGATAATCGAACTATTATGCTCTAGATTGTTTTGTTGAGTGTGGTATGTGAAGAATCATGAATGGATCCAGAGATCCTCTTCCAGTAGGTGTGCACTTGTGGATATTGTCTCCGGTATTTGTTATTGGGCTTAGGTATTAGATCCCTTGGACGGCGGGAAGTTAGTGACATAGTGGTCCTATGTAAAACAAGTTTCTATGTAGAACATGGGAACTCATAGACTGATAATTGCTTGGGATAATTTTTTCCCTTTAAAGACGAGATGGTAATTCACCCTCTGTATATTACTACAGTGCGTAATTTAGCATCTTCACACACTTTTGACATAAAAGCTTCTCTAACCTGAATTTAAAGGGAAACGACATATGATTTAGCATCTCAAAACATAATTTTGTCATTTCTTGGTATTTAAGCTGTTATATATACGACCATCTTGGTGTTGGAGCTGTTATATTTGCAGCAATGACTTAATTGATTGTTTTGTTGAGAGATACTGGAAATAGATTGTTATATTTGCTAACATAGGAAGATGGACTTTTGAGCCATATTTTATTTTTGTCATTTATTTTACGATTGCTTCAGTTACAATTAATTTATATGTAGCGGGTGCTTCTTGTAATCCTCACGTTATCGGCAATATGGCATGGGGGTTCCAAAATGGGGAGCGAGTCCTATGTTTGTATTTTTTATGTGATTTGGCGGGTACGAGAAATCATAAAAATAGGAATTTGGGAAGGGGAGAGTGCATGAGCTAGTTGTGTCCACCACGTCTTTCTCCTCTTTGCGTTTGATTTTTCTTTGGTTAATCCTTACATTGCCCCTTCTTCAGCAGTCTATGAAGTCAGGTGTTGGCAGTCCATGAAGTCCGAAGCTAGAATAATGAGATGGGTTGGTACAAAAAACCAATGCCATCTCTCCCTACATATCATAGGTACAAATTGAATTGTAGTCATACATTTGGCTACAATTGAAACTACATGTTTATGTGTAAGGATATTTTTACCTACAATTAGGGTTACATATGAATTTGTAGCGAGAGGAATAACTAACTACAACTTTAAAAAATGTAGCCTAAACAATTAGCTACATGGGTATTAGCTATATATTATAAATGTAAGGATAAATGTAGCCAAAGCTTTTAGCTACAAATTTTGGGGTTTTTGCTACAATTTTTTTTGTAGTTAAAGACCATATATATATATATATATATATATATATATATATATATATATATATATATATATATATAGAGAGAGAGAGAGAGAGTCAGGCTAGAATACACTCGAGTGTATCCGGAGCGGAATACACTCAAGTAGTTTTCCATGATGCAATATTTTTTTTGAAAATCTAATCCATTGATCTTCTTAAACATCTCGTGAAAAACACATACGCAAAATTTGAGCACATTTGGATATGTATAGCTCATGTTATGAAGACCACAAAAATTATGCATTTCAAATTAGTTTCGCGCGTTGATTTTGTTGCCCTTGGATGAGTGACTTACACTCATCCAAATGGGTTCAAAATTTGTTTGTAGCCTAGTTATAGTATGACGGTGAAGATCAACGGTTTACATTTTGCAAAAAATAGTCTTGATATGCAAACACACTTGAGTGTATTCGTGCGATCCGTACACTCGAGTGTATTCTAGCCTGACTCTATATATATATATATATATATATATATATATATATGAGTCAGGCTAGAATACACTTGAGTGTACAGATCATGCAAATACACAAAGTATTTTTGCATATCAAGACTATTTTTTTATGAAATGTAAACCATTGATCTTCACTGCCATACTATAACTAGGATACATACAAATTTTGAGCTCATTTGGATGAGTGTAAGTCACTCATCCAAGGACAACAAAATCGACACGCTAAACTAATTTGAAATGCATAATTTTTTCGGTCTTTATAACATGACCTATAAATGTCCAAATGTGCTCAAATTTTGCATATGAGCTATTCACAAGATGTCTAAGAAGATCAACGGATTAGATTTAAAAAAAAATACATCATGAAAACTACTTCAGTGTATTCTGCTCTAAATACGCTCGAGTGTATTTTTAGCCTGACTATATATATATATATATATATATATATATATATATATATATATATATATATATATATATATATATATATATATATATATATATATATATATATGTATGTATGTATAATGCTTCTGGGTCAACAATATTTAAACATGGTAACCGTTGAACCTTTAATTTTATTCTTTGAATGGCCTTGGTGTGATATATGGTCCAACTTGATGGAATCTTTTTTAATATATCTGTAAGGAGTTTTCTATCTAGTGCCAGATTTTTATAGAAATCAGATATATAGTTTAAGCATCCTAAAAATCTTTGGAGTTGTTTTTTCTCTAGGATTTCATCTGGGAATTTGTTAGCAAAGTCTATGGCTCTTATTATAGGTGATACAATTCCCTTTTCTATTTTGTAATCTAGAAATTGAATACTTGTTTGAAATAGTTTCATCTTTTTAGCGGAGACTACTAGTCCATTATGTTTTACTATTTGAAGGAATGTGTTTAGATGTTTCCAATGTTGGTCACAATATATATAGGGCATTTACGTATTGCCCGCGCGGGGAGTAGCCTTTGGCTACCCGTGCCACAGACATAATTGAAAACTCTTCCACTTATTACATTAATGCCACCATGCCATTTCTGCTTTGTTTCCAAACCAATGTAATGACATCGCCACTATCGATCTCGTATGCGTCCTTCAAGCCTGGTTGTGTTAATGTTTGTGCCTCGCTCAACTGCAGTCTCCCAAATCTAGCATCCACTCAGACAAGTTTTTCTTGGCATGCCATCCACGTATTTAGTTTGGGATCCAGACATGGATGCAAGCTCATTGCTCAGGGGATGACGACTCTACAGACTGCAGCCAAGGACAACGGAAGGGATCTGGGAGGTTGTGGCCATATGGATGTCTTCGAGCGCCAAAAAGATAGGAAATTGGGGTAGCTTTCAAATCCTTGATATCTAATACAACGTTGGGGTGCTCGGGACTCCCCGACTTCTAATGACTAGTTACCCCAAAATCCCTGGATCTCCTCTCCTACCACGTCTAGTTGTCGGACACCTCGTCGACAATGTCCATTCGTCGAATAACAATGACATATACTTGTGCACGACATCCTAACCTTCATAGGCTTCCTTGGCCATCAGGACCACCATGAGGAATTGCTCTGTTAGACACTTCATAATCGCATGCCTGTAAGAACTGTGGTTCAGAAAAGTGGAGGTTAATATTTGTATTGCCGTCTTGATCTTAGGATCTTGGGAAGGATAGTTTGTTGCATCGGAGTGGGAAAGGCAAGTCGTGGCTTTGGATTAATGCTGGAAAAGGGTCCCTATTGATGAGCTTTGGAGGTTGTATGATCTGATTAAGAAGATTGGGGATGGAGATGTCAAGGAGGGGCTGATGTTATTCCAATCTTGAAGGATTGTAAAAAAGGAGCAGAAGGACACACTGATTGCAAAATTGTCTCCTGCATTACGGTTGGCTCTTTCCTATTACAATGTGATTGTCCATATGGCATACGACACTTGCTTATTACAACATGATTATCCATATTACAAAATTGTCACCTACATTACAGTTGCCTCTTGCATATTACAATGTGACTGTCCATATTACAGATGATCCTTGCTTATTACAATATGAATATCCATATTACAAAATTGTCACCTACATTACGGTTGGATCTTGCCTATTATAATATGTGAGTGTCCATATTACAAATGACACTTGCTTATTACAATATGAGTATCCATATTACAAACTGTCTCCTACATTATGGTTGGCTCTTGTCTATTATAATGTGACTATCCATATGACATATGACACTTGCTTATTACAATATGACTATCCATTTTATAAAAATATCATCTACATTATAGTTGGTTTTTGCCTATTACAATGTGAATGTCCATGTTATAGATGACACTTACTTATTACAATTAATAAGACTATCCATATTATAAAACTATCACCTACATTACAGTTAGTTCTTGCCTATTACAATGTGAATGTCCATATTATTAATGACACTTGCTTATTACAATATGACTATCCATATTACAAACTGTCACCTACATTACGGTTGGCTTTTGCCTATTACAATGCAACTATCCATATTACAAATGACACTTGATTATTACAATATGTGTATCCATATTACAAAATTGTCACCTACATTACGGTTGGCTCTTGCCTATTACAATGCGACTGTCCATATTACAGATGACACTTGCTTATTACAATATGAGTATCCATATTACAAACTGTCACCTACATTACGGTTGACTCTTTCCTATTACAATGTGACTGTCCATATTACATATGACACTTGCTTATTACAATATTACTGTCCATATTACATATGACACTTGCTTATTACAATATGACTTGGACAATCGACAGGGCTAGTTTCAGGGAAAGCTCATTGTTGACCTTCTTGACTCAGATTCATTCAGTAGTGTTCGGCGAGGTCGAGTTCCAATTCTACTAGGAGGGGGTCGTTCAATGACGACACTCTAGAAACATGTGGATCCTAATAAGGTAACAAAATCAAGGAAGGTAATGTTTGTAGAAACATGTTAAAGTCAGCGGCCATGACTACATATATTCCACTGTAAAATGTGCACCCAATCAACATACCTTAACAACAAATTTCCATTGACATACCTTCACCCACTGTAAATCCTATCCACCATGTACCCTCCCCTAGCCACTAAGCACTACAAACATTGTGTATTAAGGTCTGCAATCCAACGCATTTGCATGGTTTGGGAGATCAGCATGGTCAAGGTGCTCCTATACTTGTGTAGTTGTTCATCATTGACTGTTGAGCTCTAAAATCATAGGTTTGTCTACAAGCCCTATGCGATCACACCTATGAGCATCTAGAAGGGCAGTTCGTGGAAAAAGAACTCCAGGATTTCCGATACTTAGGGATCTCATATTGGGTGGCGGTTCCAGTCTGAACGTGTGCGGCTTCTTCACATCGTCGGTGGTCGGGGTAAACTTGTGTGTGATCGACCTAGTTTGCTAGTTGCTTCTTGGTGTTCTTGTCGTCAGTGTACGTGCAAGAAGTCTCCTTAGTATGGGACAGTGGGGTCCCACACTCCTCCCCCATCATAGAAGGACCTGATCTTTCCCAACACAAATGTTTCCATCACGATGTTATTAGCGATGTACGTAAAGATTGTAGAACCAACCTATGACTTATCTTCTGCCCGGTGGCCACAGTCGGTGGCCCCTTCGGACCCTACCGCCTAGGCCACCTCCGACTCCGCATGGATCCATGCTATTCTTTTCGACCTCTAGTTTCGTGGCTAGCCCATGCCCGATCAGCGCGTGATCGCAGACCGGAGAAATAGGGGGAAGGCGGGAGTGTTATGTGTATTTACCAAAGATGTCACTGTCTGCATGGGTAGCAATCTCTATAGTACCCGCGCAGGTATTGAAGACAATCTCATATAATATATATATATATATATATATATATATATATATATATATATATATATATATATATACATACATACATATATAGAGAGAGAGAGAGAGTCGGGCTAGAATACACTTGAGTGTACAACTCGCACAGATACACTCAAGCGTGTTTGCATATCAAGACAATTTTTTGTAAGATGTAAACCATTGATCTTCACCGTCATACTATAACTAGGCAACATACAAATTTTGAGCCCGTTTGGATGAGTGCAAGTCACTCATCCGAGGGAAACAAAATCGACGCACGAAACTAATTTGAAATGCATAATTTTTGCGGTCTTTATAACATGACCTGTAAATGTCCAAATGTGCTTAAATTTTGCGTATGAGCTATTCACAAGACGTTTAAGAAGATCAATGGTTTAGATTTTTTAAAAGAAAATTACATCATAAAAAACTACTTGATTATATGCTGCTCTGAATACACTCGAGTGTATTCTAGCCTGACTCTCTCTCTATATATATACATATATAGAGAGAGAGATAGTCAGGCTAGAATACACTCGAGTGTATTTGGAGAAAACAACACTCAAGTAGTTTTTCATGATGCATATTATATATATATATATATATATATATATATATATATATATATATATATATATATATATATATATATATATATATATATATATATATATATATACAGAGAGAGAGAGAGAGAGTAAGGCTAGAATACACTCGAGTGTATTTGGAGCAGAATACACTCAAGTAGTTTTTCATGATACAATTTTATTTTAAAAAATCTAATCCGTTGATCTTCTTAAACATTGTGTGAATAGCTCATACGCAAAATTTGAGCACATTTGGACATTTATAGGTCATGTTATAAAGATCGTAAAAATTATGCATTTCAAATTAGTTTCACGCGTCGATTTTGTTGCCCTCGAATGAGTAACTTACACTCATCCAAATGGGCTCAAAATTTGTATGTAGCCTAGTCATAGTATGACTGTGAAGTTCAATGGTTTACATCTTGCAAAAAATAGTCTTGATATGCAAATAGACTTGAGTGTATTTGTGTGATCTGTACACTCAAGTGTATTCTAGCCTGACTATATGTATGTATGTATGTATATATATATATATATATATATATATATATATATATATATATATATATATATATATATATATATATATATATATATATATATATATATATACATACGTGTGTGTAGTATTTTTTTGCCTAATTATAGTTGGTTCTTGCCTATTACAATGTGAATGTCCATGTTACAGATGACACTTACTTATTACAATTAATAAGACTATCCATATTATAAAACTATCACCTACATTACAGTTAGTTCTTGCCTATTACAATGTGAATGTCCATATTAAAAATGACACTTGCTTATTACAATATGACTATCCATATTACAAATTGTCACCTACATTACGGTTGGCTTTTGCCTATTACAATGCAACTATCCATATTACAAATGACATTTGATTATTACAATATGTGTATCCATATTACAAAATTGTCACCTACATTACGGTTGGCTCTTGCCTATTACAATGTGACTGTCCATATTACAGATGACACTTGCTTATTACAATATGAGTATCCATATTACAAACTGTCACCTACATTACGGTTGACTCTTGCCTATTACAATGTGACTGTCCATATTACATATGACACTTGCTTATTACAATATTACTGTCCATATTACATATGACACTTTCTTATTACAATATGACTTGGACAATCAACAGGGCTAGTTTCAGAGAAAGCTCACTGTTGACCTTCTTGACTCAGATTCATTCAGTAGTGTTTGGCGAGGTAGAGTTCCAATTCTACTAGGAGGGGGTCGTTCAATGACGACACTCTAGAAACATGTGGATCCTAATAAGGTAACAAAATCAAGGAAGGTAATGTTTGTAGAAACATGTTAAAGTCAGCGGCCATGACTACATATATTCCACTGTAAAATGTGCACCAAATCAACAGACCTTAACAGCAAATTTCCATTGGCATACCTTCACCCACTGTAAATCCTATCCACCATGTACCCTCCCCTAGCCACTAAGCACTACAAACATTGTGTATTAAGGTCTGCAGTCCAACGCATTTGCATGGTTTGCGAGATCAGCATGGTCAAGGTGCTCCTATACTTGTGTAGTTGTTCATCATTGACTGTTGAGCTCTAAAATCATAGGTCTGTCTACAAGCCCTATGCGATCACACCTATGAGCATCTAGAAGGGTAGTTTGTGGATAAAGAACTCCATGGATTTCCGATACTTAGGGATCTCATATTGGGTGGCGGTTCCAGTCTGAACGTGTGCGGCTTCTTCACATCGTCGGTGGTCGGGGTAAACTTGTGTGTGACCGACCTAGGTTGCTAGTTGCTTCTTGGTGTTCTTGTCGTCAGTGTACGTGCAAGA
The DNA here is from genome assembly GCA_963693085.1 of Alisma plantago-aquatica. Lineage (NCBI taxonomy): Eukaryota > Viridiplantae > Streptophyta > Magnoliopsida > Alismatales > Alismataceae > Alisma > Alisma plantago-aquatica. The sequence goes on along the minus strand of OY856413.1, from coordinate 477,379,833 downwards.
AGTCTCCTTAGTATGGGACAGTGGGGTCCCACACTCCTCCCCCATCACAGAAGGACCTGATCTTTCCCAACACAGATGTTTCCATCACGATGTTATTAGCGATGTACGTAAAGATTGTAGAACTAACCTATGACTTATCTTCTGCCCGGTGGCCACAGTCGGTGGCCCCTTCGGACCCTACCGCCTAGGCCACCTCCGACTCCGCATGGATCCATGCTATTCTTTTTGACCTCTAGTGTCATGGCTAGCCCATGCCCGATCAGCGCGTGATCGCAGACCGGAGAAATAGGGGGAAGGCGGGAGTGTTATGTGTATTTACCAAAGATGTCACCGTCTGCATGGGTAGAAATCTCTATAGTACCCGCGCAGGTATTGAAGACAATCTCATAATATATATATATATATATATATATATATATATATATATATATATATATATATATATATATATATACACACACACATACATATATATATAGAGAGAGAGTCGGGCTAGAATACACTTGAGTGTACAAATCGCACAGATACACTCAAGCGTGTTTGCATATCAAGACAGTTTTTTGTAAGATGTAAACCATTGATCTTCACCGTCATACTATAACTAGGCTACATACAAATTTTGAGCCCATATGGATGAGTGCAAGTCACTCATCTGAGGACAACAAAATCGACGCACGAAACTAATTTGAAATGCATAATTTTTGCGGTCTTTATAACATGACCTGTAAATGTCGCTCAAATTTTGCGTATGATCTATTCACAAGACGTTTAAGAAGATCAATGGTTTAGATTTTTTAAAAGAAACTACTTGATTATATGCTGCTCCGAATACACTCGAGTGTATTCTAGCCTGACTCTCTCTCTCCATATATACATATATATAGAGAGAGATAGTCATGCTAGAATACACTCGAGTGTATTTGGAGCAAACAACACTCAAGTAGTTTTTCATGATGCATATTTTATATATATATATATATATATATATATATATATATATATATATATATATATATATATATATATATATATATATATATATATATATACAGAGACAGAGAGAGTCAAGCTATAATACACTCGAGTGTATTTGGAGCAGAATACACTCAAGTAGTTTTTCATGATACAATTTTATTTTAAAAAATCTAATCTATTGATCTTCTTAAACATCGTGTGAATAGCTCATACGCAAAATTTGAGCACATTTGGACATTTATAGGTCATGTTATAAAGATCGTAAAAATTATGCATTTCAAATTAGTTTCACGCGTCGATTTTGTTGCCCTCAAATGAGTAACTTACACTCATCCAAATGGGCTCAAAATTTGTATGTAGCCTAGTCATAGTATGACTGTGAAGTTCAATGGTTTACATCATGCAAAAAATAGTCTTGATATGCAAGCAGACTTGAGTGTATTTGTGTGATCTGTACACTCAAGTGTATTCTAGCCTGACTGTATGTATATATATATATATATATATATATATATATATATATATATATATATATATATATATATATATACGTGTGTGTAGTATTTTTTTGCCTAATTATAGTTGGTTCTTGCCTATTACAATGTGAATGTCCATGTTACAAATGACACTTACTTATTACAATTAATAAGACTATCCATTTTATAAAACTATCACCTACATTACAGTTAGTTCTTGCCTATTACAATGTGAATGTCCATATTACAAATGACACTTGCTTACTACAATATGACTATCTATATTACAAACTGTCACCTACATTACGGTTGGCTTTTGCCTATTACAATGCAACTATCCATATTACAAATGACACTTGATTATTACAATATGTGTATCTATATTACAAAATTGTCACCTACATTTCGGTTGGCTCTTGCCTATTACAATGCGACTATCCATATTACAGATGACAGTTGCTTATTACAATATGAGTATCCATATTACAAACTATCACCTACATTACGGTTGACTCTTGCCTATTACAATGTGACTGTCCATATTACATATGACACTTGCTTATTACAATATTACTGTCCATATTACATATGACACTTGCTTATTACAATATGACTTGTACAATTGACAAGGCTAGTTTCAGGGAAAGCTCACTGTTGACCTTCTTGACTCAGATTCATTCAGTAGTGTCCGGCGAGGTTGAGTTCCAATTCTACTAGGAGGGGTTCGTTCAATGAAGACACTCTAGAAACATGTGGATCCTAATAAGGTAACAAAATCAAGGAAGGTAATGTTTGTAGAAACATGTTAAAGTCAGCGGCCATGACTACATATATTCCACTGTAAAATGTGCACCCAATCAACAGACCTTAACAACAAATTTCCATTGACATGCCTTCACCCACTGTAAATCCTATCCACCATGTACCCTCCCCTAGCCACTAAGCACTACAAACATTGTGTATTAAGGTCTGCAGTCCAACGCATTTGCATGGTTTGGGAGATCAGCATGGTCAAGGTGCTCCTATACTTGTGTAGTTGTTCATCATTGACTGTTGAGCTCTAGAATCATAGGTCTGTCTACAAGCCCTATGCGATCACACCTATGAGCATCTAGAAGGGCAGTTTGTGGATAAAGAACTCCATGGATTTCCGATACTTAGGGATCTCATATTGGGTGGCGGTTCCAGTCTGAACGTGTGCGGCTTCTTCACATCGTTGGTGGTCAGGGTAAACTTGTGTGTGACCGACCTAGGTTGATAGTTGCTTCTTGGTGTTCTTGTCGTCAGTGTACGTGCAAGAAGTCTCCTTAGTATGGGACAGTGGGGTCCAACACTCCTCCCCCATCACAGAAGGACCTGATCTTTCCCAACACAGATGTTTCCATCACGATGTTATTAGCGATGTACGTAAAGATTGTAGAACCAACCTATGACTTATCTTCTACCCGGTGGCCACAGTCGGTGGCCCCTTCGGACCCTACCGCCTAGGCCACCTCCGACTCCGCATGGATCCATGCTATTCTTTTTAACCTCTAGTGTCGTGGCTAGCCCATGCCCGATCAGCGCGTGATCGCAGACCGGAGAAATAGGGGGAAGGCGGGAGTGTTATGTGTATTTACCAAAGATGTCACCGTCTGCATGGGTAGCAATCTCTATAGTACCCGCGCAGGTATTGAAGACAATCTCATATAATATATATATATATATATATATATATATATATATATATATATATATATACATATATATAGAGAGAGAGAGAGTCGGGCTAGAATACACTTGAGTGTACAAATCGCACAGATAACTCAAGCGTGTTTGCATATCAAGACATTTTTTTGTAAGATGTAAACCATTGATATTCACCGTCATACTATAACTAGGCTACATACAAATTTTGAGCCCATTTGGATGAGTGCAAGTCACTCATCCGAGGGCAACAAAATCGACGCACGAAACTAATTTGAAATGCATAATTTTTGCGGTCTTTATAACATGACCTGTAAATGTCCAAATGTGCTCAAATTTTGCGTATGAGCTATTCACAAGACGTTTAAGAAGATCAATGGTTTAGATTTTTTAAAATAAAATTGCATCATGAAAAACTACTTGATTATATGCTGCTTCGAATACACTCGAATGTATTCTAGCCTGACTCTCTCTCTCTATATATACATATATAGAGAGAGAGATAGTCAGGCTAGAATACACTCGAGTGTATTTGGAGCAAACAACACTCAAGTAGTTTTTCATGATGCATATATATATATATATATATATATATATATATATATATATATATATAGAGAGAGAGAGAGAGAGAGAGAGAGAGTCAAGCTAGAATACACTCGAGTGTATTTGGAGCAGAATACACTCAAGTAGTTTTTCATGATACAATTTTATTTTAAAAAATCTAACCCGTTGATCTTCTTAAACATCGTGTGAATAGCTCATACACAAAATTTGAGCACATTTGGACATTTATAGGTCATGTTATAAAGATCGTAAAAATTATGCATTTCAAATTAGTTTCACGCGTCGATTTTGTTGCCCTCGAATGAGTGACTTACACTCATCCAAATGGGCTCAAAATTTGTATGTAGCCTAGCCATAGTATGACTGTGAAGTTCAATGGTTTACATCTTGCAAAAAATAGTCTTGATATGCAAACACACTTGAATGTATTTGTGTGATCTGTACACTCAAGTGTATTCTAGCCTGAATATATGTATGTATATATATATATACGTGTGTGTAGTATTTTTTTAATATAAATGATGATAATTCTGTTAATTTGGTTAACCAAACCAAAAATTAACCATGTAATCAATTCATCAAAATGAATTAAGAAAATTAACCAATTTGATCAAAAAAATTTAGGAAATAACCATTCACTTAATCAGTTATATCTAAATTATTCTCACCCTACATGTGACGGTCCACATAAAAGTTCCACATTAGTGAGCAAGATACCACTGTGTTTGTCCAGAATAAAAATGTCATATTCTTAATTTAGCCCATTTTAAAGAGTAAAATTAAAGAAAAGATCAATCATTGTCGAGGACTCCCAAGGATGGTCATGTTGGAATCATCATATTATGGCTCGAAGTTGATCATGTCAGAGGGGGAGAAGTCACAATCATCATGAGAAATGACGAAAATGTGAGTGGTGGTCTTGACTTTGAGTATTGGAGTTGTAATAGTGTAACATCCCTGACCTGGGTTATGGCCTAACCCTGAAAGTTTTGCTTAAGTAAGTTATTTACAAACTTATTTTAATTTTTTGAAAAGTAATTAAGACTCTCCTAGAGTTTAATTTTCAAGTTTGAGCTTATTTGCAAACTATTTGTGTGTTATATGATAGTTTGGGTGTAAAGTGCAATTTACCCAAGATGAGGGGTTATATTGAAAAATGTCACACTATGAATGTACCTTGTGTGTTTTAGCATCATAAGAGAGATAATTATGCTAAGGGGTAGCTTGTGGAAAGCCTAAATTTCAATTTGAAACTTGTTTGAATAATGTTAGTGCCTTGTGCACCAATTTGGTACAAATTGCAATTTACCCAGAATGTAGGGTTGATATGCAAATTACCACTTCTAGAGTGTCCGTACTCCCTCCTAGTATCATATAGAGGAGATAGAAAGAAGGAGACATCATGTTTGAATTACATTTGAGTGATGGTACTCTTGGTGATGAAAAGACCAAGAAAGGGTTGAATGTAAATCCCTTATATGAGTTGTATTGAGTTGTAGACTTGTTATGAGAATGCCTATCAGCCAAGGAGCCATAGAGGGAGTCTCATATCATTTTTTGAACTCTTGGCCTTTTCCATGATGGGATAAGCACCTCAAGGATGTGATGTGTAATGGCTTGCAACTTTCCTTAGAAAAAAGTGTATTGGTTTGGGAATAAAGTGATGTTTAGTTGAAATATCTTGCTCAACAAGATAACTAAGGGCCAAAATATTATCCCTAGATTATACTCAAGTGTTTTTCATGTCAATATAAATATTCATGTAGGGACACATCTCAACCATGCATGGACATGTGGCACCTAGTAGTGTAAAATGATGACACCTCATATATACTCTTTTCACGAACGACAACTATATATACCATTCCTTTCACCTACTAGTGCAAATTTTTCGAATCTTACTATCCTCTTTCTCTTATATATAGTGCATATGTGAAGTTGTATCATGCATAGAACCTTTGTATCGGCCATAGAAAAGTGATATCGACCATAGCAAGGTGATAACGGCCATAGCAAAGTAATATCGGCCATAGCAAGATGATATCGGCCATAGTGAAGTGATATCGACCACAAATGAAGGGATATCAGCCACAAGTGAGGAGATATCATGAAAAAGTGGTCAGGTATCATGCATGGTGCTAAGGAGCAAGAAGGAGCTCAAGTCTTAACCTTAAGGTGAAGCCATGATCATCTTCAACCTTGGATTGAAGCATGGATCTAGGGCTGAGATCTTCCTTTCTTTTCTTCTTCACCAAATACTTATCCATGGTGATTCTTTGCATATCGAGGAGTTGTGAAGCTCATATTAAACCTTGGGAACATGAAGCTTTGGATCTTGGAGCTTTGAAGTTGATCTTGAGGTAGGTTATATAACTTGAACCCAATTATGTTATTACTCACCTTAAATTCTGTTATACTTGTTGAACTACTTTCAATTTCGAATCGTCTTGAATAATAGATGATCCTATGAGGTCTAAAAGTTGTTTAGGACTGTATCCCTAAACTAGAACAGTTAGAACAAGAGTCTTGAGCTTGATGATGATGACATCATCATGGTCTAACCCGATATTGGGTTGAAGCACCTCTAACCCGATACGGTGAGGTGAACATACCACTAGCACGATACAATATTGAAGAATATACCTTATGCACAATATGATGATGAAGTGCACATCTTGTGCACAATATTGTGACATCCCGCTATCACACAGACAACAAAATGCCACACAAAAACATGTGTTACCATCATCAACATCGTATTACCAAAAACACGGGTTAATTAAAACCGATTGCGGAAAGCAGATAAAAAAGGAACTATTACAACCAGATCCACATATTGCAAAGAAACATGTTAAATAAATATACATAAACCTTGATATATGTCCACAGTTCATAGGACCTAACTGTCCCATAAGCACAAAGAGTTCACCACATGTTTATATACAAAATAGGCCATACTAGGCTAACAGTAGGATGAACAAGCTACATCAACTATACATCGTGAAACGTCATCAAAACACCTCCAAGGACCTGAGAGTACATGGATGACTCTAGGACTCTACTACCAAAACATCAACATATCCATCTCTTGCCTCCTACTATTCTTCTTGCTGCTCGGCCGCAACCTCATGACCACCGCCACGTCTAGCACGATCACCTAAAAAGGTTTAGAACTAGTAGGGTGAGACACACAGTCCCAGCGAGAAACATAACTCACCACCGAACTATAAAACTTCAGGAAAGCTAGAACATATAAAACAAATAAATGATATAAGAAGTTCATATATGCAACATACTGAATAGAACTAACTTTATTAACAAACTTACCAAGATATCCGGGAGGCATATAACCAAATATTTCTTATGGAACATGATTGACAAGACAAGTTATATAAGAACTTATCATAATATATGAGGAATGTGTAATTAATTGTAAGATATAACTAGGGAAACTATACAAGCAAGGCATCAACCAATGTTCTGTGTTTTACCCTAAGCAATATATACTATATGGCTGGATTAAAATTTATTATGCCCTGAGGAAGTGAGTCATACCGCTCAAATCCAATATTTGACTACGAAGCCCAAAATTGGTGCCATACAAGGTCAATGGAAGAGTCAGACTCCATGACCTCACCTCCTCGTGGTCAGTGCACGATATCTAAAGTAGGACCGTAGTCTTTTGCTTAAGTGGCCTCAGCCACAGGGTTAGCTCCGCAGGCTACCCTTTTCTCTAGCCCGCCTTGGTATAGGTATCGACGCTAGCATACCTTGAGCCACTGGCCTATTCACCGTGCTCCTGAGCCATGAACACATTCATGCTCTATCACACTGAGACATGGACCTGTTCACCATGCTCTAACCATACTGAGTCTACAACTGAAGTTGTACTCTAATCCTCCTATTTTTGGTTAGGAGAAACCCCGCATATTCAAAAATATGCGCTCCAGGTAATCCCGTGGGATAAACCTGTTTCACCATCACCAACTACTGATGATGATGGATCTATGGCCAGGGAAAACTACATGAAATGTTCATCTATAATTAATTAGTATATTTTAAGTGAATTGTTGAGGCAACCGGGTTATAAAACATAAACAACATTGTATCACACCATTATTGTCATTATCATATTGCCATGGGATCTCAATCCTCATCACATAATGCCACTGCCCCTCAAGGCTTCATCTTCATACATCATCATGGGATATCAATCCCTTATCTCATCATCAGAGGATAACACCTCAATCAGGCACTCAGCCTTTATCAGGTCACCAGACCTTTCTCATCATATTGGTGATACATGTTATCTCATCAACAAGGAACATCATTATTTAGTGTTATACAAAACACATACACCTCCTAGCTCTTACTTGGCTATGAATTCATTTGATAATAACTACATGGTTAGTATGCATATCGGGAGAGATAACTTGATCACCAAACACAGATCTTTAGAGAACATATTATGATTATCATGCCATTAAGATTTAAGGTGCATAGGATTGGGACAACATACATTATTATGAACACATAAAGCATAAAGCTGTAGATGGTATGTCAAACAACTTATATTATTATTACCAAACCGTGAGCATCCACCATGCCCTATATCTCATAACATCATGAACACAACCATGATCTTGTCACCATATCAACCTTAGGTAGCCACCATGTTACTGGGTACAACCCAACTATCATATCTCAACATCATAACCAAAGATGTGGGCTCAAGACAACAAGTTCACCAACTTAGGGTTACCAGGTTAGGCGCATCCCTCACCAAAGGTGTCGCCTACCCTCACTGAAGGTATCGCCTAGCCTCACTAAAGGGATCTCGAGTAGAGCACCATCCCTCACCCAAATGATATCGGTCACCACCAAAACCCTAGGGCACCAAGCCACATATGGGGAAACCAGCATATCGTGCAACCATGCACAAGAGGGTATCAGACAGCTATGTACAAGAGTGTATCGGGCAGCACTATCATCATATCAGCCAAGAACCTATATCGCCCGCTAGGGTTAGGGTTAGGGTTTTACATGTTGGGAAACCAACAAAACCATATCGCCCAAGGCACACCACTGCCATCCATCAAGCAACATCATGGGCAGCCCACCATGGCGCCCAAGGAGCTCCCATATCGCCCAAGGTAGCCCTATCGTCCAAGCTAGGGTTTGGGACTCTCTAACGCTCAAGGCACCATATCACCCATCAGGGTTACACCAACCAAGACTCCATATCAGGAAACACCATATCGGACAAGGACATATCACCCAACTACATCTTGGGTGAAGGTCTGACCGGCCTAAATCGCGCGTCCGAAAAGTGGAGCGGATTTGAAGTAGTCGAACTTTTTAATTTATAACCCGAAACCTTCTAGGCCCCCACAACTTTGTTTACGGGGTCGAAGTAGATATACGTGGTCGAACACATGTACAAGGGTGGTAGTGTTGAGAACGCGGAATCGACACGTTACACTCCAGTATGGGTAAGGAGATGATAAAAGTTCCCCAAGGGAACAACATGTTGGGATCGATAAAACAAAAGAAATCTATCTCCAACTGGAGCTACGAGGAAAAATAAGGTTTTAAGCATTTATCAGTTTTTAGGGTTTTCGTGCAACGGAAACAGAGAGAGATAATACTATTGCATTAGTAAGGAACGAAGGGGAAAGCTTCGGTAAAACAAACGGCAGTAGAAACATCCTGTACCCCTTCTCTCGAAGCGGGTACCTCTAACTAAGCATCAACACCCCTCTCGAGGTTGCTGGACTTAAGTTAGAGTGGAAAGGTTACTAAAGCAACTCTGATCCTGGGCACTCTCATACTCCAGTATCGGACCAAACACTAGAGCCACAACACCTCTCTCGAGGCTGTTGCAATGAAAAAACACGATTCAGTAGCTAATCGAAACGCAATCCAAGCATACAAGCTAGAGTTCAGATGTTAAACATAGCAATCATCCAACAAAAGGGACCAAACATAAAGTAGCAGATAATTGAAACTCTACTGATTCCATTAGCATAAAAGGGTCTAATTACATTGCATAAGTAAAGGAAGTAAATGACTAAAATAAATAAAGTAAATGTCACCTTCTTGATTTAAGAGGGCGACAGGCAGCAGCAGACCCTCCAGCCCGATACCGGACAGGAGCCTTGCCCGATACACCCGTGTCGGGCGGCACACCCTCTTGGGCAACACGCTTATGACGGGCGGACGTATCGTGTGGGGTGCCCACGCCCGATACGATCATGTCGGGCGGCACCCTCTCAGGCGACACGCCGTAACTGGTGATTCGTATCAGGCTTGATATCGTGTCGGGCCAGAGTGTTGCTTTCAGTATCGGGTACTCCTATCGGGCGTCCTTGTTGGCCGATATCAGCCTACATCGGTGCCCAGGGCAGACCCTAAGTGAACCATTCCCTCCCTCCCTCTTGGGATGGGGAAGTGCTCACCTAGAATCACCCGACACACCTCTGAGGCAGGACACGCTAGCTCCAGATGCCTTCCTAAGTTGGCTTTCGAGGGGTTCCGACCCGTCCCATCGGAATCCTGTAGCTGCTATTTATAGGTGGCGGTTGGGGGAAGTTATGGTGCTCCGGACGCCACGTGGGTTGTTTGTCATATTAGGCGATGGTTTTATCTAATAACTGATGCTATAAGCCTTTGATGACGGTGTTCAATTAATAATTGACGCCTATGTTTTATTTATTGTTTTTCTTATCAGTTTGTAGGTCTGTTGTGGCTAGTCAGTAGGATGAGAACCTGCAGTTCAGTTTTCTGAATTGCAGGTTTACGACATCCATTGATATCAGCCTACAAACAAGCCACAAACCTACAAAATCAACAAATATACTTTTCACACAAGTAGATACATTCAAACATCAATTCAATTCTCACATTCACATATGTATAAACATTCAAATACATGTAGAAACACTCAAACATGTATAAACATTCAGAAATATTCATTTACAAAATATCATTCAACATCGCTATCAGCATCCCAATTATATCTTACAATTGCCACTGCTTGTATGGATCTTGCCCATTCTTCTCTTACTTCATTTAATACTTCCATCGTATATGGAGCATGTACATCTTTTAAGCGTTTACCTATAGTGTGTTCAGTTTTAAACACCTGCAAAGAGAATTATGTATATATATAAGTAATAATATAAAAATAAGATTGATATATTTCATACTAACTAATGAGACTATATATAATACCTCATGTATGGTATCGATATCCAATGCGGCATATTTGATAATCATCTGCATAAATCGCATCACATAATATGTGCATGCCCAGCCGTTGTCTTGTGTAGCGTACTATAAATTGAAACATACAAAATATTAAAAAATACAACTAATCACAGTTCACATAAATAATATATACATTGTAGTTGGGAACTTACTTTTACGTTCTCCCAAATTATTGGCTGGTTCTTTTTCCTTGGGACCTTTCCTCCAGCCTTTTTGAATGCATCTAAACCCCTACATGTTAATGTAACACAGTAAATTGCATAATTAAATAGTAATGTAATAACAGATGTTAACGGATATAAAAATGAATTATTTCTCACCAAAATAATGGCAGTCTCATTACGTGTCCAATTTTAGTATACAATGTACTCCCCGCAGGATCTAGATAATAAACAGTGAACGTCACATGCTGAATAACTAGTAACTCCCAATGCCTATCGCTAGAGGTAAAAAAGTTAAAAATTAATAACTCCAAATCCACAATAAAAATGTAATTTTCTTAAGTCCAAATTATAAGTAAAGTAAACTTACTTGACATTGAATGAAGCTATTATTATCGTCTTCTGTTGATGACTGAAAATTATAAAAGCATCGATACAGTATTGTTGAACACTATCAGGGTCTTTAGCTACCATACTAATCAATGATGGAATAAAAAATCCCACATGGTCAAATGCAAATTGTTTGCATTGATTTTTAACTAAGTAGCTGCAAAACATGTACTACGTATGCATTAATATATAGGAAACCAGATCACCAGATCTTACACAAGGTATATGGATGTATAAACAAGATCTCACCTTATCCATGTCTCTATCATTGATGTATTCAGCCAATCATATATAAACAGCTCAATAATATCTTGTATAAATAAAGAGCTTTCATATGATTAACCTGCATAATTTGCTTCTAAAGAAACAATTATTGGGCAATGTATATTATGTGCCCATAGCCAACATGCCATTCCCCTACAAGCAGGACCTAACGGGTATTTTAGGTCAGTTGGAACCCAACTTGGTAACGCAGGAAGTGGAGGTGGAGGCCTAGGTTCTCCGGCTGTCTTCTTTTTAACATGTATATATAATTTCAGATCAATTAACCTCATATATACACATTAACAATCTAAAATAATGTAAATTTATCTTACAATTTCAGTAGTGTAGACAACACCTGCTTTGGGCCACAATATCACCCCGCCTTCTGCCTTAGCAAGTGTATCAATATCTGGGTGGGCATATGGCAATGTAGCTTCCCTCCAATCGGGTAATACACGTATCGGGCTCACACGAACATAGCCCTGTGGTATTGGAGCCCCATGAAACGTTTCCCCAGGAAGGGACGGGTAAGCCTGTGCCTCTGCAACAACATAGTCTTGCATTCTTAAGCGGCATGGCTTCAACGCCTACAAATTTACGTAAAGAATGTTATACATATATACATATCATCTTGAAAATATATTATCTTGAAAAAACTATCTACAATGTCATAAACAATACTTACAGAAGACGTGTTAGGCGGTGGGTCTACAAGATTACTCTCAGTCTATACATCAGGAGAAGAGTGGGTCGCCATAGGCTGATTGGAAGCCTGAGATGCCTACCACCGCACTATTTCTTCCTTGACCTTCTCAACAACTATATCATTGACCTTCTTAGCAACTATATCCTTGACTCTCTTATTCTCCAATACATGGATAAAAGAAACATTAGCTTCTTATTATTGAATTTCCTTTTACAGTAACATTCTAAAAAAAGAATAGGTTACCTCTTCTTGTGAAAGTCCCGCTCTGGGTTTGCGCTGGGATGTCCCAAAGAATGCTTTGATGCCCACACCAGCGCATGCACCCCTAACACGTCTAGGATGCTCTGGGTTACCCAGAGCAACTATCAATTCATCCCTTGTGCCCTGAGGGATGAACATGCCTTGTTTCCTCTGCTCATGCAGCTCCCGCTAATCACCATCAACAGATTTGGTAAGTTAACACCACAAATAATCAATATTCAAAAGATTGCTCTAAGAGTTGTATTTTACCATTTTCACAGCCGCCTCAGCAGTTACTGGCTTCTTTATTTCACCCTTCTTATTTTGCCTCCCAGCTATCCAGACATCATGGCGAGGCATGGGTGTGGCACATGTAGTAGAGGACTCCTGAGTAGCAGCAGACTCCGCCTGTAGTCTTTGGCAAACGCTTGCATAGCCCTTTGGACCCATAGTGTGGTCATGCACATTCAGTGCACGCCTTGCTTTTTGCACCTCACTGAGGGCCTAGTTAGTATGCACATTAATGATTTGGTTAGTAGCACTAAATGTTAATCTTGAATAGGTGAATACAATGTATATTAATTAAATTGGGAGTGACGCCTAATACCTTGAATTCTTCATATTTTCTTGAAGTAACAAACGTGTCCCAAACTTCTTTATCCAAGAAGTTCCACTGTTCAAGGGCTGACTTCTTCTTCTTATCACCATCTTTTATGTATTCTCTGTTGAGATTTGTCCTATAGTTCCTTAGCATCTTTCCAGCGCGTTGCATCACGCTTTTACGATGCAGCTTCTCATCCAATGCAAACAGATTCTGTAAAATAGAATTGTTATTAACTAGTATCCAAAAATAGAATTGCAAATAATAGAATTTGTAATCTACAAAATAGAATTGCAAATAATAATAACTCACGCATAAATCCTTTCATATCAAGTCTTTCTTCGCCTCAGGAACTTTATGCCAATTATCATACTTAACACCACAATGGCTTTGAGTGACAACCCCAAGATAGAGTACAAAATTATTGCGGTTCACTCCAATTGCATTTCCTCCATTATCAAACTCCACAGCCAATATGGATCCACTACCACTTAGCGCTATTAACTTCTTCAACAGAGTGATTCCCCTTTTCTTGTTAAGAGTTTGGTGATGCGCATCAAGTTCCTCCAGTGCTTCAGTGGGTACATGTGCATTATCAACCTAAAATTTGACAAAAATAAACACACTGAATTAGCCCAATATAGAAATATGGGATATATGACATAACTAGAAGATAATGAATTTTATAGAAATACAGGATATGTTTTTAGAACTTACATTGGTATCCTCGCCATGCTCATCATGGACTTCATGCTCATCATGGACATCATGCTCATCATGGTCAGCCATCTGAAAATGTCATTAAAAAGGCAAACATTTAGCATCTGTATTAACTAGAAGATAATGAAACATCAAATATGAAAATGATATTGATATTAAAAAAGCAAACATTTAGCTTCAATACAAAAATATAAACATGCATGCCTCTAAAATTGTGATCTTTTATCAATTAACAATCCTTCATTGTGATCTCCGCGCACATATAAGTCATCATTCTGATATATAATAAATGTGTACCACCTATCCCATCCTTGAACACCTAATCTCACTAGTAAGTGTATAATGTGTATTGGGTTTTCAAGAAAATTTCGGCAACATTTCCCCACTGTTCTCTAAGTACATATGTACTTAGAGAACAAATAGGGAAATGCTCCCGAAATTTTCTCGAAAACCCAATACACATTATACACTTACATCCTAAGTGAGATTAGGTGTTCAAGAACAGTCCCAAACCGGGGACTATCCAAAATTTACTCCTAATGAGTAAATCTTGGACGGGTTTCTAGGCCAACAAACACAATAATAGATAGGTACATGTTAGGGTTTCATCACAATTAATGTTAGGGTTTCATCACAATTGATGTTCGGGTTTCATTAATGTTAGGGTTTAATCAAATCAAATTAGGATGCTGGAATGGACAAGTTTAAATCTTATTTCAACATGCATCAAAATTTACTGAATTAGGTCAAACATTAGGATTAGAAATACAAATATATGCAAGCAAAAGATTTGTTCGTATCCTAGGATTTACATAAAGCATTACATAAAGATTTGTTCATATCCTTACCAACAGCAAGCACGGTCGTGGTTGTGTTGGCCTACCACGGCCGTGCTTGCTGTTGGTAAGGAGCTACAGAGAAGGAAAGCTATGGAGAAAGAAGCAAAGAGGCTAGGGCTACCTGGAGCTAGCGTGGAGAAGAGCGGCGGCGACCGGCGGCAGCAGTGGCGGCGAGCAGGCGAAGACCAGAGCAGAGCGGCGAGCAGCAGTGGCACCAGGAGAAGAGCATAGCAGACCAGCGAGCAGTAGTGGTGGCAAGCGGCGGCGGCAGCAGGAGAAAGAGGACGCGGTGGCGGCGGCGAGCAGAGCCGCACTAGCAGTAGCGGCGACGAGCAGCAGCGGGGGTCGTCGGACGATCATCGGGCGATTTTAGGCGAGCGGCGATCACAGCAGAAAACTATCGCGATGAAACAGGAAGGAAAGGGAAGAACCGGATGATACAGGTCTATTAAGTTTGTCAACAGTGTCACTTATCTGGAAAACCGACGCCTTTTACCTTTAAGCGTCGGTCGATTTAAAAAAACTGACATCCAATTAGACAAGCTTTGCCCTAAATTATTTGGCGGGAACCATTATCAGCGTCGATTATCAATGGATAACCGGCGCCTAAATTGGAACATTTCGCGCAAATTTCCATCTTATATCGGCGTTGGTTAGTAGTTAAAAAAACCGACGCTGTATGTGATACTTTGGGGCAAAAAAATTTCGCTAAAAAATTGGATTTCGCGGGCGATTTTAGGCGTCGGTTTGTTTTACCCAACTAACGTTGAATACAAAGCGGTACCCGTGTCTGGATGGTCTTCGAATATAAACGTCGGGGTTCCTAAATATCCGACGTTGAATATTATAGGCGTCAGTTTTGTTAAATAACTAACGCCCAGAAAAGTGACATTGAATGATGTTTCTGTAGTAGTGTACCTATGTGTTTGGTTTGATATCACATATCATGACTAATGTGATTCTATCATTAACCAACACACACTCTAGTCTTTTATATTACTAGTGTATATTTTGCTTCCATAATACTATTTGACTATGGACGTAATAAGAATGTGTGTACTCTTATCACACATATGATCTCATTGTCTAGATCCTAATCATGAAGACAGAAGTCATCGACTAGCACCATTCTTTAGACATCTACTATGTTTGTATCACCATTTCATGATTGACACAAATATAATAGAAGAGATTACCTTTATGATTATCAAATCAAGTATATGATGTTCAATTACAATTATCACACAATTGGCTCGACGGGCATGCATACCAACAGAAAGGATATAATATCATGCACTAGTTGTTTACCCATGATCGACACCCTTTCTCTCTTCTGGTTGCCATGATTGGTTTTGCTTCCTGTTGTTTCAGCGGTGGTGTTATGGATGTTGCCCACTTTAAGTCTTTTGGTTGGTACACTCTCCCATGACCATAGATAGAAGAGTGAGGGGAGGTCAAAGAGGGATGACGAATGGAAGAAGGATCCACATAAAGTTGAAAGTGTATGATTACAAAATAGTGAGGGAAGAAATAGAACAATAGGGTTAAGCCTTCAAAACAGGTTATTCAAAGTTGGCTATATGGGATGAAAGATGTGGATCCAGTAACAAGTTAGAATACATCTTTTATAGATCCACTAATTGAATCAGTGTTAGGCCAACTAACCACTTAAAGTGAAATATGTTGGATGGGATAAAAGGTAACATGAGTAGATTTTGAACTACTTCCATGTGTAACATGAGTAGTGTGGTAAAGCCAATAATACAATATTTATCTACATTGTGTTATGTGATTGGTTAACAAATAATAATAACTTGAAGTAATTGTAGGAAAAAAACTGGTAACTCAGATCAAGACAAGTAATGTATGAAAATTGATCAAGAAAATGAGAACAACACAAAGAAATTATAATTGAGACATAATTATGCATATTATTCTAAAAGTAGTTCAAATATGGGTTAAAACAGTGATTAAAGCATATGAACCCTAGTTTTTGATAAATAGGTTGTTAATCATGTTAAATATGATTCTTAGATATGTAAACTAACAATGTGGAATCTAATGGTAATTTAACATGTTAGTGATCATAATGATGTATAATTAGGGTTTTTAATGTGAATAATCTTGCATATAAGGAATTATTTAAAGGTCACAACTTGTTATTGTTGTTAATGAACATAATAGAACTTAAGTAACAAGGGTATCACTTAATGAATATGTGATGGAACTAGGATTTATACCCTTAATCCCTTATCCAACTCGAGACTACCAGAAACCCTAGATTAGGACCGAGTAGGGTTTAATGTGAATAATGTGATGGTGACACTTTATGATTTACATACATCCATATTAAAGTGTTGATTGCTTCGATCTATTGATTAGATTGATTGAATTTACTTGAAGTATAATTGTATAATCTGCATGGCTCACCATTGAGGTACATGGATACAATTATGACTACCCACAATATAGTTTACCAGTGTTTTCTGAGGTTTTCTCAAGGACTAAACAACTAAATTATTGAATGTTTTTTAATGTTCTGTTCAATTATAATACCATTGTGAGTATCGCATAAACATGAGAATATGTGAAAAAATGCTAGATATTATTGGCAAGTAATTGCTTGAATATATGTTGTTATATACTTGCACACTTTTGCAAGCACCCCACGTACACAGTATAACAATATATTGAGTCGTGTTTTTGCTTCACGACATTTTAGGTACATGATAAATATGAAGATATAAAGATATGATGGACATATGAAATTACTTAAAGACATTAAAGCTAACTTGTAAGGAGGATTAGATAGATACTTCTTCTCATATGTACAATTCTGATGATAGAAATTAATGCAACTCCTTAAGGGAGCATTTTGTGAACAATAGTTGAATTAATGGAAGTTAGTTGCTATTATTTATTATTTGGATAAATCTGTATCCTTGGGAATTTCAAGTAATGGCTCTCAAGTTTTTGGGTTTTTTCTTAATTAGGGGATGCTCAAAAGTGGGGTCATTATAGAAAGTGAAGCAACTAACTAATGAGGAAGCAATTTGAGATTTAAAGTAGGTTATGGAGGTGTGGGTCGTTTGGAGGAATGTGACTATAACCTAGGTTGGGGTCATAACATGCAAATTATATTCATTAATTTAGATTGTTAAACCAAACAACAAGCTGGATGCTATAGAATTATCCTACCCTACTAGTTGGCCATGGGTGGTATGAGGTGTGTGAGGGGGAACTACACCCTAACACACCCTATCCAACCTTGTGAGGCTCTTTTGGACTAGGGTTTAGGTAAATTTCTAATAGGATCTAGCAAGTCTATGTAACATCCCTGACCTGGGTTACACTTTAACCCTAGGTATTTTGATTAATAAATATGATTATATGTTTAATCTTATATTGTGAAAAGTAATTAGGGCTCATGAGAAACTTATGTTTCAATTTTGGTCCTGTTTAAACAATGTTGAAGCAATGTTTGCTTATTTTGGACTAAAGTGCAAATTACCCAAGTTGAGGGGTTAGATTGCAAATGTTGCATGATAAGATGTTTATTATGTGTTTAAGAATCATGAGAATGAAGATGATGCAAAGGTATGGCTTGTGGTAGCCTGAGTACCAAGGAAAAGTTAATAAAGCAATGTTTATGCATTAAAACCTAGTTTTGGTGTAAAGTGCAATTTACCCAAAACCTAGGGTTCAATATGCAAATTAGCACTTCAATAAGGTCCCTAATGTTTCTTGGCACCATGTAGAGCAAAGAAAATGAGAGGGGCGCCTCATTTAAAGTAAGTTGGAGGAGAGAGAATCTTGCTATTAAAATCATCAAGATTTAATCCTAATTGAAACCCTAATTCGATTTAGGGCAAAAATAAATGTATTAATTAAAGGGCCTTCAACCAAAATTAAAATGGTTGGATTCTGATGTGCTTAGACATCCTTGAGCCTTGCAAGGGCCACGAAAATATCCAAGGGAATTGATAACTCACTCACAATTTTATAAGAAAAAGAAATATCCACTCACATATGGATATTAATATTATATGATTTAAGGTGCTTGATTTGCTTTTCTTTAAATCATGGATAATTGAGAGGAAGAAGAGGTAAACAATATATCCTCATCCCTAAGGAAGTTGAGGGGGAAGAGGTGGCACCATTTTTGGGATTAAATGAATTTTTATAAGCCACTTTCTCTCTCCTTGAATTTCTTATAAAAAGACCCTTTACAAGCCAAATGAAAGGCTTTTTCGTTTGCACTTCTTCTCCTTGCTTGGAAACCGACCAAGGGAGATAGGGAGGACCTGGAGGACGACCCCCAACCTGTTGGTAAGGTTCTTGATCCATTTCACCTTGATTCCATGGTGAAAATCGAAAATAAATTATGGATTTTTTCTTATTTCAATCTCCTCTTCACCCCTAGCCAATCTTTTCAACCAAAAGCTTGAGAACGAGCTCAGGGGGAGTTGCAAAAGCTTCATCCACCATTGTTGGCGTGATCTTGGAGCTTTGGAGCTCAATTGGAGGTGGGTTTTATAACTTGAAACCCTAACTTTGTTATTGCATTCAATTCCCCATCAAATAATGATCATTTCTCTATTTACAATTATTGATTTGGTTGATTGATGCAATCTCCATGGAAATCACAGCAGGTTTCGTGGGTCTAGAGATTTATGATGATGACATTATCAAAAGCACACACCTCCCAAAAATATCTAGACCAAACGGTTTCAATCAAATGTCCAAACGGTTTGTGTTTTGGAAGCAAACGGTTTCAAAACTGTTTAGTAGCAAACGGTTTCACCAAACCGCATGAGACCAAACAGTTTCAGACCGTTTGGTGATGTTGACCAGGCTTGAACATTTGGGGACTTTTTCATAATGATCTAGATTAAATACCCACCAATTATTATTTATTAACTCCAATCGGTTCATGAGTTGAAGGTCCATCAATTGCCTAAACCCTAATCGGGTTGAGTGCTAATTTCATAGGTGCTTGAGTTTGAAACTTGGGTTGATTGACCCAAACAGTTTCAAAACTGTTTGGGAATCACCCAAACGGTCTCAAGACCGTTTGGAGGTCAACCAAGACCGTTTGGCGGTCTATGGTTGAGTATGGTTAGGTATTTGAAGATTCAAACATATGGTATAAACCCTAATCGGCTAAGTGATGATTTTGTAATTGAATGAGTTGATGCTTTGGGTTGATTGAACCAAACGGTTTCAAAACCGTTTGGAGGTCACGCAAACGGTCTCAAGACCGTTTGGGGGTCACCCAAGACTGTTTGGAGGTCTAGGGTTAAGTTTGGTCAAGTTTTTGAAGGTCTAAAGATACCAAATTGAAATACAATTAAGTGATGATTTGGTGACCAATCCTAGGATCCAAACCCTAATTGAATGACATGGTTGATGATGATATGATGACCAAACGGTCTCAAGACCATTTGGAGGTCATCCAAATGATCCCAAGACCGTTTGGGGGTCACCCAAGACCGTTTGGAGGTCCAGGGTTGACTATGGTTAGGTGTTTAAAGATCTAAAGGTACTAAGTCGAAGTGCAATCAAATGCTGACTGATTGATCAATCCAATGATCCAAACTTTGATTGACTGACTTGGATTTTGATGTTGACATGGGCAAATGGTCTCAAGACCGTTTGGAGGTCATCCAAACGACCTCAAGACCGTTTGGGGTCAGTTCATGTCCAATTTGGATGATGGTCCAATAGTTTTAAAGCAACTAGACTCGCATTGGTTAATGTTGAAGGATCATCGATTCCAAACCCTAATTCAGTTGATTCAAACCCTAATTTATGATCAATTGATGGTTAATTGAGGATCAAATCAGTTGAAGGATGACCTAATTAACCCAATTGAAGTATGGTGATGGGTCCAATTGAAGATTGGTTACATGAATTCAATGATTGAAGGAATCAACATTGAGAACCCCAAATCGATTTGATAGGTTGAGACTGTCTTTCGTCCATGCAGTTTTGAGGAGGTTTGGACCAAACGATCCCAAACCGGTTGAGCCCATGTGGTTTCAAAAAGTGCTTTAGCAAACGGTTTCAAGTACTTGCTTTAGCAAACGGTCTCAAGCATCACCTTTACCAAACGGTCCAATGTAATCAAATCTCTTGAGAATTAGGATGATGAATGATCCATTGATCCAATGATGATTAGTAATGATAATTAATGAAGGTACAAAGGATTTAATCCCTAATAGTACCTAAGTGATTAGTGCCAATTAAGGGATAAACCCTAATTGCTTATAAGAACAATGACTTGGTACATTATGTTAATCATAATTGTATGTACTTGATTGAAGGGTTGATGTAACCTAATCAAGTTGAGAGGATGATGGAAAGGAATTCATACATGAGTAGTGATCATGTGATGAATAGGGTATGATCCATAATAAAGAGATCATGAAACCCTAATCAAGAAGGTTGTTGAACCCCAATCCCTAATGTAGAGCAATATCAGATGTAACCCAAACCTAGGGTAATGTTGTGACTCTAAAACCAAGATAATAAA
Source organism: Alisma plantago-aquatica (assembly GCA_963693085.1). NCBI lineage: Eukaryota > Viridiplantae > Streptophyta > Magnoliopsida > Alismatales > Alismataceae > Alisma > Alisma plantago-aquatica. The sequence continues at coordinate 477,358,404 of OY856413.1, read as the reverse complement.
ACGTGAATCCCTAATTGAGGTTGATTCCATGTGAATCCCTAATTGAGGTTGATTCAACGTGAATCCCTAATTGAGGTTGATTCCATGTGAATCCCTAATTGAGTTGATTCAATGTGAAACCCTATTTGAGGTTGATTCCATGTGAATCCCTAATTGAGGTTGATTCAATGTGAAACCCTATTTGAGGTTGATTCCATGTGAATCCCTAATTGAGGTTGATTCAATGTGAATCCCTAATTGTAGTTGATTCCATGTGAATCCCTAATTGAGGTTGATTCAATGTGAAACCCTAATTGAGGTTGATTCCATTAGAAACCCTATTTGAGGGTGATGCTATGAGAAAATCTTTTTGGGATGAATAGTAAACCCTAATTTTAGGCAATAAGGTATGAAAGCCTAATGAAGGGTAATGTTATATGCAATTCTCACCCTAATGAAGTATGATAGTATGTGAAACCCTAAACCCTATTAAAGAGTAATGATATGGGAAACCCTAATTCAAATAATGGAATGGTAACCAATACATTGATGGGGGAAATACCTAAAGTGATTGATTGTAGATACCCTTTTAGCAAGCAATGCTTTAACATGAGATGAGTCCATATCATTAAAGATAGTTGGACCATTCTTATGTGTGACCTATGCACTTCATGATAAGAGTGATAGGTTAGTGGATGAAAGGATTAAGATGGGAAATACCTTAATCCAAGATAAGTTGATAAGTCAAGAAAGTTGGAAGTAACGAGGTAAGTGATACATCAAGATATGAAAGACTTCACAGTTAGCATCTCAAAGTTGATATACTTTGATAAATATGAAATCCTAATGTGAGATGGGAAACCTTAACCCTAAATTGGGTAATGGGACATGAGAAATCATAATATGATATGAATAGTAAGCCCTAACCCTATTGAGGGAATAAATGTGTTACTATTGTATTACATGAAGTAATATGTTATGTTGCCTAGTGAGAGGTGACAAGATGCTTTATGGGCCTTATGAGCCATGAGGATGGTTGTTGCCTAGTGATAGGTAACAAAATGTTTTAAAGGTTACCCAAGATTGATATCGATCAATACCTGGAATAAAATCACAGGATTGAGATAGTTCAATACTTGGAATAGAGGCACATGATTAGCATAGTCTAATACCTAGAATAATAACACAGGATTGGCTAATTCCCAATACCTGGAATGCATAGGATTTGCTAACTCCCAATACCTGGAATAATAACACAGGATTGGCTAATTCCCAATACCTGGAATGCACAGGATTGGCTAACTCCCAATACCCGGAATAATAACACAGGATTGGCTAACTCCCAATACCTAGAATAATAACACAGGATTGGCTAATTCCCAATACCTAGAATGTACAGGATTGGCTAATTCCCAATACCTGGAATAATAACACAGGATTGGCTAATTCCCAATACCTGGAATGCACAGGATTGGCTAACTCCCAATACCTAGAATAATAACACAAGATTGGATAACTCCCAATACCTGGAATAATAACACAGGATTGGCTAACTCCCAATACCTGGAATAATACTACAAGATTGGTAATAACCCAATACCTGGAATAGTTGCACAGGATTGACATAGATCAATACCTGGAATAGTTGCACAGGATTTACATAGATCAATACCTGGAATAGTTATACAGGATTGACATAGATCAATACCTGGAATAGTTGCACAGGATTGACATAGTTCAATACTTGGGAATGGATACACATGAATAATATAAGTCTAATGCTTGTACTAGTTGCACATGATTGGTGTAATCCAATGCCTGGAATATTTATATAGGATTGGTATAGACCAATGCCTGAATAAGACATGATGATGCACACTCTCATGTCCAATATAACCAAAATTTGTTCAGCTGATTGGCTAAGGCCAATAAGTTGAAACAATAATGTCTCATGGGTGACATATCAAGATAATGAGTGTCACAAGAGAAGTTTGACATGATGGTATAATATGGAGGATAAATGATATACATGTTCTTCCTATTTCTTATTAAGAGAAAAGTTGATCTATTGTTCTATCATAGATAGTTACAATGCTTTAAGATGAGAATGCTTTAAATTGCATATCCTCTATCCAGTTTTATGCATATAACTGCAATAATAATGTTTTGGTTGAGAGTTATATCTCCCGCTGGGACAATTTACAATTGTCTCACCCCCGTGGGATCCAATGTTTTTAGGTGGATGGGGACAAAGAGGCAGGAAACCTTTAGTAGAGAAAGAACAGCAGTAGCAATATCAAGGACAGTAGTAATATCTCAGATAGAGATACTGCTTGTCTAGTCATATAGTTAGAAAGTCATATGTGTCATCTCTGTACTCTCAGGTCCTTAGAGTCAGTAGTCAGTGTTTTTATTGAATCGGTCTGAGATTTTGGCTTGATGCCTTGAAGTTTTATGCTGTCTGTATATAATGTTGAATAGGACAGCTGATGTTGAAATCCTGGAGAAGAGATAGTACATGTTGTGTACTTATGGAACATAATGTAAGTATTATACTTTGTTTCTTGATGAAAAAGATTTCCTATGTGTGGATCTCTTTGCAAAAAGTTTTAATTTTTAGTGATTTTCAGTAATCTGTTGCAAATGATTCGCTTATGCTTAAGTAAATTTCGTTTTTATAAGTTGTATGCCACAATTTAGTGGTATCAGAGCTCTAGGTTCGCTGAGTCTACAGAGACATAGGACTAAGGTATTGAGTCTGTTCTAAGTATACCTCAGTATATTTTATAGTGTCTTCTGCTTATGCAGAAGAAGATATATAACTTAAAGATATCTGAAAGACGTGAAGAATACGTTGCTGAGAGCAATGTTGCTGCACCAGTGGGAGGTGCAAGGGATCAGGAAAGGGAGGAACTTGTGCCTGAAAATCCCCATGTTAATGAAGTCATGAGAGGAAACCCAGATATTCATAATATTTTTGGGCAGCTCATGACCACACTAAGGTATATGGCAGATCGGATGCCAGCATCAACACTCAGGGCACCAACTCCCAATGAGGGATATGGGTCTCGTAAGACCTTTGAATGACTGTGTCGTGTTGGAGCCATTGAATATGCTGGAACATCTGATCCAGCAGATGCTGATCTCTAGCTCACTGAGTTAGAAAAAACCTTTAAGATCCTTAGTATCCCAGAGGCTGACAAAGTTAAACATGCAGCGTACCTTTTGAAAGGTAGTGTTGGACAGTGGTGGGATATAGAAGAAATAAAAAGGAATGATGAAGAGGTTGGCTGGGAGGAATTTCGTCGAGAATTCGTCAACAAGTATTTTCCAAAGACTTATTTAGATGAAAAGATCTCACAGTTTGAGAAAATACGACAGGGAGCCATGTCAATAAGTGAATATGAGGTTAAGTTCATGGAACTTTTATGATTTTGCCCCCAGATGGCTGCTACTGAGGAGGAAAAGATTCGACGTTTTGAGAAAGGATTGAATGCTGAGATGTCCATTCCGACATCTACCCTAGAAAGTAGGGAGAGGTTTGCCACATTTGTGGAGTCTATACAGAGGATAGAAAGATCTACAATAAAGAAACATGAGACAAACCTCAAAAGAAAGTCTACACAGTCAAAAGGACTAATGAGTAGTGGCAGCAGACAACCAAAATCTTCACCAGTCCAACCACAATATAGTGCACATATGCAGAGGTCATCAAGTTGGGGTCGAGCTTGTCATAAATGTTGACAACTAGGACATTTTAGACAACAATGTTCAAGGAGAAACAATGAAACGACCCAGCAGTCAAGGCATAATCTACAAAACCCACAAGGACCTCAGTCCAGTGGAGCATATGATAGAGGACAAAAACAAGTGTCATAGTTTAGTCCATCTACTTCTGGTAGTAAAGGACAAAGGCAATAACCAATAACAACTAAGTTCATGTTCTAGGTTAGATAAGATGCTAGTTATCTTGTAAAAGGTAGACTTGTCAAGATAGAAGTTTCTATTTTGAGTTACCTTCTATTTCCTACTATAAGAAAAGTAGTTTTTGTTTAGTTCATCTATATAATCCTTTAAGGATATGAGGAAGAGATAGTAGTATGAAATTTGTGTTCAGTTTAATACTCTTTTATAAGTTTTGAAGTTTCTCTTTCTCCATCAAGAAAGGGAAGAGATGAAAAAGGAACTCAGAAGAAATATGAGATATTAAATATACTAAATCTAAAGAGATGAAAAACATAAAATAAAGTAAGTGCATACTACTTGATCTTAGTATTTATATACCTTGGTCAGGTATACAACTATTGATGATAAAGTCAGTATGAAAACTCTTAGATTGTAATCTTTTTGATTGCCCCGATCAAGCAGTCATTCTGATACAATCTAATGAGTATCATGAAATAAGAAGCATGGAATGAATAACTGTGTCCTGTTTTAAGCATAAGAAAGAGAAATCTGAGATAACCTCAGATGAGCATGTTTGTATGAGGAATTAAAAGAATAATCCTCATAAGATTAGAATGAGGAATATGATTCCTTGTTTTCTTTTCTCTCAGGGACATGTCAATCAAGTGGGTCATAGAACACTTGATGTGCATAATATAAAGATTTTTATGTGATGGATACTTAGAAAGGTATCAGTTTATCTTGGACTTTGGCTCCAAGATGAAGATATATGTAACAAGTAATGTCCCAAGATGAAAGGAAGATAAATAAGTGATGTGTTTTTAATACATGTGATATATACCAAGGTAAGAGATTCTGGTATCTAAGAAATAATAGATGGGTTATGTTGAATATGTGAAATGGTCAATTATGAAATCAAATTAGTCATGTAAAATAATATGAACATCACATGTTAGGGATTTATGTTTGCATAAACATAACAATTGAAGATATCTTTGAGATAAGTTCTTAATTGATAAGTAACCTTTCCTTATGATAAGAGAATGTACAACTAATGAGATAGTTAGTGCAGGCAATAAGGAAAGATAGTATGGTGTTATCAGGTGAGATGACACAATCAAGGTATGAAAAGACTTATAGTCTCAAGTGGATGACAGAATATAATGATGATCTTGAAAGAGAAATATTGAACCAACTAAGGAACATGGGAGTATGTGTTCCATGTGAACCATTCCATGATAAATTTGTGTGAAATAATTTTTTGTTGATCAAAACTCTATGTTGTCTCCATAATAATGAGGTTTTATTTGAGGACATGATGATATTATGCATGGATAATATATGTTTCCCTTTATCTGGGATTTCGGGGACGGAATCCTTGTTAGGGGTTTATAATTTGTAACATCCCTGACCTGGGTTACACTTTAACCCTAGGTGTTTTGATTAAGAAAGATGATTATATGTTTAATCTTATCTTGTGAAAAGTAATTAGGTCTCATGAGAAACTTATGTTTCAATTTTGGTCATGTTTAAACAATGTTGAAGCAATGTTTGCTTATTTTGGACTAAAGTGCAAATTACCCAAGTTGAGGGGTTAGATTGCAAATGTTGCATGATAAGATGTTCCTTATGTGATGAAGCATCATGAGAATGAAGATGATGCAAAGGTATGGCTTGTGGTAGCCTGAGTACCAAGGAAAAGTTGATAAAGCAATGTTTATGCATTAAAACCTAGTTTTGGTGTAAAGTGTAATTTACCCAAAACATAGGGTTCAATATGCAAATTACCACTTCAATAAGGTCCCTAATGTTTCTTGGAACCATTTAGAGCAAAGAAAATGAGAGGGGCACCTCATTTGAATTATGTTGGAGGAGAGAGAATCTTGATATTAAAATAATCAAGATTTAATCCAAATTGAAACCCTAATTCGATTTAGGGCAAAAATAAATGTATTAATTAAAGGGCCTTCATCCAAAATTTAAATGGTTGGATTCTGATGTGCGTGGATATCCTTGATCCTTGCAAGGACCACGAAAATATCCAAGGCAATGGATAACTCACTCACAATTTTATAAGAAAAAGAAATACCCACTCACATATGGATATTAATATTATATGATTTAAGGTGCTTGATTTGCTTTTCTTTAAATCATGTATAATTGAGAGGAAGAAGAGGCAAACAAGATAGCCTCGTCCCTAAGGAAGTTGAGGGGGAAGAGGCGGCGCCATTTTTGGGATTAAATGAATTTTTATAAGGCACTTTCTCTCTCCTTGAATTTCTTATAAAAAGACCCTTTACAAGCCAAATGAAAGGCTTTTTCATTTGCACTTCTTCTCCTTGCTTGGAAACCGACCAAGGGATATAGAGAGGATCTGTAGGATGACCCCCAACCTGTTGGTAAGGTTCTTGATCCATTTCACCTTGATTCCATGGTGAAAATTGAAAATAAATTATGGATTTTTTCTTATTTCAATCTCCTCTTCACCCCTAGCCAATCTTTTCAACCAAAAGCTTGAGGACGAGCTTAGGCGGAGTTGCAAAAGCTCTATCCACCATTGTTGGCGTGAAATTGGAGCTTTGGAGCTCAATTGGTGGCGGGTTTTATAACTTGAAACCCTAACTTTGTTATTGCATTCAATTCCCCATCAAATAATGATCATTTCTCTATTTACAATTATTGATTTGGTTGATTGATGCAATCTCCATGGAAATCACAGCAGGTTTCGTTGGTATAGAGCTTGATGATGATGACATCATCATAACCACACACCTCCCAAAATATCTTGACCAAATGGTTTCAATCAAATGTCCAAACGATTTGTGTTTTGGAAGCAAACGGTTTCAAAACCGTTTAGTAGCAAACGGTTTCACCAAACCGCACGAGACCAAACGGTTTCAGACTGTTTGGTGATGTTGACCAGGGTTGACCATTTTGGGACTTGTTCATAATGATCTAGGTTAAAGAGCCACGAATTATTATTGATTAATGCCTAAACCCTAATCGGGTTGAGTGCTGATTTCATAAGTGTTTGAGTTTGAAACTTGGGTTGATTGACCCAAACCGTTTCAAAACTGTTTGGGAATCACCCAAACGATCTCAAGACCGTTTAGAGGTCTATGGTTGAGTATGGTTAGGTATTTGAATATTCAAACATATGGTATAAACCCTAATCGGCTAAGTGTTGATTTTGTAATTGAATGAGTTGATGTTTTGGGTTGATTGACCCAAACGGTTTCAAAATCATTTGGAGGTGACCCAAATGGTCTCAAGACCATTTGGGTGTCACCCAAGACCGTTTGGAGGTCTAGGGTTAAGTTTGTTCAAATGTTTGAAGGTCCAAAGATACCAAATTGAAATACAATTAAGTGTTGATTTGGTGACCAATCCTAGGATCCAAACCCTAATTGAATGACATGGTTGATGATGATATGATGACCAAACGGTCTCAAGACCGTTTGGAAGTCATACAAACGATCCCAAGACCGTTTGGGTGTCACCCAAGACCGTTTGTAGGTCCAGGGTTGACTATGGTTAGGTGTTTAAAGATCTAAAGGTACTAAGTCGAAGTGCAATCAAATGCTGACTTATTGATCAATCCAATGATCCAAACTTTGATTGATTGACTTGGATTTTGATTTTGGCATGGGCAAATGGTCTCAAGACCGTTTGGAGGTCATCCAAACGACCTCAAGACCGTTTGGGGTAAGGTCATGTCCAATTTGGATGATGGTCCAATAGTTTTAAAGCAACTAGACTCGCATTGGTTAATGTTGAAGAATCATCGATTCCAAACCCTAATTCAGTTGATTCAAACCCTAATTGATGATCAATTGAGGGTTAATTGAGGATCAAATCAGTTGAAGGATGACCTAATTAACCCAATTGAAGTATGGTGATGGGTCCAATTGAAGATTGGTTACATGAATTCAAAGATTGAAGGAATCAACATTGAGAACCCCAAATCGATTTGATGGGTTGAGACCATCTTTTGTCCATGCGGTTTTGAGGAGGTTTGGACCAAACGGTCTCAAGACCGTTTGGGACCAAACGATCCCAAACCGGTTGAGCCCATGTGGTTTCAAAAGGTGCTTTAGCAAACAGTTTCAAGTACTTGCTTTAGCAAACGGTCTCAAGCACCACCTTTACCAAACAGTTTCAAACCGTTTGAACTTTGAATGACTAAGACCGTTTGGGGCTCAAGTAGTCAAAATTAATCGAGGACTCAATTGGTTAATACACTTGGACACCTTTTGTAATTGAAGATTCAATTGGTCAATTCAATTGGATACCTTATGTAATGGAGGTCCAATGTAATCGAATCTCTTGAGAATTAAGATGATGAATGATCCATTGATCCAATGATGATTAGTAATGATAATAAATGAAGGTACAAAGTATTGAATCCCTAATAGTACCTAAGTGATTAGTGCCAATTAAGGGATAAACCCTAATTGCTTATAAGAACAATGACTTGGTACATTATGTTAATCATAATTGTATGTACTTGATTGAAGGGTTGATGTAACCTAATCAAGTTGAGAGGATGATGGAAAGGAATTCATACATGAGTAGTGATCATGTGATGAATAGGGTATGATCCATAATAAAGAGATCATGAAACCCTAATCAAGAAGGTTGTTGAACCCCAATCCCTAATTTAGAGCAATATCAGATGTAACCCAAATCTATGGTAATGTTGTGACTCTAAAACCAAGATAATAAAATGTGAATCCCTAATTGAGGTTGATTCCATGTGAATCCCTAATTGAGGTGGATTCAATGTAAATCCCTAATTGAGGTTGATTCCATGTGAATCCCTAATTGAGGTTGATTCAATGTGAAACCCTATTTGAGGTTGATTCCATGTGAATCCCTAATTGAGGTTGATTCAATGTGAAACCCTATTTGAGGTTGATTCCATGTGAATCCCTAATTGAGGTTGATTCAATGTGAATCCCTAATTGCAGTTGATTCCATGTGAATCCCTAATTGAGGTTGATTCAATGTGAAACCCTAATTGAGGTTGATTCCATGAGAAACCCTAGTTGAGGGTGATGCTATGAGAAAATCTTGTTGAGATGAATAGTAAACCCTAATTTTAGGCAATAAGGTATGAAAGCCTAATGAAGGGTAATGTTATATGCAATTCTCACCCTAATGAAGTATGATAGTATGTGAAACCCTAAACCCTACTACAGAGTAATGATATGGGAAACCCTAATTCGAATAATGGAATGGTAACCAATACATTGATGGGGAAAATACCTAAAGTGATTGATTGTAGATACCCTTATAGAAAGCAATGCTTTAACCTGAGATGAGTCCATATCATTAAAGATAGTTGGACCATTCTTATGTGTGACCTATGCACTTCATGATAAGAGTGATAGGTTAGTGGATGAAAGGATTAAGATGGGAAATACCTTAATCCAAGATAAGTTGATAACTCAAGAAAGTTGGAAGTAACGAGGTAAGTGATACATCAAGATTTGAAAGACTTCACATTTAGCATCTCAAAGTTGATATACTTTGATAAATATGAAATCCTAATGTGAGATGGGAAACCTTAACCCTAAATTGGGTAATGGGACATGAGAAATCATAATATGATATGAATAGTAAGCCCTAACCCTATTGAGGGAATAAATGTGTTACTATTGTATTACATGAAGTAATATGTTATGTTGCCTAGTGAGAGGTGACAAGATGATTTATGGGCCTTATGAGCCATGAGGATGGTTGTTGCCTATTGAGAGGTAACAAAATGTTTTAAAGGTTACCCAAGATTGATATAGATCAATACCTGGAATAAAATCACAGGATTGAGATAGTTCAATACCTGGAATAGAGGCACAGGATTAGCATAGTCTAATACCTAGAATAATAACACAGGATTGGCTAATTCCCAATATCTGGAATGCACAGGATTGGCTAACTCCCAATACCTGGAATAATAACACAGGATTGGCTAATTCCCAATACCTGGAATGCACAGGATTGGCTAATTTCCAATACCTGGAATAATAACACATGATTGGCTAACTCCCAATACCTGGAATAATAACACATGATTGGCTAATTCCCAATACATGGAATGTACAGGATTGGCTAATTCCCAATACCTGGAATAATAACACAGGATTGGCTAATTCCCAATACCTGGAATGCACAGGATTGGCTAACTCCCAATACCTAGAATAATAACACAGGATTGGCTAACTCCCAATACCTGGAATAATAACACATGATTGGCTAACTCCCAATACCTGGAATAATACTACAGGATTGGTAATAACCCAATACCTGGAATAGTTGCACAGGATTGACATAGATCAATACCTGGAATAGTTGCACAGGATTGAAATAGATCAATACCTGGAATAGTTGCACAAGATTGACATAGATCAATACCTGGAATAGTTATACAGGATTGACATAGATCAATACCTGGAATAGTTGCACAGGATTGACATAGTTCAATACTTGGGAATGGATACACATGAATAATATAAGTCTAATGCTTGTACTAGTTGCACATGATTGGTGTAATCCAATGCCTGGAATATTTATATAGGATTGGTATAGACCAATGCCTGAATAAGGCATGATGATGCACACTCTCATGTCCAATATAACCAAAATATGTTCAGCTGATTGGCTAAGGCCAATAAGTTGAAACAATAATGTCTCATGGGTGACATATCAAGATAATGAGTGTCACAAGAGAAGTTTGACATGATGGTATAATATGGAGGATAAATGATATACATGTTCTTCCTATTTCTTATTAAGAGAAAAGTTGATCTATTGTTCTATCATAGATAGTTACAATGCTTTAAGATGAGAATTCTTTAAATTGCATATCCTCTGTCCAGTTTTTTGCATATAACTGCAATAATAATGTTTTGGTTGAGAGTTATATCTCCTGCTGGGACAATTTACAATTGTCTCACCCCCGTGGGATCCAATGTTTTTAGGTGGACGGGGACAAAGAGGCAGGAAACCTTTAGCAGATAAAGAACAGCAGCAGCAGTATCAAGGACAGTAGTAAAATCTCAGGTGGAGATAGTGCCTGTCTAGTCATATAGTTAGAAAGTCCTATGTGTCGTCTCTGTACTCTCAGGTCCTTAGAGTTAGTAGTCAGTGTTTTTATTGAATCGATCTGAGATTTTGGCTTGATGCCTTGAAGTTTTATGTTATCTGTATTTAATGTTGAATAGGACAGATGATGTTGAAATCCTCGAGAAGAGATAGTACATGTTGTGTACTTATGGAACATAATGTAAATATTATACTTTGTTTCTTGATGAAAAAGATTTCCTATGTGTGGATCTCTTTGCAAAAAAATTTAATTTTTAGTGATTTTCAGTAATCTGTTGCAAATGATTCGCTTCTGCTTAAGTAAATTTCATTTTTATAAGTTGGATGCCACAATTTAGTGGTATCAGAGCTCTAGGTTCGCTGAGTCTACAGAGACATAGGACTAAGGTATTGAGTCTGTTCTAAGTATACTTCAGTATATTTTATAGTGTCTTATGCTTATGCAGAAGAAGATATATAACTTAAAGATGTCTGAAGGACGTGAAGAATACGTTGCTGAGAGCAATGCTGCTGTACTAGTGGGAGGTGCAAGGGATCAGGAAAGGGAGGAACCAGTGCCTGAAAATCCCCATGTTGATGAAGTCATGGGAGGAAACCCAGATATTCATAATATTTTTGGGCATCTCATGACCACACTAAGGTATATGGCAGATCGGATGCCATCATCAACACTCAGGGCACCAACTCCCAATGAGGGATATGGGTTTGGTAAGACCTTTGAATGACTATGTCGTGTTGGAGCCATTGAATATACCGGAACATCTGATCCAACAGATGCTGATCTCTGGCTCACTGAGTTAGAAAAAACCTTTAAGATTCTTAGTATCCCAGAGGCTGACAAAGTTAAACATGCATCATACCTTTTGAAAGGTAGTGTTGGACAGTGGTGGGATATAGAAGAAATAAAAAGGAATGATGAAGAGGTTGGCTGGGAGGAATTTCGTCGAGAATTCGTCAATAAGTATTTTCCAAAGACTTATTTAGATGAAAAGATCTCACAGTTTGAGAAAATACGACAGGGAGCCATGTCAATAAGTGAATATGAGGTTAAGTTCATGGAACTTTTATGATTTTACCCCCAGATGGCTGCTACTGAGGAGGAAAAGATTCGACGTTTTGAGAAAGGATTGAATGCTGAGATGTCCATTCCGGCATCTGCCCTAGAAAGTAGGGAGAGGTTTGCCACATTTGTGGAGTCTATACAGAGGATAGAAAGATCTACAATAAAGAAACATGAGACAAATCTCAAAAGAAAGTCTACATAGTCAAACGGACTAATGAGTAGTGGCAGAAGACAACCAAAATCTTCACCAGTCTAGCCACAATATAGTGCACATATGCAGAGGTCATCAAGTTGGGGTCGAGCTTGTCATAAATGTGGACAACTAGGACATTTTAGACAACAATGTCCAAGGAGAAACAATGAAATGACCTAGCAGTCAAGGCATAATCTACAAAACCCACAAGGACCTCAGTCCAGTGGAGCATATGATAGAGGACAAAAACAAGTGTCATAGTTTAGTCCATCTACTTCTGGTAGTAACGGACAAAGGCAATAACCAATAACAACTAAGTTCATGTTCTGGGTTAGATCAGATGCTAGTTATCTTGTAAAAGGTAGGCTTGTCAAGATAAAACTTTCTATTTTGAGTTTCCTTCTATTTCCTACTATAAGAAAAGTAGTTTTTGTTTAGTTCATCTATATAATCCTTTAAGGATATGAGGAAGAGATAGTAGTATGAAATTTGTGTTCAGTTTAATACTCTTTTATAAGTTTTGAAGTTTCTCTTTCTCCATCAAGAAAGGGAAGAGATGAAAAAGGAACTCAGAAGAAATATGAGATATTAAATATACTAAATATAAAGAGATGAAAAACATAAAATAAAGTAAGTGCATACTACTTGATCTTAGTATTTATATACCCTGGTTAGGTATACAACTATTGATGATAAAGTGAGTATGGAAACTCTTAGATTGTAATCTTTTTGATTGCCCCGATCAAGCAGTCATTCTGATACAATCTAATGAGTATCATGAAATAAGAAGCATGGAATGAATAAATGTGTCCTGTTTTAAGCATAAGAAAGAGAAATCTGAGATAACCTCAGATGAGCATGTTTGTATGAGGAATTAAAAGAATAATCCTCATAAGATTAGAATGAGGAATATGATTCCTTGTTTTCTTTTCTCTCAGGGACCTGTCAATCAAGTGGGTCATAGAACACTTGATGTGCATAGTATAAAGATGTTTATGTGATGGATACTTAGAAAGGTATCAGTTTATCTTGGACTTTGGCTCCAAGATGAAGATATATGTAACAAGTAATGTCCCAAGATGAAAGGAAGATAAATAAGTGATGTGTTTTTACTACATGTGATATATACCAAGGTAAGAGATTCTGGTATCTAATAAATAATAGATGGGTTATGTTGAATATGTGAAATGGTCAATTATGAAATCAAATTAGTCATGTAAAATAATATGAACATCACATGTTAGGGATTTATGTTTGCATAAATATAACAATTGAAGATATCTTTGAGATAAGTTCTTAATTGATAAGTAACCTTTCCTTATGATAAGAGAATGTACAACTAATGAGATAGTTAGTGCAGGCAATAAGGAAAGATAGTATGGTGTTATCAGGTGAGATGACACAATTAGGGTATGAAAAGACTTATAGTCTCAAGTGGATGACAGAATATAATGATGATCTTGAAAGAGAAATATTGAACCAACTAAGGAACATGGGAGTATGTGTTCCATGTGAACCATTCCATGATAAATTTGTGTGAAATAATTTTTTGTTGATCAAAACTATGTGGTGTCTCCATAATAATGAGGTTTTATGTGAGGACATGATGATATGATGCATGGATATATATGTTTCCCTTTATCTGGGATTTCGGGGACGAAATCCTTGTTAGGGGTTTATAATTTGTAACATCCCTGACCTGGGTTACACTTTAACCCTAGGTGTTTTGATTAAGAAAGATGATTATATGTTTAATATTATCTTGTGAAAAGTAATTAGGTCTCATGAGAAACTTATTTTTCAATTTTGGTCCTATTTAAACAATGTTGAAGCAATGTTTGCTTATTTTGGACTAAAGTGCAAATTACCCAAGTTGAGGGGTTAGATTGCAAATGTTGCATGATAAGATGTTCCTTATGTGTTTAAGCATCATGAGAATGAAGATGATGCAAAGGTATGGCTTGTGGTAGCCTGAGTACCAAGGAAAAGTTGATAAAGCAATGTTTATGCATTAAAACCTAGTTTTGGTGTAAAGTGCAATTTACCCAAAACATAGGGTTCAATATGCAAATTACCACTTCAATAAGGTCCCTAATGTATCTTGGAACCATGTAGAGCAAAGAAAATGAGAGGGGCACCTCATTTGAATTAAGTTGGAGGAGAGAGAATCTTGATATTAAAATAGTCAAGATTTAATCCAAATTGAAACCCTAATTCGATTTAGGGCAAAAATAAATGTATTAATTAAAGGGCCTTCATACAAAATTAAAATGGTTGGATTCTGATGTGCGTGGACATCCTTGATCCTTTCAAGGACCACGAAAATATCCAAGGGAATGGATAACTCACTCACAAGTTTAAAAGAAAAAGAAATATCCACTCACATATGGATATTAATATTATATGATTTAAGGTGCTTGATTTGCTTTTCTTTAAATCATGGATAATTGAGAGGAAGAAGAGGCAAACAATATAGCCTCGTCCCTAAGGAAGTTGAGGGGGAAGAGGCGGCACCATTTTTGGGATTAAATGAATTTTTATAAGGCACTTTCTCTCTCCTTGAATTTCTTATAAAAAGACCCTTTACAAGCCAAATGAAAGACTTTTTCATTTGCACTTCTTGTCCTTGCTTGGAAACCGACCAAGGGATCTAGGGAGGACCTGGAGGATGACCCCCAACCTGTTGGTAAGGTTCTTGATCCATTTCACCTTGATTCCATGGTGAAAGTTGAAAAGAAATTATGGATTTTTTCTTATTTCAATCTCCTCTTCACCCCTAGCCAATCTTTTCAACCAAAAGCTTGAGAATGAGCTTAGGGGGAGTTGAAAAAGCTTCATCCACCATTGTTGGCGTGATATTGGAGCTTTGGAGCTCAATTGGAGGCGGTTTTTATAACTCGAAACCCTAACTTTGTTATTGCATTCAATTCCCCATCAAATAATGATCATTTCTCTATTTACAATTATTGATTTGGTTGATTGATGCAATCTCCATGGAAATCACAGCAGGTTTCGTGGGTCTAGAGCTTGATGATGATGACATCATCATAAGCACACACCTCCCAAAATATCTAGACCAAATGGTTTCAATCAAATTTCCAAACAGTTTGTGTTTTGGAAGCAAACGGTTTCAAAACCGTTTAGTAGAAAACGGTTTCACCAAACCGCATGAAACCAAACGGTTTCAGACCGTTTGGTGATGTTGACCAGGGTTGACCATTTGGGGACTTGTTCATAATGATCTAGGTTAAAGAGCCACCAATTATTATTGATTAATGCCTAAACCCTAATCGGGTTGAGTGTTGATTTCATAAGTGTTTGAGTTTGAAACTTGGGTTGATTGACCCAAACAGTTTCAAAACTGTTTGGGAATCACCCAAATGATCTCAAGACCGTTTGGAGGTCTATGGTTGAGTATGGTTAGGTATTTGAATATTCAAACATATGGTATAAACCCTAATCGGCTAAGTGTTGATTTTGTAATTGAATGAATTGATGTTTTGGGTTGATTGACCCAAACGGTTTCAAAACCATTTGGAGGTCACCCAAATGGTCTCAAGACCATTTGGGGGTCACCCAAGACCGTTTGGAGGTCTAGGGTTAAGTTTGGTAAAGTGTTTGAAGGTCCAAAGATACCAAATTGAAATACAATTAAGTGTTGATTTGGTGACCAATCCTAGGATCCAAACCCTAATTGAATGACATGGTTGATGATGATATGATGACCAAACGGTCTCAAGACCGTTTGGAAGTCATACAAATGATCCCAAGACCGTTTGGGGGTCACCCAAGACCGTTTTTAGGTCCAGGGTTGACTATGGTTAGGTGTTTAAAGATCTAAAGGTACTAAGTCGAAGTGCAATCAAATGATGACTTATTGATCAATCCAATGATCCAAACTTTGATTGATTGACTTGGATTTTGATTTTGGCATGGGCAAACGGTCTGAAGACCATTTGGAGGTCATCCAAACGACCTCAAGACCGTTTGGGGTCAGGTCATGTCCAATTTGGATGATGGTCCAATAGTTTTAAAGCAACTAGACTCGCATTGGTTAATGTTGAAGTATCATCGATTCCAAACCCTAATTCAGTTGATTCAAACCCTAATTGATGATCAATTGAGGGTTAATTGAGGATCAAATCAGTTGAAGGATGACCTAATTAACCCAATTGAAGTATGGTGATGGGTCCAATTGAAGATTGGTTACATGAATTCAAAGATTGAAGGAATCAACATTGAGAACCCCAAATCGATTTGATGGGTTGAGACCATCTTTTGTCCATGCGGTTTTGAGGAGGTTTGGACCAAACGGTCTGAAGACCATTTGGGACCAAACGATCCCAAACCGGTTGAGCCCATGTTGTTTCAAAAGGTGCTTTAGCAAACGGTTTCAAGTACTTGCTTTAGCAAACGGTCTCAAGCATCACCTTTACCAAACGATTTCAAACCGTTTGAACTTTGAATGCCTAAGACCGTTTGGGGCTCAAGTAGTCAAAATTAATTGAGGAATCAATTGGTTAATCCACTTGGACACCTTTTGTAATTGAAGATTCAATTGGTCAATTCAATTGGATACCTTATGTAATGGAGGTCCAATGTAATCAAATCTCTTAAGAATTAGGATGATGAATGATCCATTGATCCAATGATGATTAGTAATGATAATTAATGAAGGTACAAAGGATTGAATCCCTAATAGTACCTAAGTGATTAGTGCCAATTAAGGGATAAACCCTAATTGCTTATAAGAACAATGACTTGGTACATTATGTTAATCATAATTATATGTACTTGATTGAAGGGTTGATGTAACCTAATCAAGTTGAGAGGATGATGGAAAGGAATCCATACATGAGTAGTGATCATGTGATGAATAGGGTATGATCCATAATAAAGAGATCATGAAACCCTAATCAAGAAGGTTGTTGAACCCCAATCCCTAATTTAGAGCAATATCAGATGTAACCCAAATCTAGGGTAATGTTGTGACTCTAAAACCAAGATAATAAAATGTGAATCCCTAATTGAGGTTGATTCCATGTGAATCCCTAATTGAGGTTGATTCAATGTGAATCCCTAATTGAGGTTGATTCCATGTGAATCCCTAATTGAGGTTGATTCAATGTGAAACCCTATTTGAGGTTGATTCCATGTGAATCCCTAATTGAGGTTGATTCAATGTGAAACCCTATTTGAGGTTGATTCCATGTGAATCCCTAATTGAGGTTGATTCAATGTGAATCCCTAATTGCAGTTGATTCCATGTGAATCTTGAAAAACACTAGAGGGGGGTGAATAGAGTTTTATAGTAATTTTAACAATTATTTAACTCAAGCAATCAACCATAAGAATATTGGACAAGGGGACAAGGATTTAGAGTGGTTCCAAGTTTAGCAAATACTAAAGTTGTCAGTCCACTACCTGTTTGCTTACCCAACCGGGATTTGGAAAGAATTTAATTTTATTACCTCGCAAGGACTTTAAATAAAATTACAATTCTCTCCCTAAAGCCTTCAAGCAGCCTTCACCTAGAAGTAATCGCACCAACCTTGAAGCAGCCTTCACCTAGAAGTAATTGCACCAACCTTGAAGCAGCCTTCCTCCTGAAGTAGCTTCCTGTTGCAATAGCCTTCTTGAAGTAGCTTCCCTTGCGATAGCCTTCTTGAAGTAGCTTGAAGTCCACCTTCTCCTCCAAGAAGAACCTTCTCCAATCCGCAGCCTCCAACCCTAGGAGTAGCAAGGAGAATACAAAGAATAAAAGGAACAAGAAGGAAAATAGAAATTACAACTTATCCTTTTAAGCACAAGGCTTGATTTGCCTATATCAAGCGTATTGATATCCTAACCAATGGGTGTAGAAGTGTAAGTGTTGTGGAAAGGAGATGCTAGCCTATAGGACACGAAATTAGAGCAATGGGAATGAATAGCCAATGTAGGAATTTGCTCTATTGCTCAAAACAGATTGCAAATGTAATTGCTTGCTCAAAGAGTACTCAAGTGTGTAAAAGGGTAAGTTTGGGTGTCCTATGGCTTGTCCTATTTATAGGAATGGCCTATGGATGCGTAAGGTCGTTCTAGACAACTTCTAAGGGTTTCTAAGTGCTTAACTAGCCGTTAGGTATAAGTTAGGTGCATTAGTAATGACTAGTTACTTTATTCTGCAGTTGCTGTCAGAGTCCATCTCGGTCGACAAATTGTCGACCGAGATACCTACTCGGTCGAAGTTTTGTCGACCGACAGGCTCTCTGGATCAACGTTCATTTGCAACTGCCAACTACCTTGTCAGCTGTGTCTAACGGCTACTTGGGTCTTTCTCGGTCGAGAAGTTTGTGCACCGAGAGTGTCTCGGTCGAGGAGTTTGTCGACCGAGATTGACCCTGTTTCAATCTTTCAATTAAGGCACTAAGTGTGTGTATGAGTGTGCATATGTGACACTATTGAAGGGGATGACCTATCTAAGTGTGGTGATTGGCTAGGGAAGATCTAACGCTTGATTTACATGAAATCTAAGTACTTGTACATTATATATTTGTACAAGTTTACAATTGATTACATTTCATGACATTTACAATCATTCAAGCATATAGATTCCCTAGAGCTTTGTCATCCACCTTATTCCTGCAAAACTCAAGTAGCACGTTAAATCAATAAGAATGAAATGTTTGTCATCATCGAAACAAAGGGATTTATCATAATGTCCAATTTATCCAACAAATCCCTAATTGAGGTTGATTCAATGTGAAACCCTAATTGAGGTTGATTCCATGAGAAACCCTAGTTGAGGGTGATGCTATGAGAAAATCTTGTTGAGATGAATAGTAAACCCTAATTTTAGGCAATAAGGTATGAAAGCCTAATGAAGGGTAATGTTATATGCAATTCTCACCCTAATGAAGTATGATAGTATGTGAAACCCTAAACCCTATTAAAGAGTAATGATATGGGAAACCCTAATTCGAATAATGGAATGGTAACCAATACATTGATGGGGGAAATACCTAAAGTGATTGATTGTAGATACCCTTATAGCAAGCAATGCTTTAACCTGAGATGAGTCCATATCATTAAAGATAGTTGGACCATTCTTATGTGTGACCTATGCACTTCATGATAAGAGTGATAGGTTAGTGGATGAAAGGATCAAGATGGGAAATACCTTAATCCAAGATAAGTTGATAAGTCAAGAAAGTTGGAAGTAACGAGGTAAGTGATACATCAAGATATGAAAGACTTCACAGTTAGCATCTCAAAGTTGATATACTTTGATAAATATGAAATCCTAATGTGAGATGGGAAACCTTAACCCTAAATTGGGTAATGGGACATGAGAAATCATAATATGATATGAATAGTAAGCCCTAACCCTATTGAGGGAATAAATGTGTTACTATTGTATTACATGAAGTAATATGTTATGTTGCCTAGTGAGAGGTGACAAGATGCTTTATGGGCCTTATGAGCCATGAGGATGGTTGTTGCCTAGTGAGAGGTAACAAAATGTTTTAAAGGTTACCCAAGATTGATATAGATCAATACCTGGAATAAAATCACAGGATCGAGATAGTTCAATACCTGGAATAGAGGCACAAGATTAGCATAGTCTAATACCTAGAATAATAACACATGATTGGCTAATTCCCAATACCTGGAATGCACAGGATTGGCTCACTCCCAATACCTGGAATAATAACACAGGATTGGCTAATTCCCAATACCTGGAATGCACAGGATTGGCTAACTCTGAATACCTGGAATAATAACACAAGATTGGCTAACTCCCGATACCTGGAATAATAACATAGGATTGGCTAATTCCCAATACCTGGAATGTACAAGATTGGCTAATTCCCAATACCTGGAATAATAACACAGGATTGGCTAATTCCCAATACCTGGAATGCACAGGATTGGCTAACTCCCAATACCTAGAATAATAACACAGGATTGGCTAACTCCCAATACCTAGAATAATAACACAGGATTGGCTAACTCCCAATACATGGAATAATACTACATGATTGGTAATAACCCAATACCTAGAATAGTTGCACAGGATTAGCATAGATCAATACCTGGAATAGTTGCACGGGATTGACATAGATCAATACCTGGAATAGTTATACAGCATTGACATAGATCAATACCTGGAATAGTTGCACAGGATTGACATAGTTCAATACTTGGGAATGGATATACATGAATAATATAAGTCTAATGCTTGTACTAGTTGCACAGGATTGGTGTAATCCAATGCCTGGAATATTTATATAGGATTGGTACAGACCAATGCCTGAATAAGACATGTTGATGCACACTCTCATGTCCAATATAACCAAAATCTGTTCAGCTGATTGGCTAAGGCCAATAAGTTGAAACAATAATGTCTCATGGGTGACATATCAAGATAATGAGTGTCACAAGATAAGTTTGACATGATGGTATAATATGGAGGATAAATTATATACATGTTCTTCCTATTTCTATTAAGAGAAAAGTTGATCTATTGTTCTATCATAGATAGTTACAATGCTTTAAGATGAGAATGCTTTAAATTGCATATCCTCTGTCCAGTTTTATGCATATAACTGCAATAATAATGTTTTGGCTGAGATTTATATCTCCCGTTGGGACAATTTACAATTGTCTCACCCCCGTGGGATCCAATGTTTTTAGGTGGACGGGGACAAAGAGGCAGGAAACCTTTAGCAGAGAAAGAACAGCAGCAGCAGTATCAAGGACAACAGTAATATCTCAGGTGGAGATATTGCCTATCTAGTCATATAGTTAGCAAGTCCTATGTGTCGTCTCTGTACTCTCAGTCCTCGAAGTCAGTAGTCAGTGTTTTTATTGAATCGATCTGAGATTTTGGCTTGATGCCTTGAAGTTTTATGATGTTTGTATATAATGTTGAATAGGATAGCTGATGTCGAAATCCTCGAGAAGAGATAGTACATGTTGTGTACTTATGGAACAGAATGTAAATATTATACTTCGGTTCTTGATGAAAAATATTTCCTATGTGTGGATCTCTTTGCAAAAAGTTTTAATTTTAGTGATTTTCAGTAATCCGTTGCAAATGATTCGCTTCCGCTTAAGTAAATTTCATTTTTATAAGTTGGATGCCACAGTCTAGGTTTCTAGAGTAGATTCTCTTAGGGAAATTGGGGGCCAAGGATAGTAATGGAGGGTGGAAATGATAGTGTTAGACCTCACATCACCCACCATCTAGCCTATAGGAAGCTCCAAGCCAATTGCACTAAGTGCTCCTACGCTGTACTTATATCTCATACCTAGAAGTAGGAAAGGGAATATGTATATAGGAATATAGGGTGCTTGATAGGGATACACTAATTGTACCTAGGATAAATCCCAAGATAGACACACGCAAGTCATTCTCTCCAAGATTCGAGGTGGTTTCAGGCACAAATCATCAAGCAATCCATGTTTTAAGCACAACCCACATGAAAATTTGTGAGAAATGAAATAGAAGTATAAGGCAATCAATATAATATGCAATTATAAAGTTTACTAGTTATTTTCCCCCAACATGGTATCAAAGTCACATTTTAGCCCCAAACATCCCACCTAGAGGGGCTTAGCTACTCATAGTATAAAAAATGGCAAAAGAAGTAGAGTGAGGAATAGCCAAAGAATCTCATGAAAGCTCTCTTCTCCTTCACCTCCAGCAATAAGAGTGCACCCTTATCTATCCTTAGTGGATGGATAGCATGGAATGGAAGGTGAAAGTAGTCGAAACCTTTGAAAACTAGGGTTTTGAGGTTGGGGAAGGTGGAAAGGTGGAGGTAGTTGGGAGTAGGTGAGAGCTCAATGAATGCACTAATGAAGTGAAATGAATACAAAAGACTGTCTAAGGAGTATCTAGTCTCACACTAAAGCCACCACCCATGTATATATAGGTCGTAGGGAAACACTAGGTTAAGTGAGGGCAATGTAGGAAAATTGGTGCAAAAAACCCTAGGGTTTTGGTGGCATCACAGGGGTGTTAGGCAGAGAATGGCATAGGCGTGTTGAGGGAGAACATGTGTGTTGGTGGAATAGAAAATTTCAGATGAAATTTAGATAACTGGCGGTTAGTATCACTATCATGGTGGGGTCTAGGTAGCACGATCGTGCTGGGGTACTTGGATACTTGGTTGTTTCATCTAGCACATGCGTTCTGGCTCTAGGCAGCACGATCATTCTGGCCAACACACTGTATCAGGGACTCCTTGTTCCTATTGTGCTACTAAACTTGTACCATTTTCAAGATTGATACTCTCTCTATGATTTTGACTTGGGAATCATGGCTGTTATCTATCATCATAGCTATGTTGGGAGTTTTGTTTGCACTTTGAGCTTCAATCTTCACAATCCATGGAATTCTATGCTTTATCTTGACTCTTGGCTACTACGGGTAGGTTGAGAACGCCCTTGGACTCTCCGTTAGGATCCTTTAGAGGTAGAGGAATCCTAGGATCATCCTCCTTCTCTCCCATCCATTCAAGGCGTGGTCCGAGTACCTGAAAAACATGTAAAGAATATCCATAAGTGCACTTGATAGTAAATCATTTAGTAGAGGAAGTAGCATACATTCTAATAAGTTTTGAGGTGATGAAAGAGCAATAAGGTACAAATTGAAGCCCTAAAATAGGGTTGCATCATGAACCCTTTTAAGGGACAAGGTCCTCACATTGGCATGAAACCTGGAATTATCTAAAGTGAGACTTGAGGTGTGAATAGAGATTAGATATGGAATATTAATATCAACTTTATGTTTGGGTATAGGATAAGCCCAAGACTGTAGAAAAAAGATTAAGAAGATTATCACTAATTTTTTATGCAATGTGTAGTCCTACTTTATATATATTCATGCATAAAAGGATGAATAATTTCATGCATCAGAGAATGGATGTCAAGAAATCGATTACATAAACCTCACCTTGAGTGCTTATAGCTTATGTATCTCATACTCAATAGTTCTTAAGATAACCTTGTTCTTAGTCTTATGATTAGCATAATCCTTTCAAATGCCAGGGAGATGCACTCCCTAAAATATGAATGAGGATAAATTTGTATACCCCACCAAGCTAGAATGTTGATACGTGACAAGTCATTCAAAAAGGAATGGACTGACCCAACCTTAAAATCATGACATGGTTGGGATCATGTAGAAGTTAGCACTTTGTGCTAATAGTATCTTCCATGCACCTCATTTGTGTCTTGATTTGGAACTTGAGGACCCCAGGACAACATGAAATCCTATACTAACAAAAGTTCACAGAGTTACACTCCTTCAAAGGAGGTCATGTCTTCATAAAAATCTGACCCATACATGCCATTGCTAAAATTTGTGGGAAGTTGAGATCCATGCATGTGGGTCTATTTGTGAACCTGGAATTGGATTGGTTAGATTGTCTATCATCTTGCCCTACCACCTCAATATAGCATGATATTTGACATGCTCCATGTATCCAACTTAAAGATATATCTGAAGGATGATGTCCATGTGTTGATTGCGGAACCTCTAAAACTCCAAAGTAGCTTGACCTACATAGATAAACATGAAAGAATCATGGATACAAAGGTGGAGGAGTACAAAATAAAAGATATAATTGGTTAAGGTCCTATAGGAACACTATGGGTGGGGATGAAACCACATTGGAAATGGTAGTTGACATGGAAAAAATACACAATTGTCCCAGATTAGTGATCAAAATTCATATAAGGTGGGAAGTATGTGAGAAATATAGATTTTTCTCCTTTTTGTAAAAGTTACAATTGAAATACATAATCAAACGTAATATTATGAATACATAGTGTTGGTTTTATTTATTTTGCATTAATTTCCTAAGAGAAAATTGTGAATTTAGTAGCTCCACTGGTGTTAATAATAGCCAATGACCAATTCATTAGTCAAGTTATTGCCTTGTGAAGTCATTAACAAAATTTGAGTGAAATCAAAATTCACTTGTGAAATTAAAGCTATTATTTTGAAATAAAATAATAATAGATTAGAAGCCAAGAAAAGGGCATTCAAAGAAGTATTCAATTACCAATTTTTTAACACAACAAGAAAGGGGATAGAAAAAGGTAACCCCAAAATTTTGAGCCATTTAGTTGTTCCTAGTGACCTAAGGAATCTATAATAGAAAATTAGCATAGGTATGTAGTACAAGATGCACTCATCAACAAAACCATATGGGTATCGAGATTCACCCCCTTGGCCTGTCACCCACCCCTAGCGATTGGATCTGAAACCAAAGGCCATGGAATTATCTTTTACATCTCGTCAAAGAGGGAAAAATACACAATATCCTCTCTCCCCAATCATCTAACTCTCACTCCATCAC
Source organism: Alisma plantago-aquatica (assembly GCA_963693085.1). Classification (NCBI taxonomy): domain Eukaryota; kingdom Viridiplantae; phylum Streptophyta; class Magnoliopsida; order Alismatales; family Alismataceae; genus Alisma; species Alisma plantago-aquatica. The sequence continues at coordinate 477,333,806 of OY856413.1, read as the reverse complement.
TCCATAAAAATGTTGCAATCCATCCCTCTCCATTCCAACCATGAATATGGGCAAATTTGCAGCTTGTGGGGCTTTGACCCTCAAGACAAACCAATACACCTATATGCCTCTCAACCCATGAGAAACCAACCAGGAATGCCCTAGATCAAACCCCATTGTTCTAGAAAGCACTTCTCCAGGCTACATCTCTTCCCCATCAACCTTTCTCTCAAGTTTTTGCCACTAAAACAAGCCCAAAGTCCCCTCTCCTTCCTCACATCGTCTAAAGTTTGTCTTACATTGTCTCCACAAGAGGGCCTCGCCTCTAGGATATGCCATTACTATCGTCTTGAGAATGAGATAAGATCAAGCAACATGTCCTCGAGTGTTTCTCCCCTCTTCATCCTTTTCCCCCAACTCCGACATTCCTGGTCGTTTCTTGCGCACAGGCTATCCACTCTGAGAGAGATGAGTGGAAGCCTTTGGATCATGTTAGCTCCACAAAAACATTGGTCTAATGGCCATGCTCTATCATTCTCTCTCACTCTCCCCCCACTCTCTCTTGGGAAAGGGATAGTGGAGATAGTCACTCATATTCACATGATTTGGTCTAGCTAGTGATGACCAGGATCCAGAACAGATGTGTGGGCTACTTATGAATAATTGCTCTAATCATGCTTTCTTTTGCCGAAGTTTCCTGAGTGGTTGCTCTTTATGATACATGCCTTGGATATATTTAGTTCCTAAAACTATAAGGTCCTTTGTGTATTAACTAGGTATAATAAAAGAACCCAACAATCAATATATCATGTGAGATTTTTGAGGAGGAAACCACTCTTATAGAATATAGATACATCATTGAGGGTGTCTATATACCAATATGAAGCAAGGTACAATAGTACAATGATGAAATGCACTGATAAGCCTAGTGATGGGAGATATACTTTAGATTCCTTCGACGGAACAACTATTGATTTACCAAATGATAATATGGTTGAAGTATGATGAAAATATAAAGTTTCAAATTATTGTAGCTGCCATGTATATTGTTAGAATATGTGTGCACATATTTTGTTAGCACCCACATACATGGCATACAAATATTCTAACCTTATTTGTCAGTGTTGTAGGTTAGTTGTCATCATGGAGTATGAAGAAAAGGAGTCAAAGAAGAATAATCTACAAGGCATTAGAGATGAACATGGATAATTTCACCAGTTTATTGTTTGTCTTTACTTTCCAAGAGCTTTCCTTATTCCCTAATTCCCAGAATATGTAACTCCATTTATGGTGATTTCTCATTCCTTTTTCTATTAGGACTACTTTGGTTTAAAATTATTAATCATCAATGGTCATTTTTTAAAACACAAATCTTGGAATAACATGGTAATGACCCTTTCCTCTCTATCAAGATTATCTTTTATCAAGACTACTTTGATTTATCATTACACTTTCTTTTCTATGATATGTTTAACCTCATTTATATATTGCCTAATGTTTAATCCTATAGTACATAATAGTTTATACTAATAATTTTCTCCATTTTATTTCTCATTATGGTTGTTGTTCCAAATCATAAGTGCAAGTATTTGATGAGAGGATAATCCAGAGGAACCATATTTTCAACTGTAGATATTTGCATAACTTAAAATGGCTAGGTTGCCCTCTGCAATTGGTCCATATAGTTTGGTTAGATGTATACCTTTCGAGTTGTGGTGCTACCCATAAGGGTGAGTAAAAGACAATTATGTCATGGGAATAATCTTTAAATAGTAATTTCTTGTTACACAATCATAATATATACATATCCTACTCATACGAAATGAAAATTACATGCATTCAACCAAACTTGTTAGGAAGTTTGGATTGGGATGGGGTTTGTATCTAGATATTAATGATTGGATAGACTCTTGGGTCCTACTAATTTAACCTTCCACATAAACAAACACATCATCATCGATAAAGTGAAATCCTTCACACTTCCCTTAGTCATTTCTACCAAATTAGACTGTATCATGTGATCTTCCCTTTGTTTCTCTATGGTCTCTTACTTGCTATCAAGCTTTATCTATAGTTATGAAAGAAAACCACTGAGATGTGAACATCCATTTCCACATGCATGTGTCTGAGGATAACAACATATTCCTCGTGACACGTGCTAAAGAGTGAAGTCGTAGTAAATTTACAAAGTAGAAGACGTCTTTTTGCTCAAAGCATTTGCAACTACATTCACCTTTAGATGCTTGTCCTATTAAATATGGAATGATGGTTGTGTGCCTTGTGGCAAGTTTATAAACACATACATGCTTCTTACTAAAGAGATATGATACAAAGAATAACTTATTCATATTGATTAGAATTTTCTTCAATAATATGCATGGTTGTGAAATTCAAGATGCTTGTGCAAATTAAATATGGGACGATGCTTCTGCATATCTTGCATTCAAATTGGTCAAAGTTTTTGTAAAAAAATAAAATTTCAGGAATTTAATTAACAAAAAAAATAAAGAAAATAATTGTAATCAATAAAAAAATATTCCCTTCACTTATTTTTGGTGAGTGTCAATGGTGGTTATTTGATGACTCATTTAGGATCCTATAATTTTGATGTAAGTCATAAGTTCTACCGAACTCATTTTCTGGGAACTCTATTTGAGGTTCTGGAACTTAAGTTCCATTCACTTCCATGTGATTGGCATGTTGTAAGTGTAAATATGGAAATAATTAAAACTAATGTTAATTTTACTATGTAATATAAATAATTAAGTATGACAAAGATATTAAAAATCATATCCATAAAAAATCATAATATTCTTAAATCATAATAACCTTAACAAGTGGTTATGGTGCAGACGTTGCTCCTTTAAGAAATATTTTACTATGATATAATTATACTCTTAATAAAAATATTATGATTCAAATCACATAACAATACTTTTTATTTCACTCTATGTGTACAAAGTATTGAATAGTATCCACATTTTAGGTGTTGTAAATATAAGTTTTGGTTCATCATTATTTAACACAATGTAGAATATTAACTTTTACATTATTTTTGTAGGGAATTTTTACTATATTATTCGTTCAAGGCTATAGTCAATTATCATTTTCATTCCATATTGTATAACATGAAGAATAAAAATATGTTAGATGAATCACATTGTTTTCACATGATGCAGTGTGTTTCTTTTCATAATGTTTAAACTTTTTATTTGTTATTGCGTTGAAAATGGTGGTTATAGTGTAAAATATTTTACAATGTGATCATAGTATATGATATTTTGTCATATAATGTTATAGTTTTAATAATGAACTATATCCACATCGCTAATATTTCTAGTCATAAATATTTACATGTGTCATTTATGATGAATGAAAAATATAATTATATAAGAAATGTTGTTAGTTCTCTCAGAACTCATTTTCCGCTCTTTTTAAGAAGGAACTCAGGAACTGTGTTTTGTATGTAAGTCTGTAACTCATTGAAAGTCATCAAGCTCAAATTCCAATACTTACTTTAAATCAATCATGAAAAATTGGCTAAGGAACTTCAATTTATAAATCAATCATGAAAAATTGGCTAAGGAACTTCAGTTCATAAGTTTTCTGGACTAGTCACGACAAACCAATCGGAGCCTAGTGGAATTGATGGAGAAAATTGAGGAGGAAAAGTGGAGAGAAATTGTAAGAAGAGAGAGGAATATGAAGAATATGGATATGAGTGGTTTGACGAAGTTAAAATAAGATATAGGTAATGGAAAGATGAGGTTGATTGGGTCTCTATTGGGAAAATCTAATTACTTATAGAGAGAGAGGTAGTAGAGATAGGGAAGGTTGGTGTCAAATTAGAGTGTGGAGGTTACTGACGCAGAGAAAATGAACACTATGTTTGGTACATGGTGAATAAAGGGGATGGGTATAGAGAGGGAGAGGAAGGGACACTTATGGTAGTATTTTTGTTAGCATGAGGACGGGAAGGGAAGAAAATATGAAAAATAATGTACATATAATATTATCCAGTGATGTAGCACACTGATGAAATCAAAATATTTTTACATATAATAATTATATTTATATATTTATTTATATATAACACGTTTATATAAACGTCTTAACCAATTCATGAGCAACACACCAACTATCTTGGTATGGCAAAATCTATAAATGTAAAAATAAAATTATGAGATGTTGACAAAGATAACATAGGGTTAATATTGGTTGTGTTAAAGTTGTCGTAAAATAGACTTTTTTATAAAAACGGGACTATGAGTTCTTTTTATATTCATTATAGTTGTTGAAGTAGTTCTGTGATATTTTATATTTACAACAAATATTTATCCACGTAGTTAAATACTTTATGCCACATTCTACCATATTTTCTCTACTTATCTTTTTTTTATGTTTGTAAAAATAATATCACACATTAAATCTCCTGCCAAAAATCTACACTTTTAATATTTCATTGTAAATTGTGTATAACAATTTATTTTAGTTTCCTTTATTTTTATTTTTATTTTTTTACATAACAATTCCTCCAAATTTTGCCAATTAATCCTCTAACATTTCATGTGTCCCTCTAAGTGACATAAATATATGTGATGTACTACTTTTTTCGATTCATCTAAATTGTGAGTATACTTTTTTTCATACCATATTATTTATATTTTCTATTTCACATTTCACATTTTCCTCCAACCTTTTTAATATATTTCTTATCAAGTCTTTCACCTTTGTTTTTGTCACTCTAATTCAATGGGGAGAGAGTATGATAGAAGTGGCTGAAAATATACTTGATTGTTTTTTCCTTCTTCCTCCCATTGCCATTCCGTTTCCATCATTTTGTTCAACCAAACAACCAAAGCACTTTTTGCTCCTTTCTCCTCCCTCTATTCACCATGTACCAAACATGCATTAAGGAGTCAATTCATATCAGGTGAAAGATATAGTGAGGTGGACAATGTGGGGGAGTTGGATTGGGTCATGTTTATTGTGAGGGAACTAATTTATAGTCATCAAGAACCTTATGCTTCCATTGGCTATATCTTATAATTTTGAAATTAGATCTATAAGTCTCCCATCCAAATAAGACACAAAACCCATTTTGTTGTCCACACTTCTACAAAGATATTTTTGTAAGACATATTAATAATGGATAACTGATAGTAATTTAATAAAAAAATTATAGAGTTCAATGAGGAATAAAATTAGAATATTTCAAAAAATTATAACAACAAGAGTTAAGGAAATACAAACAATTAAAAAGTGAGTGCTTAGTGGGGAGCAATTACACTTGTCAAATGGGTGGGTGGGTCGGGATTGGGTTGGATTGTAGATTTTAGTCTAGCAGGTATGGGCCAAAAAGATGCAATTCTAAATGGATCAAACAAATACAAATCCAAATCTGACCCACCCGATTGTGAATCACCCGCTGGTGCCCATATAATAAGTGTTCAATATTAATGTTTTAAAAGTTGCTACTATAATTGCAGAATAAGATCATTCTCTGGTGCTTTTATATGAAATATAGCACAAACAACCAACTACCATATATTGTCACTATCACACAAAAAGTTATGTGGTTCAACTTTTACTATCATTCAACAAGATATCATTTTTAGGTAAAATTATCTAATGTATAATTAAAATTCTCTCATGTATGATTATGATTGGCAAACTAAAGTTAGTAACTCGTACTACAACTCCATATCAAGTTGGATTGACAATTAGATAATATTTTTTTTGAAGTTAAACAGACAAATTTCATTATGGAAGATCCATACGGCATCTACATGAGGAGAAAAACAAACTAAAAGACCACACAAAGATCAAGAACAGATACAAACCACCACAAAAACTCATATCGGAATCTGATAAGGACAATGATGTATAGATCCCTCTTCTCCTTCGCTGGCTAAGGCAACTTTATATGAGGAATACCTTCAACCTGAGTATGCATCTGTGGTAGAGTACCTGCACCAAATCGGTGCTCCAAAAGGATATTTTCCCCACACTTGCTGCCATACAAACTCCCAACAAAATTGACCGAGAAAGAAAAATCTACCACGAGAAGAGAAAGCAGCGCTGATTAACAACGAGATAGACAAAATAAGAGAACAATCTAAATAGAAAGCCAGTAAAAGAGAAAGGAGATAGGAAACTCATCGCAACCGGGCTCAATGACAGGGAGGAAGAAGACTGCTGCCTCTAAAGACACCACACCCACACACCTCCCGAAGAAGAGACCCTACTGATGATGGGCGAGAAGAGGCTGAGGGGGAGCGGGACACCGCTTCACGACGGCCAAACCCCCTCCCTCCCAACCAGCCGCCTATGGAGGAAAAAACCCTAGTGGTGCTAGGGTGAGAGAGCATGGAGAGTCCTGTTTCTTCCACAATTAGATAATATAGTAGTCATGTATTCATTTTCTCCCCTCTCTCTGTATCACAGATTATTGGAAAAGTTTGAGTTTAGAATGAAATTTCTTAACAATTAATGGATAGTAGTACTTCATCATATCTATTTAAGTAGTAATATATCATAATATTTATTTTTATGAAATTGAATTAGTCAAACTAGTCACCTATGGTGCCTACGGGTCACCCACAAAACCCACTAACAATATAGATAGGTATGGGTATGAATAAATTTTAACATGTGGCAAATTTCATCACCCAAATTTGAATTAAATGGGTTGACCCATGACTGTCTGTGAATTTCTACCTAATTTGACAGGTCTATCCACACACTCCTTAACTCTGTATCCCAAATTAATGCCCACATTTCTCTTTTCAACCGCCTCTCTTCATTAAAGAAATCACATTTTCTTTTATTTTCTCCTCTCATCAATTCTATTGATTTGATGGTTTTGATTATTTCAAATATATTTATCTAAGATTCTATTCGTTAAGACCCATTGTCAATTACATTTATCTATGAATTCCAACTTGGGATTGGGATTGGGATGGTGGGAAAGAAAATTAAGATGAAATATAGAAAAATGTGCAAAAGAATTGTGTGAGAAGAAGAAAGTGAAAGAGATATAGGGATTTAAACTCCTCCATTCTGATTGGTCAATTTTTTTAGAAAACAAAATTGATAGTAATGATAAATAACAATACAAATGTGCACAAATAGAAATAGATATACACTAGTGATGTGTGTGTTTTATGTCATCTTTTGAACCAGTTTTGTTTGCATTTTCAAACTATTTTCACCCAATAATTACTCTTGATTATGTTATATTTTCCACTTTGTTGTTATTTTTACTTGCTCTACGGTTAAATTTGTAGGTATAATAACTTAACATAAAAATGGCGAGAAAATACCATTATAACATCCATCAACACATTCCCCAATCATCTAGGCATTCAAAAAATCAATGTTGCTGAAACTGATAAAGACACCCCGTGTCTTAATAAAAACACCTTGTGTCTTAATAAAGACACATTGTGTCTTATTAAAGACACCTCGTGTCCCAATCCAGAAATTGAGCCCAGAACTCCTAGATTTGTAGAAACACGACGTGTCTTATTAAAGACACGCCATGCAACTTTCCATAAGTCAATCCAGACTTGAGTTATCGCGTCGAACATGCCATGTTGGCCATCTAACACATAGTGTAACCTATAGATTTCACTCAAACACGAATTTAACTGTCTCACACTTATATATACGACCCCAAGCCGTCTTGGGATAGTTATCACGACATATTTTGGACCATTTGGAGGGGGAATCGAGCAAGGAACAAGGAGGAGAAGTTGGAGGCATCCAAGGGGAGAAAAGGTGGTTTTTCGAGAGGAAAACTTCTTCTTGTTCATTCTTCTTCAATAGTTGCAGTAGGGATCTCTGTTGTTCTCTTCTCTCCACTCTGGAGTGAAGCATTCTAGAGAGTCTCTAGCAGTAAGGATGGATTTGTGTCTCCTTGACCCGAGTTCCAACTCTATATTACTTCTTCAATGGACATTCTCGTTCATTTCCTTCTATTATGATGTCTAGATCTATTTTCTACTGCTTGTATCTACTTTCTACAACTATGGACGAGTATATCTCTTATTCTTGGACATGGGGGAGTAACTCCCATGTCATAACATTGTTGAACACTCATTTAATATATAATGCTAGTTGTTTCATTGTTCTAAGGTTCATCAGTGTTTGATTTTTCTTACATGCTTTGTTGGCCACTTTGTATATATGATTTCTACTCTTTGTATAATCTAGGAAGATGTGCATAGGAGTAAGGAGATGTACCTTAGCTGAACTACCTTGACCACTGGAGTGGTTGGATTGTGTTGGGGAATAAAGTTTTGTAGTCGAAATCTAAGTATATCTACGAGAGTGGTATGCAAGGTTAGGATTGTTCTACACTATTGGGAGGTGGGTGTAGGATACATACCTCCCTTGTGTTATTGCTAGTGTTCTTGATCTTTGTTATTATTCATGTTATGATGTGGATGTGAGGGCATATACTCAAGAATCCTTAATCCAAATTGATCCTTAAAACAAGTATTTTCTATTTTCGTTCATTTCCTTTTAATTATTTAGTTAACATAATAAAAACTCACTCATTAAAAAGATCTAGATGGTTGAACTTCACTGCTCTTGCACCTAATAATACCTATCTCCTTGGGTGACCCAAATAATACTAGACAGACATGTATACTTATAGGGTAGTGTTTGAGTTTACAAATATTAAAACTTACACACACTGCTAATAAGTTTTTGGCGTTGTTGTCAGGGAGCATCAATATTTTTTTTAGAGTAAGAAGTGTTGAATTGTAAGCGAGACTAGATCACACCACCATGCATCATATCCACCATCATTTTTTATCTTTCATCATGATCATGATCATTATCATATTTTTATATCTTCCATTCTCATATGTGTATACTTCACTCGCCTTCTTTATTTGCAGGACAATATGAGGCAATCGAAAGGGGTCTTGAACCTTCCACATTTATAGACCCCAAAACTGAGCACACTATTAGCAACCTTCAAAAAGCAATGAGGAGTGAACCTCAATCAGATTTGTAGGACTCATATACATCATCACCAACGTCTTCACCACCATCCTCACTAGCCTAACAAGAACAAATCAGGGAAGATGATTACCCCCTAAAGGACTTTATTGTTCCAGCTGCTATATAAATAAATGGGGATATCGCTATCCCACAAATTGAGGCAAATGACTTTTATATCAACCCAATAATTATACATATGATACAACATAACTAGTTTGGAGGGACGCCAATGGAGGATCCAAACCTCCACATTGCTGAATTTCTACAATATCTTAGCACTTTCAAGATAGATGGTGTTCCTACTGATACAACTTGTCTTCTTCTTTTCCCCTTCTCTTTGAGAGAAAATGCCAAGGCGTGGCTCTATTCTTTGCCAATAAACTCCATCAACAGTTGGAACAAACTCCTCAAAGTTTTCTTAGCCAAATACTTTCCACCAAGAAAGACCGCACAATGGAGGATTCAACTCATCATTTTTACTCAAAGGCAAGGAGAGACCTTGTATGACACATGGAAAAGGTTCAAAGACCTTCAACGTCTTTATCCACGACATGTTTTAAGCAATTGGCTTCTATTGCAAACTTTCTATGATGGATTATTCTACAATACACGAATATCTATTGATGTTGTTGCAAATGATGCTTTAATGAACAAATCATGCATGGACGCTTATGCCACTATCGAAGACATGGCACTTTATACTTGCCAATGTGTGTCCTGACTGGAGCACCCAACCTTCTTCTTCAAGCTCTATTTTTGGAAAGTAAGCGGCTAAAGTAATTTATGATGCATGTGGAGCTGCAAGACACATTCCTTCTTCATGTTTTGCCACACCATCACAATTTGAAGAGATGTTGAAGCTCAACAACAATGTCAGGAGCAATTTCATCTAGCAACAACAACAATTGCAACCCAAGCTGATTTTGGTGTCATGCTTGAGACCTTTGTCTCAACTCAACTTCAACAAAATGATGAGCTTCACAATCAAAGGGAGCTAGTAAAGGATGCTATTTCACAACTTTCTTCTAAGGTATATGAAATTGCAATTCATACTAGGATGTTGGAGAATCAAATTGCTCAACAAGCTCTTTCAATCAAAAAGCACCCTCTGGTTCCTTGCGTAATCAACCACAAATACATTCAAGGAGACATCCACATCAGTTACCTTGAGGATTGGAGCTGTTGTAGAAGAACGTTCTTCACCGTCACACACAATATCATATGAGGTTGTTGACTCCAATGTAGACAATGATGCTGAAGCTCAAACTAAGAAATATGCATATGCTCCTAAGGATGATTTTTCAAACAAGACAAGTGCCCCCTCGCAACACATCTTTGATACAATGCTTGGTGATGACAAAATTCTCTTTGAATCAGATGTTGATTATTTTGAAGAAGAGAATGAAGGGTCATACAACATTAAAATCCAGAAGACTATTCCTATAGCAAATCACATGCATCAATCTTCCCATTAAATAAAAGATATATTAACAAAGAGGCATAGATCCTTAGCACAACAATTTCCAACCTCAAATCAAAACAATGAACCTCCATCTTCATCATTCACCATGGTAGGTATCCGGTTGCAATCCACTTGAGTTTGTTGTATGCAATGAGGACACTACAGATTTCAAGCTTAGGGGGAGAGCAATCAACTAATAATGTAGTGTAGTTTTATTTCACTTTTATCATCATTTTTTTAGTTGGTGTTTATAGTTTCTGTTCTTCTTGTGACAAATCCAGTTTGATTTGAGACCCATCTTTTGTATGTGGATTGAACTCCTATGCTTAAATTATTGTCCACTTTTAGTGAGAAATATCATTTGTAGAAATTATAAAAGTCATGCTTCAATCAGATGAAACTTTTTGGCCTCAACATGTGCTAAACTCTGGTTCATGCTTCTAGCCTAAACATTCATCTTTCACATCTTTGATTCCTTAAAACATGTAATGGTTTCAATTTTTGTGAGTAAATCAAATTTATAACATCATTTAGAATACGGGATGCCCTTGCCAAGCTCTTAGTGAAATTTTAACCACTCTTTCAGTGAAAATTTTCAAAACAAACGAATGAAATCTAGCTAATATTGCAATTTAGTTGAATCTCCTATGTTGTGGAAATATTTTTAAATTTGTTTTTCCTTATTTCACCCTCGTACCCCATAAAAGATGGTTAAACTGCCCGCATATCATGCTAGCCTAATGTAAGTTCGATCTGGCCACGATGGTTAGGTGAGAGAGGGTAAAATATCCCAATTGACATTCCACGTGTGCATAGGCCTACATTAGAAGTCGAGGCCGGAACCCGTAATCTATTGTCATTTTATTTTTGGGAAAGAAGGAGATGTTGGATCCTAGATGGGTGACTTGGGTGCTCTAGAGGGGGGGTGAATAGAGCTGAAAGCACTTAAACAAAATTCATTAAACCTTCAAATTATATGACAATATAAGGTTGCTAAATAGGTAATTTGAGTGCAACTAAATCATGCATAGCAAGGATAAGAGAGATTGAACATGCACCAATTAGACAAGCTATTTAGAGTGGTTCCACACTTCAAACTAGAAGTGTGTCAGTCCACTTGCCTAGAGAGGTCAACCTCTAGGACTTCAAACAATTGCACTCTTATATTCATTCATAAGACATACAATACATGACCCAACAAAGGACTTACCTATCCAATACAAAGAGTCTTCAACCTTACCAAGGACTTACCCACTTTGCAAGAGTCTTCGGCCTTCTCCAAGGACTTACCCACTCTTGCACAAGTCTTCGGCCTTGCAGGAATTACCCACTCTTCTTGGATCTTCCGCCTTTGACTTCACCTTCACTCGGAGAAGCTTTCCACCAAGGACTTACCCACTTGAGCTTGAGTCTTCTGCCTTCTCCAAGGGCTTACCCACTCTAGCTCCAAGTCTTCAGCCTTGATCTTCACCAAGGGACTCCTTCCCTTGTTCTTCTTCACCTCTCTTGGACAAGAGAGAGAACCTTCATCTTCATGATTGGAAATGAGAGATGGGGAGGTGGTGGAAGTGAGAGCTTCACAAGATATACAAATAGGACTAGCTCTCTTACAGATTTCCTACTCACTCTAATGGATGTAGCAAGTGATTAAGCTTAGAGAGAGAGAGGAGGCTGTAGGAAGCACTCAACTATAGAATAGGAACCTCATAAAGAGTTTGCAATGAATGCTCAACCTTGGAATGAAGCCTAAGGGGTCCTATTTATAGCTGGGGATGCCTCTTAGCCTTTGGGAACACTTAAGAACGAAAACTAGCCGTTTTGTGGCTTGCAACGGATCTATTTTCACTTGTTGCAACTCCACAACGGCTAGAATTGCTTTTTCTGCATTCCAGTACAGTCTTGATCGGCCGAGTTTCTATAAAGGTAATTCGGCCGAACCACTAAGCGACAAGTCTGAAAGATAGACTGTCGGCCGAGTTCCCTTGGAGAAACTCGGCCGATCGGTCGACTTTCATCTTGGACCGATCAGTGGATCGGCCGAGTTTCCCAGCATAGAAACTCGACCGAACAGGAATCGGCTGAGTTGGAAACTCGGCCGATTGCATCAAAAATTCCAGAATAACTGGATCGGCCGAGTTTGTAATTCGGCCGACAAAATCCCTGTTATGGGTATTTTGGAATTTTTGTAAAACTGTACAAATGATGGATTTTTGTGTCCCAATAATTTTTCTAAGCTTAATTACAAGTCATACAATCATTACAAGTGATTACAAAGCAATTCTAAGGTCATTTACATAGAGATCCCAAATTGCACACTTGTAGCTATTTTGACTTGTCTTTTCTCCAATTTGATATGCGCAAGTTAGGGCATTTGGAGTGTGTCTAAACCTAATCTGAAATCACTCAATGTAGAAGCATTAGACACCAATATGTGGAATGGTTAGTCATCATCAAAACAAGGGTTTAGTCAATTTAGACGTGAGTCAACATTGACCTAATTGACCTTGAGTCAACAGGAGAGTACAACTACAACTGTTAGTTTCAACTAAGATTTCATCTTTTGTATCCTTAATGGTTGAGAGTTTGAGTTGTACATCCACTAATTTTTTGTCTTGGTCATCCAAATTCTACTTAGTGTTGTTTGATTGGATGATTCATTTAATTGTGACCGCCCCTGCTGAACTAAAAATCTCTTTCTTGCGTGTTTAAGTTGAATTGATGACTATGAGTATAAACATGTTGATCATGGTTGATTTGGTCTTATACACATCTTTCATTTCATTTGATCTGTGCATGAACTTCACAATTCCTTCATTTGTATATATATATGCTCTTTTTGCTTGAGGACAAGCAATGATTTAAGCTTAGGATGATTTGATGTATGTATTTTATATCATCTTCTGGATCACTTTTGGTTGTATTTTCAAATCATTTTCACCCAATAATCACTCTTAATCATGCTATATTTTCCACTTTATCAGTATCTTAATTACTTGCTCTATGGTTTAATTTGTAGGTAAAACACTTTGACATCAAAATGGGGAGAAAATGCCATCATAGCATCCATCAACACATTCCACAATCATTTAGACATTCAGAAAATCAATGTTACTGAAACTGATAAAGACACCTCGTGTCTCAATAAAGACACCCCATGTCTTAATAAAGACACATTGTGTCCTAGTTCAGCAATGATCCCATATTTCCCAAATTTGCAGCAACACGGCATGTCTTATTAAAGACACACCGTATAACTTTCTAGAACTCGATATAGACTTTAGTTATCACGCCGAACACGCCATATTGGCCATCTAACACGTTGTTTGACATTAATATTTCACTCAAACGTGAATTTAACCGTCTCACACTTATATATACGACCTTAAGCATCTCCGGACAGCTATCACCACATATTTTGGATCACTTGGAGGGGACTCGAGTAAGAAACAAGGAGAATAAGTTGGAGGCGTCCAAGGGGAGAAAAGGTGATTTTTCGGGAGGAAAACTTCTTCTTCCTTCTTCATCAACAATTACAACATGGATCTCTATTTATTTTCGTCTTCTATGGACATCCAAGTTTATTTCCTTCTATTATGATCTCTAGCTCTGTTTCCTACTGCTTGTATCTACTTTCTACAGCCATGAACGAGTAGATCTCTTGTTCTTGGGCATGAGGGAGTAGAGTTTCAGGAATGACAACTGGCCCCACAGACCACCACTAGCCTTAACTGCGCGCCTTGTCCTCACGCACAAGCCAGGATCAACCTTCCTACTGGTCACCCATCCTATTACTAATCAAAGTTGAGCACACTTAACTATGAAGTTCTTTAGTGATGGTTTCCCAGAAAAGGAAGTGCACCTCGGTGATATGGTTAGTCTAATCATTCCTTTGAACACCATGTTATCCGAGGCCTCAAATTGTGGGACATTAAAATCTCCCTCACTTACACTCTTTACATCCTCGTCTAAGCTCAACTATAAAACCTCATAATAACTTCCTCATTTCAGTGCAAACCCAAAATGTCCCATGTCTCCATCTCGTCTCAGCAGATAGCCCTTTCCAACTTGTATGGTCCACACGTCTTAAGATTGGCATGCCACATGCCCATGTGGGGCCCACCTATTGGAGATGAATTGACTCTAGTACCATTTGTAAATACTCGGGCCCACTGCCCAAGGCTATAGTAGAGTGTCTAGAATGATGAGTGGACCCACAGTCTCCCTCTAGCCTTAATTATGCGCTTTATCCTCACTCAGATGCAAGCCAGGAGAAACTTCTGACTGGTCACCCATCCTAGTATTACTCTAAGCTGAGCATGCTTAACTTTGTTCTTTAATGATGGGCTCTAAGAAAAGGAGGTGCACCTTAGTGATATGGGTAGTCCAATCATTCCTTTTAACATCATGTTATCTGAGGCCTCAAATCCTGGGACGTTATAATGTGAAACCCTATCCTCAAGAATCCCTAATCCAAATTGGTCCTTAGTACAAGTGTTTACTAGTTTAATTCATTTCCTTTTAATTGTTTAGTTAACGTAAGAAAACCTCTCTTATTAAAAAGATCTAGATTGTTAAACCTCATTGCTCTTGCGCCTAATAATACCTTGCTCCTTGGACGACCTCAATAATACTACACACACCCATATACTTGCGGGGTAGTGTTCGAGTTTATAAATATTAAAACTTGCCCACACAACTAACAACTAGGCATAAACGCATGCTATGCACGGGTGCCTTAGTAGGTTGCAATGCACATTTCTAGGTTAAATTCTGAGAAAAGAAGATGCAAAATATATGTACAATACATATCTTAATAGATTTTTTGAAACACACATGGACCAATATATAATTTTAAAAAACAATGAAGAAATTTTTTCCAACTGCCTCTGTGGACTTTGTTATATGGTATAGGTTAGTCTACTAAAATAATATATAATTTAAGAAATTAAAGACAAAAGTGTGGTGTACACACATGGACAAATATGTAATTTAAAAAATAGTGGAGAAATTTGCATCCAACCCCCTCCATGGGATTTCTTATATAGTATAGATGAGTCTCCTAATATATATATATAATTTAAGAAATTAAAGACAAAAGTGTGATGTACACATAGATGGACCAATAATTTAATAAAAAATGGAAACCCACTGACTTTCTTATATAGTATAGATGAGACTCCTATTGTAATATATAATTTAAACAAAAGTGTGGTGTACACACATGGACCAATATGTAATTTTAAAAATAATGGAGAAAATCGAATATAACACCCTCAACGGGCTTTCTTATTTGGTTTGGATGAGCCTCCTAATATAATATAATTTAAAAATTTAAAGACAAAAGTGTGTTGTACACACATGGATCGATGTGCAATTTCAAAAAATATCGGAGAAAATTGCATCCAACTCCATCTGGGGCTTTCTCATATAGTATATATGAGCCTTACTATAATATATTGTTAAAAAAAATTAAAGACAAAAGTATGATGCACACACAGAGGAACCAATATGTAGTTTCAAAAACTAATGGAGAAAATTGCATCTGACCCTCTCAGTGGACTTTTTGTATAATATAATATATAATTTAAAAAATTAAAGACAAAAGTGTGGTGTATACATACATGGACCAATATATAATATCAATACATGGGGAAAATTGCATCAAACCCCCTCTACATACTTTCTTATATTGTCAATAAGAATCCCCCTACTATAATATATTATTTAAATTTTTAAAGACAAAAATGTGGTGGGCACACATAAGGACCACTATGTCATTTTAAAAATATGGAAAAAATTGCATCCCACCCGCTCCACGGACATTCTTATATAGTATAAATGAGCCACCTAATGTAATATACAATTTAAAAATTAAAGACAAAAGTGTGGTGTATACACAGAGGGACCAATATGTAATTTCAAAAAATAATAGAGAAAATTGCATCCAACCCCCTCCAGTGCTTTCTTATATAATATAGATGAACTTCATACCATAATATATAATTTAAAAAATTAAAGAAAAAAAGTGGTGTACACACATTGAGACCAATATGTAACTTTAAAAAATAATGGAGAAAATTGCATCCAACCCCCACTGTGGGCTTTCTTATATAGTATAGATGAGCCTCATACTACAATATATAATTTAAAAAATTAAAGACAAAAGTGTGATGTTGACACACATGGACCAGTATGTAGTTTCAAAAAACAATAGAGAAAATTGCATTTGACCCCCACTGTGGGCTTTCTTATATAGTATAGACGAGCCTCCAACTACAATATATAGTTTAAAAATTTAAGACAAAAGTGTGATGTACACACACAGGGACCAATATGTAATTTCAAATAATAATGGAGAAAATTTCATCCAACCCCCTTCGTAGAGTTTGTTGTATAGTATAGATGAGTCTCCTAATATAATATATGATTAAAAATGAAAGAGAAAAGTGTGATGTACACACATAGGGACCAATATGTAATTTTAAAATATAATGGAGAATATTGCATCCAACCCCTTCCATGAAGTTTCTTATATAGTATAGATGAGTCTCCTGATATAATTTATAATTTTAAAAATTAAAGGCAAAAATGTGGTGTACACATGGACCAATATGTAAGTTTAAAAAATAATTGAGAAAAATTACAACCAACCCCTCCACGAGCTTTCTTATATAGTATAGATGAGTCTCTTAATACAATATATGATTTAAAAACTTAAAACAAAAGTATGGTATAGGATGGGCTTGGCAATAAAACCCGATTTCCCAAATCCCGAACCGAACCAACCAATGTGTATTCGGTGTGTGGAACGGTTGTCGGATCGGGTGAAAAAATTAACAGGTGCCGAGAGGGGTTGGTGTCTGGCAACCCGAACTCACACAGAGAGACTTTCTCCCTCTCCCTCGCACTCACGATGCCCTACCTCAGTGGCGAGAACTAGGGGTGAGCAAATAATGGTCTAGACCGCAAAACCGGACCAGACTGCTCAATTCGGCCCGGTCCGGTCCATTTTGTGTTCGGTCCGGTCCGCGGTCCGGGAATTTTGATGAGTTCGGTCTTCGGTCCGGTCCGGACCGCAGATTGACTTTTATATAAAATTCATGTATATTTGAAGGTGTATTCTATAATAATTACAAATAAAGTACATATATAATCACTACTAGTATAAATGTTTGATACTAAAGTTATATAATTGTTAGAAGTGAATCAACTTTGCACAATTAAATAAGTTGTAAAACATGTAAGAAAGGCTGATTACGGTCCAAACGGTCCGGTCCGATCCTAGTACAAAACGGTCCGGTCCCGGTCCAGTCCTACCTCGAAACGGTCCGGTATGCGGTCCATATATTTGTTAAAATTCGGTCCGTGGTCCGATCTGATTCCGGTCCGAGCCCTAGGGAGAACTGATATGCGCCCGATCCCAGACCAACGGCCTCTTCAACAGCACCTGCAACACAGACCGTAGGACCACTGGCCTGCGCGCCAGCTAGTTCAATTTCTGCATTTTCTGTTTCGTTTTGTCCGCTGGTGTTACCTTACTGCGGGCACCGTGTCTAACGGCTATCATTCTCTGCGCGAAAACCTTCCATGCTACTCTGCAAGACCCGGCATTTCCCCGGGAGCCACCCTTCAGCCACGGCACGCCGCCGCAAATCCACCCACACCCGCTCCCCATCACCCCGAGAGGGTATCAAGAACCCTAGCCGCCGCAACCGTAACATTTTGCTGGCCTCGCCTCTCCGCGGCAGATTCATCATCCAAATCTCGTGCTACCCTCATCTCAACGACGAATACCGTAGGACGCTCGCTTCCAGCCTCACCGGTGCTCGCTTCCAGCTTCGCCGGCCGCTCGCTTCCAGCCTCGCCAGCCACTCGCTTCTAGCCTCGGCGTCCACTCTGCTCTCAGCATCTCCACATCCTTCTTACAGCCTCGCCTCTGCCTGATCCAGGTAACCACACGATTTATTTTGGATTCCCCCTCAACGGTTCACGCGATTGGATCCCCCCTACTCTGCTTCAGGAATCGTCACCTACCTTGATGCATGCAGGGCTTCGTGATTTACCTTGACGCATCTCGCAGATCCCTTTCCTCTCCGCCAGCACCAGGTTACAAGCAACACGAGAAGAGGCAGTAGCAGCCAGGTCCAGCCGAGCGATTGGAGAAGAGCGAGCAGCAGCCAAGTGAAGCCGAGAAGTGCAACATCCAGTCTTATTCACATCAGCCGTGGTCAGGTAATGACCCCTTTTCTTCTTTCCCTCAATCGATCCCCGTGCTATTCCTCTGTTCCTCTTTCCCTCACTCTTCATGTGGGTAGGGGCCATCTCTCTGGGATGTCTGTGTACTCCTCAACCACAGCGGCAGCCACTTATTAATGTTATCGTGTTAGATTATATAAGATAATCTTGTTAGATTATATAAGATAATCTGGCAGATGTGCCTGTACATCTGTATCGGTGCCAACTTGCAGTCGTTTGCTAATGCTGGCTCACTCGTTACCTGTGTCAAGAACATCCCCGGGAGTAGAGGGATTGTGTTGGGGTTGCTGAAAGGGTTCGTGGGGCTTAATGCGGCAATACTGACCCAGTTTTACCTGGCGTTTTATGGGGATGATTCCAAGTCGCTGGTGTTGCTGATTGCGTGGTTGCCGGCTGCGATCTCGATTGTGTTTCTGCACACGATTTGGATCATTTAGGTTGTGAGGGATCCCAGGGAGTTGAAGGTGTTTTATGTGTTTCTGTATGCGTCCATGGCGCTTGCGGGGTATTTAATAGTGATTATTATTGTGGAGAAGGTCAGGGTGCAGTTTACCCACCCGGTGTACAGTGGGAGGTCATTTAGTTACTTAATTATCCCCTTGCTCTGTCTTCACCTTCTTCTTTGCTAGCTAGCTGATGCCGTCCTCAATCTGGCCACAATAGACGGACCATCATTTTCTAATGTTTGTGCTAAAGTAACACATGCATTGCCTTTTAAGACGAACACAGATTTATATCGTATACACTAACTAATGGTCGGGGTCCATTACCATTGGATTCCATGTATCTTATTCTGATTTTGTTGCATGTGATGAGATGGATTGAGCATATTGTTTAGAAAAACGTAGCCGATTATAAGCACATCTTGTATAAGTAGAAGTGTGAGGGCTTTTATTATATTTTTCCCAATTGCTGAGACATTTTTGAGATGGCATGGAAACTTGACTCGTTTATCAAGTCTGCACGTAACAGTAAGCTCCAATAAAATGAAGAATTATGTGTTTTGTATAATATAGTATGTGTTGTTCAACAAAGGACCGCAATACAAGCAGGTGTGATTTTTTTTATTATGAAATTTGCACCTTCCAATTTGCACGTTTAGTTCTTATTCTGGAGATGATTTGTCAACTTGATTGCTCAAAAACCATCAACATGTGACTACGTAAGGTTCAATTAACCGTAGAATGAGTGTAATAAATGATTACGTGAGGTTCAGTTGACCGGAGAACGGATGTAATACTAATAACTGATACGTCAGTTGTCTGGTAGTAGGTGGATTCCCATCTCATACCGTGGGCACCCACTTCAAATAATCCATTCTACCCCGCTGCATGGGAACTGGACCCTACCATTTGCGGCGAACTGCTGGGTGGAGCGGGTTCAGTGTTTGGTGCTGCACACCCGCTACCATTGCCATCCCCATATGGGGACCAACATGTCATTTCTAAAAATAATAGAGAATATTGCATCCACATATTAGTATATATGAGTGTCTTGATATAATATATAATTTTAAAAAACAAAGACAAAAATTTGGTGTAAACCATGGTTGTCAAGGCGGCTAGGCGGTCAACATTTCCCAAGGGGCGCCTAGCCCGCCTAGGCTGTTCTGGGTGTTTTTTATATTTGATTCTTATTATACATATATACTACATATAATACCATATAGGAAACATAAAAAGAGGGCAGAATGAGGTTATGACAGCAGTAGCAGGAGATGGGAATAGGAAGAAAAAGGGGAAGTAATATCAACAAGCCTGCAACAACAATTGGAGCAGGAGACTTAGAAAAGAAAGCAGGGAAAAAGGGTGATGTAAAAGAGGAAAGTAGAAAGTACAACATCATCAACATTACGAAGCATAGGTGATGTAAAAGAGGATTTGAAGAAAACAGAATAAAAAAAAACACAACAATAGTAGGATTTCGGAGTAGGAGGGGATATAGGACGAATAACTCAAAAAAAAACGCAGCAGAAATAGGATTAAGGACTAAAATGCAGGAGAAAGGATAAAAAAAGGAAAGAAAAAGAAGCAAGAACAACAAACATATGAGGAAGTGATTTTATGACTTACCAATTTGGCCCAAATCAAACATGTTTTCCCTAATTTTCCAAAATTTGGCCTGATTTTGCCTAAATCAGACCTATTTCAGCCATAAATTGACTCAAGCTAATCTAATTCGACCAAATCCAGACTTGATTCATGCTAATTTCTCCTTTAAATGACTTAATTTAGGCTTAAAAGGCCTTAGACACCCATATAATGCACATACTGGGCTGGGCGCCTAGTTTGGGCAGCCTTGCCTAGCGCCTAGGCGGGCGCCTTGACAACACTGGTGTAAACACAAATGGGCCAGTATGTAATTTGAAAAAAAATAACGGAGAAAATTGCATCCAACCCCCTCTATGGGACTTTTAGGTACAAAGGATGTGTTTATAGTTTATAAAAATGTTGGAAAAAATTGCATGACTAATCCAAAATGGCTTTTTTTTATATAGTATAGATGAGCTTCCTACTATAATATATAATTCAAAAATTACAGATAAAAGTGTGACGTTCACATAGAGACCAATATGTGATTTCAAAAAATAATGGAGAAAATTGCATCCAACCCCTACTATGGGCTTTCTCATATGGTATAGATGAGCCTCCTACTACAATATATAATTTAAAAAATTAAAGGACACACAAGAACCAATATGTAATTTCAAAAAATAATTGAGAATATTGCATCCACCCCTCACAGTGGGCTTTCTTATATATTATAGACGAGCCTCCTATTGCAATATATAATTTAAAAAATTAATGACAAAAGTGTGATGTATACACACATGGACCAATATCTAATTTTAAAAATTAATAGAAAAAATTTCATCTAACCCCCTCTACAGACTTTGTTGTATAGTATAAATGAGTCCTAATATAATATATGATTAAAAAAACAAAGGCAAAAGTGTGATGTGTACACACATGGACAAGTACGTAATTTTTAAAAATAATGGAGAAAATTGCATCCAAACCCTTCCAGGGAGTTTCTTATATAGTATAGACCAACTTCCTAATATAATATAATTTAAAAAATTAAAGACAAAAGTGTGGTGTACACGCATGGACCATTATGTAATTTAAAAAACAATAGAGAAAAATTGCAACCGACCCCTCTACTGGCTTTCATATCTAGTGTAAATGAGTCTCTTGATACAATATATAATTTAAAAAATTAAAGACAAAAGTGCGGTGTACACACATAGGGATGAACATGTAATTTCAAAAAATAATGGAAGAAATTGCTTCCACATATTAGTATATATGAGTCTCCTAATATAATATATAATTTAAAAAATTAAAGACAAAACGTGGTGTAAACACAAAGGGACTAGTGTGTAATTTAAAATAATGGAGAAAATTGTATCCAACCCCTTTGTAGGGCTTTCTTAGGTACAAAATGCGTTTGTGATTTATAAAAATGTTGGAAAAAAATTCATGACTAACCCAAAACAATTTGTTTTATATAGTATAGATGAATCTCCTAATATAATATATAATTTTAAAAATAAAGACACAAGTGGGGTGTAAATACCAAAGGATCAGTATGTAATTTTCTAGAAAATAATGGAGAAAATGCATCCACCCCCCTATGTGGGGCTTTCTTAGGTACAAAGGATGCGCTTCTAATTAATAAAAATGTCGAGTCTCCTAATATAATATATAATTTTAAAAGTTAAAGATAAAGTATGGTGTAAACACAAAGGGATCAGTATGTAATTTTTAAAAAATAATACAGAAAATTGCATCCAACCCCCTTTGTGGGGCTTTCTTAGGTACAAAGGACGTGTTTTAATTTATAAAAATATTGGCAAAAATTGCATGACTTATTCAAAATGGCTTGTTTTATATAGTATATAAGAAAATTGCTTCCTACCCCCTCTGTGGGGCTTTCTTAGGTACAAAAGAACATGTTTGTAATTTATAAAAATGTTAGGTACAAAGGACACATTTGTAATTTATACAATTGTTGAGTCTCATATATAATCTAAAAAGTTAAAGACAAAAGTGTGGTGTAAACAAAAAGGGACAATATGTAATTTTAAAAAAAATCGAGAAAATTGCATCTAACCCCCATGTGGGGTTTTCTTAGGTACAAAGGACATGTTTATAATTTATAAAAGTGTTGGAAAAAATTGCATGACTAATCTAAAATGGTTTGTTTTATATAGTATCAGTGTTGTCAAGGCGCCCGCCTAGGCGTCCTAGGCGCGCCTAGGCATCCTAGGCGCTAGGCAAGGCTGCCCAAACTAGGCGCCCAACCCAATATGTGCATTATATGGGTGTCTAAGGCCTTTTAAGCCTAAATTAAGTCATTTAAAGGATAAATTAGCATGAATCAAGTCTGGATTTGGTCGAATTAGATTAGCTTGAGTTAATTTATTGCTGAAATAGGTCTGATTTAGGCAAAATCAGGCCAAATTTTGGAAAATTAGGGAAAACATGTTTGATTTGGGCCAAATTGGTAAGTCATAAAATCACTTCCTCATATGTTTGTTGTTCTTGCTTCTTTTTCTTTTCTTTTTTTATCCTTTCTCCTACATTTTAGTCCTTAATCCTACTGCTGCTGCGTTTTTTTTTGAGTTATTCCTCCTATATCCCCTCCTACTCCGAAATCCTACTACTGTTGTGTTTTTTTTATTCTGTTTTCTTCAAATCCTCTTTTACATCACCTATGCTTCGTAATGTTGATGATGTTGTACTTTCTACTTTCCTCTTTTACATCACCCTTTTTCCCTGCTTTCTTTTCTAAGTCTCCTGCTCCAATTGTTGTTGCAGGCTTGTTGATATTACTTCCCCTTTTTCTTCCTATTCCCATCTCCTGCTACTGCTGTCATAACCTCATTCTGCCCTCTTTTTATGTTTCCTATATGGTATTATATGTAGTATATATGTATAATAAGAATCAAATTAACATACTGAAAAAGATACAAAATATAAAAAACGCCCAGAACAGCCTAGGCGGGCTTGGCGCCCCTTGGGAAATGCTGACCGCCTAGCCGCCTTGACAACCATGTATAGTATAGAAGAAAATTGTATCCAACCCCCTCTATGGGGTTTTCTTAGGTACAAAGGACGTGTTTGTAATTTATAAAAATGTTGGAAAAAATTGTATGACTAATCTGAAATAACTTATTTTATATAGTATAAAGTCTCCTAATATGATATATAATTTAAAGAAATAACGTCAAAAGTGTGGTGTAAACACAAAGGAATCAATATGTAATTTTAAAAAAATAATGGAGAAAATTGCATCCAACCTCTTTGTGGGGCTTTTTTAGTTACGGGTTGAGTTTGTGATCTATAAAAATGTTGAAAAAAGTTGCATGACTAATCCAAAACGGATTGTTTAGGACGTATTTGTGACTTATAAAAATGTTGGAAAAAACTTCCAAAATGGTTTGTTTTATATAGTATAGAGAAAATTACATCCAACTTGTTTGCGGGGGCTTTCATAGGTACATGACGTGTTTGTGATTTATAAAATGTTGGAAAAATTGTATGACTAATCCAAAGCGGCTTGTTTAGGACACATTTGTGATTTATAAAAATGTTGAAAAAAAACTGTATGAGTAATCCAAAGAAGTCCTCTGCCTGGAAGCTGAAGTAGAGGAAAAACCTTCCGACGTTGTCTTTATGGCCCCAATGAAAGAAGGACCGTCTTCGGCTAGATTCAGTGCGTGAAAACAGAAAGGATAGGGCTGGTCACATCATTCCCTAGAAACGGAACCAACAAGCCGACCGATAACTAGAGGAGACAACTTGATGCCCGTCAGTCAGACAACCCTAATATGATATATAATTTAAAGAAATAAAGACAAAAGCGTGGTGGAAATACAAATGAATCAATATGTAATTTTAAAAAAATAATGGAGAAAATTGCATCCAACTCCTTTGTGGGGCCTTTTTAGGTACAAGTTGAGTTTGTGATTTATAAAAATGTTCAAAAAAGTTGCATGACTAATCCAATACAGATTGTTTAGGACGTATTTGTGATTTATAAAAATGTTGGAAAAAACATCCAAAACAGTTTGTTTTATATAGTATAGAGAAAATTACATCCAACTCCTTTGTGGGGCTTTTATAGGTACATGACGTGTTTGTGATTTATAAAATGTTCAAAAAAATTGAATGACTAATCCAAAGCGGCTTGTTTAGGACGCATTTGTGATTTATAAAAATGTAAACTGTATGAGTAATCCAAAATGGCTTATTTTATATAGGATAGATATCGCTAGCTCAATTGTATTCACGTGCTTAGCACGCCGGCGCTTAAACTACCCGCCTAAAACTTACGTTGTCTCCTTGAGCGTTCGGCTGCTACGCCGCGTTCTCCCGGAGCCAAGACTCCTTGGAAACCTAGCGTGCCTCACTAGAACTTGCCCTTACTATCTGACTACCTGAGCGCCACGACTTCATCAATGGCGAGCGGCCCGACTTCATCAATGGCGCTCCGTCAGGCCAAATGGTAGAAATTCTTAGGCAAAACTGTCCAGCGACCGGTATAAGAGATGCCCATGAAGTTTCTCACTCTCTTTTTGTCACCTTAGGGATGAGTAAGCTCGTTATGCTGCATAGTAGCGAGAACTTGAGGATTGTACACTCGGAGCCACTGCAAGGCAGACGGAAGCACCATCTTGGTCTCCCCTAACCGGCTAAACCCAACGGGCTTCCTGCCGGAAATCACAGCTAGGTTCCTGGCCATCTACTGGCCGTAAGAGCAATTGGTAAGGATTAAGTCAGTTACTGTGATCCTTCATTATGGAAAATGTATTTTTTCTTCTTGTGTAATTTTAACTTATTGTTTCTGTATATTAGTGGAATATGAACATATAATTTGAATTTGAAGGTGTCTTTGTGCCCATACATAGGTTTCCTTTGTTTGATCCATTTTATCAAATTGGTAAAATGTGTTGTTTGGCAACTCGTGCTTGGTGATAGGGATAAGGATGACAAAAACTAAAAATATGTTGTTTGTTACATGGTTATAGGGACGGGAAAGATTTTTTTTTTAAAATAATGAAAAACACCTTAAAGTAAAAATTATAGGGATTAGAATGTTTTTTTTTCATGCCGAAATAAGTATTAGAGTCTTGAAAGAAACTTTTTTCATCATGATTCACCATGATTTTCTATGGGGACAAAAACATCACAAATTTCACTATGGATTCACTATCATCATGGTAAACAAACAACATTTTTTGTTTCACTATCACCCCCTCCCAATGATTCACCATGTAACAAACACAACTTCAGAGATTTTTTGATGGAAAAAAGAACAAAGACGGTTTATATGAGGGATGGCTGCCAATTCTGTTAGCCGGTATGGACTTCAATTGTTACATCTAATGTATGGCGGGATTAGACATTATAACATAATAACGTGCTAGGAAAATTTACACATCGTATTCCATTAAATCTTTTGATATGAAGCAAACAAGTTATTGCTAATACATTATAGCTGATAATATGTTGATTTTAATTTCTTTTCTTTGTGCGTAGGTTAAAATGGCCTTCCAAAGATAGCGTTTTGCTATGCGGAACATCTTACGATGTTCTAAAGGTATTATTCTTATCTATGTTAGTCTTTTCTATAGCATTTTAATGCTATCAATTTGTTATGAGCTCCATTGTACAAATTATAGACGTAAGCTTCAAATCTGGTGCCACAATTCAAATTTGTAAAAATATAATTTTCATTCATCCATCCCTCCGGGCATCTAAGCAAGTTTCATTCCAAATGGATCATTTTTTTCCCATTTAGCTATGTTATAGGTCATATTCCGATTAAGATGGATAGAGTGTATGTCTCTCCATATAAGATCTCCCCAAGAAAATTTAGGCATGTACATTTGTCTATTAGATATGACCGACTGTATAACATTACTCTAGGTTGGTGCATTGGCCAATGTGGTTGCACATGGCCACATCATTTGAGGCGACCCTCATGTAGATTGTCCTTAATGGCTATCTCCCAAATTGGCTCCGTATATAATTATTTACAAGTGGTCCATTCATGTCATCCACACATCCATATTAACATTTGAACTTTTACCATATATATCTTGTTGACACCTTGTTTTGTCACTACCAAGCATTTACTAGAACACGATATGGTGTATCTTTTGGTCACCCACTATTCCATCTTCACTCCACTCTATCCATCGAATTCGAACCCTATTACATGCACAATTTTCACTAATTTTCACTATCGGCGTCCATAAAAGTAACAAAACCTATAAAAACAAACTTGTGTCAGTTTGATATGTTACTTCATCCAACATAGTAATAAACCTATGAAAAGAAACCTTTCCCCATTAGTTTGAATGGATCTACCGCAGTACAACTCTATGGATAAATCCACATGTCTAACAATACATGTGTTAGGGTCTTTGGCACGCAAAGATCAACAACTCAAGACTTGTTTCTTTAGTCAGGATTCTGTAGTCAGGATTGGGTTAGTCGGGGTTAGTCTGCAGATCTGGATTGGGTTAGTTTGGATCTAGTTTGATTTTGTTTGGCAACCTAGTCCGATTCTGGTCAGCTGGTCAGGATTCAGTCAGGTTTCAGTCTGATTCTGTTTGGCAAACCAATCAGTTTCAGTATGATTCTGTTTGGCAAACAAGTCAGGATTAGGCGAGTCATGATTAGACTGTTGTATGATGTGATGAATCTTGTTTATATATATATATATAAACAAGATTATATATATATATATATTAATAGTGTGTGTGTATATATATATATATATATATAGAATAATGATCCAATGAGAGCCCTAAGATGGTGAGAGCATGAGAGCCCTTTGGAATCAACGTTTTTTATTTGATTCTTTCTTCTTTTTTTTATCTGGTAAATGATCCTATACCAAATGAATAGGTTGAGTAACTCCCAAAGATGATCCATTTTTTCAGATCCAACCATATGGATTGAAAATATATCCTTGTATTTACCTACCAAAAAAATTTCATATACATCGGACTTACGGATTGTCCATGGTAATAGAAAAGTTTTTAACGCTCCATATTGAATTCTGGACTGACCGTTTGATGCAATATATGTAAATTGTATATATGGCTGAGCAGATGATGTTTGGTCATGACAATTTTGTGCGTGAAGATAATGGCAATGTTGCTTTTCACATCCATACAGTTACATTTGCAAAAAACCTTCAAAATTTGTAGTTATTAAAAAGGCTCTCATGCTCTCACGGTAGGAGGGCTCTCATAGGATCGCCCCCCCCTCTCTCTCTCTATATATATATATATTAAAACAAGATATATATAAAAAAACGCTTGGAGAAGCCTGGGCGTCCATATGAAACGCCAAGTCGCCTGGCCGCCTATACAACCATTATGATATTCCATAGTTGTGGAGACTGGTTTGCACTGTGTCATGCCTGCTTCTGCAAGAAGGTCCAGTGCATACTTCCGTCGAGAGAGGTTTGTGCCCTTCTTTGAATGTAGAACTTCTATTCCAAGGAAATAGTGGCGATTAGCGAAATTTTTTGTCTGAAATTGTGGTTGCGGCTCCTTGAGCTGTAAATGCCAGTCGAGTCATCACCTATGATGACAATATCATCTACATAGACAACCAGAATAATAGCGCCACTTGACGATTTATACACAAATAAAGAATGATCAGTAGAGGGCCAATTGAACCCAAACTGTATAAGTGCAACATAAAATTTATCAAACAATGCCCGTGGTGTCTGCATCATGCTATTAATGATTTCTTCAGTTTGCATACATCCTGAAACTCCCCCCTGAGAAACATATCCAGGAGGTTGCTCCATGTATACCTCCTCAAGATCACCATGAAGAAAAACATTTTTGACATCCGGCTGAAGGAGAGGCTAGCCACAATGAGTAGCAACATAGATAAGGATCCACACAGAATTGAGCCGAGCATTCGGGGAGAGTCTCAAAGAAGTCTACTGGATGTGTCTGAGTGTACCCCTTTGCCACCAAACAAGCCTTCAAGCGGTCAATGGAACCATTTGTTTCTGTTTAACAATATAAACCCAAAGACAACCTACACCTATCTTCTCAGGAGGAAGATTCACCAACTCCCAGGTGGAATTCTCATGAAGAGCTTCCATCTCACTGTCCATAGCTTGAATCCATCCATCATGTCAGGCAACTTCAGTATGGAGCAAGGAACAACCGTAGAATCCTACTAAAGAGCAAACATGCGGGCTGTTGGTGACAGGTTAGACAAGCAACAAATACTTGAGAGTGGACGATGTATAGTGCAAGATTGAACACCTTTATGAGCTGCAATTGAAAGGTGTAAGTTTGAAATAGAAGCATCAAGAGAACTCTCAGTAGGAACAATTACCTCTAGTGTGTTTGACGATGAGGAATCCATTTGCTGGACTGGGGACGCTACATCCTCTTGGTGATGGTGGTATAGTATGCGTGGTATCTGGGACACTCTCATCACACGACACAAGAAGTGGTGGTTCTCTCTCATGCTCAAATATATGGTCACTCTCATGATTGTGCTCCCCCTCACACTGGATAGAGTCACTAAAGAACATAATCGACTCATGAAAAGTAACGTCAGCTAACACAAAAAGGTGAGGAAGACGAGGACAATAACATATCTATCCCTTCTGTGCGGCAGAATATCCCAAAAAGACGGCGCGAATTGCATGAGGAGACAATTTGTCAACACCTTGATCAAACACATAAACAAACACAGTGCAACCAAAAAACACAAATGGGAACATGAAAAGGTTGCTTGTTTGGTCGTAAATCGGAAAAGGAGGTGACCCCATGTAAGACAGAGGATGGTTGATGGTTAATAAAAAACAAGCAGTGAGAAAAACATTGACTAATACTTCTTTGGCATAGACATATGAAAAGGCGTGCGTGCTACATCAAGTAGATGGCAGTTTTTGCGTAGTGCAACCCCATTTTTTTTGAGATGTATGAGGGCAAGTCGTTTGGTGGATCTTGCTAACAGAATTACAAAAGTTGGAAACAACCTTTTGAATGTATTCTAGGCTTTATCAGTATGAAGGATCTTTATATGAACATCAAACTAAACTTTTTTTAATCAATAAAAAGTTTGAATGACTGACAAACTTCATCCGCAAATTAAGTGTATCCTAGTCATGCGAGAGAAATCATCAACGATAGATAGAAATATTGAGAGCCATTATAACTTGGCTCTTTAATAGGACCCCAACTTCACTATGAATAAGATAAAAATGGGCACTTCGTTCAAAGTGCGACTTGGAAACAAAATGTGATGATGCTTGCCTAGTTGACATGACTGACACTTAACGACTATTGATGCTAAGCCTGGAACAAGCTTTTGAGGACTCTGCAAATACAGACTCCCATAGTGACAATGCCATTTTAAGGGAGAACAACTGAAAACGGTAGGTGCGGCAGATGGAATCTGGTGAGCTAGGTGACCAATTACCACCTTTGAAGTAGAGATCACCTTTCCTAGGCCCCCCACCAATCGTCTTCTAACTCTAGGGATCCTGTAACACAATGAAATAGTCGCCATAATGTGTACCAGGCATTTCAAAGAATCTACCAATTGAGCAACGTAAATTAAGTTAAAAGAAAAGTCTGGTACATAATGTGTAGACAAAAAGTCAAATCAGATGTTGCTTGTACAATCCCACAAGCCTGGACTCACCTAATAAACCCATCAAGAAGTGCCACAGAGGAATGCAGGATTTACGAGTCAGAAGAGAGAAATATATATATTGTATTTCGTCATATGCTAAGAAGCCCTAGAATCCACCACCCATGTATAAGATGGGTGGGATGCAACAAGCAAAGTCCCCTGGTTACCTATATCTGAATCCATATTGATGGAAGAGAGAAGGAAAGCTTGTTGGGTAGCCTGAAGAAGATGATCATACTCCTTGGAGATTGTAACATCTGATTACATTTGTTTAGAGGCTTCAGATGCAGATTCTCCTGAGAAAGTAGCTGTTGGATCAATGATGGACTCTAGAGGGGGGTGAATAGAGCTAAAAGCACTTATACAAAATTCATTTGACCTTCAAGATATTTCTAAGATAATATGTCAAGTATGAACTTTGAGTGTAACTAAAACATACATAGCAAGAAAGAGAGATTGAACAATCATAAGAAACAATATTTGTATAGTGGTTCCACACTCCAAACTAGGAGAGTGTACATCCACTACCTAGAGAGGTCAACCTCTAGGATTTTTCAACCACGTCTCACTTCTCATATTCCATTATAAGAGTTACAACATTATGACCTTCCTTTTCTAGGACAAGGACACCTAGCCTTCCCTTTAAGGATAAGGGAGCCAATAACCTTACAAAAGGCTTACCTATCCATGACCAAGAGTCTTCTATCTCACCAAGGACTTACTTATTTTTGCAACGAGTATTCCGCCTTCACCAAAGACTTACCCACTTTTGCAACAAGTCTTCCGCCTTTGAGGATTTACCCACTCTTGACTTGAATCTTCTATTTTTGACTTCTTCTTCACCAAGAGACTCCATCCCTTCTTGTTCACCTCTCTTAG
Organism: Alisma plantago-aquatica; assembly: GCA_963693085.1. Lineage (NCBI taxonomy): Eukaryota > Viridiplantae > Streptophyta > Magnoliopsida > Alismatales > Alismataceae > Alisma > Alisma plantago-aquatica. The sequence continues at coordinate 477,302,516 of OY856413.1, read as the reverse complement.
CCAAGAGAGAGAACCTTCAGCTTTATGGTAGAAAGAGAGATTGAGAGGTAGAGGAAGTGAGCGCCTCACAAGATATACACGTAAGGCCAACTCTCTTACAAATCTCCTACTTACTGTAATGGATGTAGCAAGCGATTAAGCTTGAGAGTGGAAGGAGGCTCTTGGAGGCACTCAACTATAATATAGGGACCTTCATAGTGTTTGGCTAACCATGAGATGAAGACCAAAGGGTCCTTTTTATAGTTGAGGTTGTTTACTAGCTAATAGAGACACTTAGGAATGAATTCTGGCCGTTTGGGGCTGTTGCAACTGATATATATATATATTTGAGTTTTGCAACAATCCAACAGTTAGCAGAAACAAACTCGAAGGAAAATTGTTGAATCCTTATAAAGGCTTTTGCAATACTTGACAATTTGTCTGTGGCAAGAATAACACTCCTAGCTGAAGCAGAGATAGGATTTAAAACAAATAGGAATCTTGCTGTTACAGATCATCTCTATCTTTCATCTGATCACTAGTCTTCAACAGTTGGTAGAAACTGAGTTTCTAAGAGATGGATTGTATAGCACCAAAATAATCCTCTAGAAACGAATATCTTGTCTTTCTGCAAAGAGACGATCATAACAATGTAGAGATGGACAACAATAATCAAGGTACGTTGCCGGCAACACGCCGTGTAGAAGACTTGGCATGCCATGTATGGCAATGGCACATGGTGTTGAGATTTCAACACTGCATGTCAGTTGGCGAAGGCATGAAGCAAAATTTCTGAATCTCTTCAATACGTCATGTGAGTAGGTGTCACACGGTGTATTTGTCGGAGGTGTAAACATTAGTCCCCGTTGGCACGTTGTGTCACTTAGGAGACACACCGTGTGTCTGTCGGAGGCGTAATCTTCATTAGCAGTCAAAGAGATGGAAGGCCCTAGAAAGACGCGTCAGAGGGTGGGGTGAGTGGAATTAGCATCGTCACCTATGTCAATAGACAATGCGAAACTAATGCATCAACAACCCTTAAAGAACTAAGGCACTCATCCACTTTTGGGGACTACGTAGCATGGTATTTAAAAACCCGCCTTGAGGCTTACGCCTCGAGGCGAGGCTATCCTAAGTACGCCTCGAGGCTTACACCTCAATACCCTGGATTGAGGCTTACGCCTCCAAATGTCTGAGGCTCGCCTCAAAGCACTGAGGCTTAGCTGAGGCGCAAGCCTGAGTGGATGATAATGTCTTATGTTACCTCCAACTTTCTACTTTTAAGATTTTTGCAAACATTTTACGAAAAGTTTTCTATTCATTATTGTCATAGTTGAATATCATCCCCTTATTAGTGAATTTATAACTATTATTTTCTGAATGAGATCTTTCAATCTTTACTATTAATTTTTGTCTTTGTTTGTCGCTATTTTTTATTTACTATGTCAATGAATTTCATTTCATTGTTAACTAATAATGGATCCTTGTTCCTAATAATTGTTCATGGATATTACAATCATTCATACTCATTATTTGCTAATTAATTAGTATTGTGGTGGTCTTTAGTCTCTATTTATCCTTATTAAGTTACAAAACCATTTCTATTTAGTCTTGGTTTTGCTTGTCTATACATATTTATCTTTTACACATGCATATATTAATATACATAATTTGTATACACACATATGCATATAATATAATTGTGTATGTACATGTATATAGATATGTATGCACATGTATCTTTTAATTTATTAACACCTCACATTTGTATCGAGTCTTATGCCTCAAACGCCTCGAGGTTTACGCCTCGCCTCTTTCAGAGAAAAATGCCTCGTTACGCTTCACAGTTTAAAACCTTGCTACCTAGAGAGGAAAGAAGCACGAGGGAGTTGTTCCTCCTCTTTACAAGCGATTCTCTTCCTCTCCTTCAAGCAACCACCACTCTGGTGGAGATTGACGGATATCGGCAGGCAGCAACCGACGGGGGACCAAAGCCGACGGTGGCGGCACCTGATGGTGGTGGCGGTGACAGCGGAGTGGAGGAGACGGAGGAAGAGAGAGAAGTAGGGGGTGAGGTCGGCGGCTAGGGTTACCACCCTAGGGCTTGCTTTGATAACATGTAAAAGGATTGGGCCATAACGATATTTGGCTAGAGCGGGTTCTCCTTTATCATCTAAGGTGTGAACATTTACATAATAGACCCAACAAATAAAGGAAATAAGAAAGAGGTACACAAATAGAAATAATTTTCTAACTATATCATTGTTGAGTGGCTCATTGAAGGATTTGTTGGTGAAATATGGAATAGTTTTTGAAGGAGGCCTTCTTGACATGGTTTACTTCTTCCCTTGCATCTTAGTGATATGTGATGTTGACAAAAAGTGGACCCTTATCATTTGAGTGCTTCATATCTGTCTTGGTTAGGGATTATCATGATTTATATTTATCATGCATTTTGCCACATTGTTTTCCATCAAGTTTTTAAATTCTTTTTTTGACATCAATGCATCCATGTTAGTATCTATTATCTAAGAAGATGTTTGAAATTGATTTAGTCTAATTTGATTTGGTTTAACATGGTTTGTTGCCTTTGACGTTGCTACTTCCCATGGTAGTTGTCAAGTCTGGGCTTGGGAAGCTTTGTGGCTCTAGACCCATGTCAATATTGAGGTTTTTATGACGACGACCCTTTTGCGTATTAGAGTGACCCATGTTAGTCAGGGGCGCCTTATTTGACATACAAGAGGTGTTCATATCATCATTGCATCTAATGAATGGTGAATGGCAATTGACCTTCTTGCCTTGTCTTCCTCTTTCCATTATTAGATTTAACGTGGTTGGGGATCCCTAGCATGTTTAATCTCGTCATGTGCCTTCCTATGCTACTTGTAGGTCAGTTCTTCGTTCTCGATGATTGTAGCCAGATGTACCATAGAAGGACCATTCGTTTAGGGTGAATTTGATTATGCAATGGCTATTATCCTTGTTTGACTCGAGTTGTGTGCCATGTAGCAAGTATTTGAGCGACAACTCCCCACTAGTTGGGTTAAGCCAGGTGCCCCCCTCGACATATTGAAATCTTTGTTATAAAAGAAGGATCTTCTAGACAAGAACATGTTGGGAGTCGAGTCAAGATAGGGTAGTTCTTTTTCTAGCTTTAGAAGAATTAGGAGTGACAGTTGACAATGGATATTACGATGGGTGGCATGTATAGTTATTTTAGTTTAGAGGGTTCATGACTGAAGGACAACGTTGAGGGTTTTGGAATGTGTTGAAATCTCATTATTGAATTCGGGATGCAATCGGCCGGCGAAGAGAGCTATTATGCAGTCCCAAATTTGTGGTGGAAAGAGTTATTCCCTCACATGTCTGTATGGCGGAGTAAGTCATTTTGCAGGGCAACATTTGCATACGTTTGTTTTTTAATTTTTTGTAGGTACAGTTTCAATTGGTATTGATTTTGGAAGGTGGATCTCGTTTTTTATTCGAACATCATCTTTTTTGGCTTGATTATCATGTGGAAATGGATTTAGTCTTTAATTGAATTTGAGTGGGAAAAGGGAAAAGGGAAGAGAGAAGCGAAAACTTGAGGTCCAAGCCTTCCCTTCGATCGAACACTACTTGAAAGCAGTTCTTCTGTTCAGAAACGAAATGTTCCACATGATCCTGGAAATTCTTGCTCCCATTGGATCATTTGTATCTATATACATCAGGATCCCATCCCCCTTTTTTCTCATAAAAGTAGGCATTTAAATCCGATTAAGGTATGGAATTGAATTGAAAAAAGAAATTGAATTTCCAATTGGGACTGGGATGAAATATTTTTATTCATGGAGTATTCAATTGGAAATTTACTAAAAAAGGCTTGTAGAAAGCTCAAATTAAGACCAAATTATGCCTATCTCTAGAGAAAATAGGTCCTTATATGTGAACCCTAGACATATGGAAATTGAGTGGGTGGATTTCATAGGTGGAAAAACTATTAGAAATGTGAAATAAATGGAACACTACTTGAAAGCAGTTCTTCTGTTCAGAAACGAAATGTTCCACATGATCCTGGAAATTCTTGCTCCCATTGGATCATTTGTATCTATATACATCAGGATCCCATCCCCCTTTTTTCTCATAAAAGTAGGCATTTAAATCCGATTAAGGTATGGAATTGAATTGAAAAAAGAAATTGAATTTCCAATTGGGACTGGGATGAAATATTTTTATTCATGGAGTATTCAATTGGAAATTTACTAAAAAAGGCTTGTAGAAAGCTCAAATTAAGACCAAATTATGCCTATCTCTAGAGAAAATAGGTCCTTATATGTGAACCCTAGACATATGGAAATTGAGTGGGTGGATTTCATAGGTGGAAAAACTATTAGAAATGTGAAATAAATGGAACACTACTTGAAAGCAGTTCTTCTGTTCAGAAACGAAATGTTCCACATGATCCTGGAAATTCTTGCTCCCATTGGATCATTTGTATCTATATACATCAGGATCCCATCCCCCTTTTTTCTCATAAAAGTAGGCATTTAAATCCGATTAAGGTATGGAATTGAATTGAAAAAAGAAATTGAATTTCCAATTGGGACTGGGATGAAATATTTTTATTCATGGAGTATTCAATTGGAAATTTACTAAAAAAGGCTTGTAGAAAGCTCAAATTAAGACCAAATTATGCCTATCTCTAGAGAAAATAGGTCCTTATATGTGAACCCTAGACATATGGAAATTGAGTGGGTGGATTTCATAGGTGGAAAAACTATTAGAAATGTGAAATAAATGGAATAAATTCCACCATTATCCAAAGAGCTGATTTGATCTTGAACATTGCCCGAGTGACAAAAAATGGGGTGATAACATAGACATTTTGGATAGAGTAAACGATGAATCTTTAGTTACAAATTCTCAGAGACACGTATTGACAACTATGCTTTCTGAGAGAATGAAATTGCATCAATGATAGGTAGTCATCCCTTGTCAAAATAAATAGGTGTAAAATCTTCATAAGTAGTTTAGTAGTCTCAAACAATCATTCCTCAGTGGTTACCAACCAACAATCAGCACTCAGCAATTAGTAATCAACAATATCAACAGACTACAAAACAATCAGCAATAACACCAGCTATAGATCAAATGATTTGGGACTTAACGATAGATTGTTGGATAGTATTCTCGTTGTTTTTGAGACCTTGCATCTGTTAACAAGACAATAGAAACCTCAAAAAAGGACAAATGACAACATCTGTGGCTAAAACAACGCTGTTTGGCATGCTGCTACAGTAACATCATCCAGTAGACCTGGATTGGGGAGGACACGGTTCCTTTCTCAAGGCACCATTGCTCTTGTGCTTTTGAGGGAGCCTTCTTGGGATCTGGGTGCCCCACCTAGGCTAAAAAACAAGGGAGAAAAGTCTCCCCATTGCTGGAGGACGGTGAAGAAAGTTGGATGACGAAACTGCTCTGTGTTGTCCTCTAAATAAGAGTCTATGGAGGGCACCTACGGAGGCTGCAATCCTTCTTTCTCCTATCAAGAAGGACGCTAGGGACATATCGAAAGAAGGAAAAAAATCAAAGCTTGAATATGACCATGAAACGAAAGTCCCTTCCCTTTGTTTAGTCGACGTTGCTACAGTCCGTAATGTGGCAGCTCGACCATAAAGGATGAAAGAAGGGTGAAGGTTGTTGACTATGGACAAACCAAAAGACCCTACGCTGGAGAAGATCATTTTTGAAATTTGATAATATCATCATAATATTCTTGAGATTTGAACAAAACCATTATTCTCTGATATGAATACCTATTTAACTTAAACCTTAGCAAACAAAATTTAAATCTGAATTGACCCTTAAATCATTTAAAATAAGTTAATCTCATAAATATTGAAAATGAAACAACTTCAAATTAGCTATAAATACATTTATATAGGTGAATCAGAAAGCACGTCGGTGAGCAGTAACCAGTAGCCCAACTGGTCGTAGCTCGGGGCCCCTCATGAAGGGTCCTGGGTTCAACTCTCGCTGAAAGCGCTGTTCGGAAATGATTTTCCCGCAGCGTCAGCCGACATCTGATGCGACTTATTGAGATATCGGTGTGCTGGCGCATGGGTCTTCCGGGTTTACCATCCCTGCTATCTGGGCCTCCGTCTAGGGGGTGGGTTTCCGCCGACAGTAAAAAAAATGAATCAGCAAGCACAAAAGAATGAATAAGCAAAATATAGGGACAACTGGGACTAAAAGAAGATAGCGGTAAAAAGTTACGGCAGCAAAAGACATTCATAAAACATAATAGGGAAATCTGAAACGTCTTCAAAACTTCAGTTAGAATCTTCAGATGATGATCAACAGAATTCTATAAAAAAAGTTATTAAAATTAGAAAATGATAATAACAGTTCTAATCAAATTTAATAGCTATTATACGCACCAGATTTTGTGGCAATAATTCATTTTGAATAAAAAGATGATAATCCTTATAAAGATGGAGAAATGCATTTCTGAAATAAATGAACAGGAGTACAATATTACAATCAAGTGGCAACCTGTTACGATTCAGGATAAAATCTTGCAAATCCCAAGAGCCGAGGGCATAAGCCTTCCATCCTCTCAGTAGCTTATAGTCTACGGATAACCATTTTCAAAACTTTTACTCGCAACATGTATTCCTTTTTTTCTTCTCGTCTTCATACAGCTCGTTGAAAAACTTCATAAACTCATTTGCCATTACAATCACGTCCAATTTCTTCTCTTCTGAATAAAATATAGGGTGTTTAAGAGCATCACCTACACTATATTAAAAAAAAGTTATTCATAATTTTTCAGGGAAAGTGCAACTAACAAACATTCAGAAGTATATCTTACGTGCAAATCAGTTTACTCCTTAGCCGATGACAGAGGTCAAATAGTAATAGATTTTTCAATTCTCCTTTATTATTCTTTGCCACTTTATATAGGACATCATCAAAAACTTCTACATTCGATTTGTCTATATGAAGTAGACAAAGTGAGAACAGAAAACATTCCATCACATAAGGCATTAAATTTACAAAAATTAATGTACCTTGAGCAGAAAATGGAATTACAGATATGGAATCATCATGATGCAAGAGAAAACTAGTCTCCTTTGTGTTGTGCTTTAACTTTAAGTCTTGCATAAGTTGTAAATTCTGTAAACATTTTCTAAAATTTTGTATACATAGTTACTAGATAGCATATCCATCTAGTAAGCGTTTATATAAGAACTTACCTAGCAATGTCAACAAAAAATTCTAGTGACAACGAGTTGCTGTGAGATTGTCTAGTCTCAATGTATTGAAGCAATAGATCCTTTACATTTTCTGTCCGAAAGGACATCCTTGGCCATCATAATTCAGATAATTTTTTTTAACACTTGGCCTGACTTTTCATGGATGAAGAATTGATGAAAATATTCCACTCTAAAATTAAGACTCGATTTAACTTCAACAGATGTGAACGTTATATTGTATTTTTCACCTTCGTTTTCACATGAAGTGAGATCATAGTAGAGATGTGATCTAATATCATCCATTTGGATCCATACAGTTTTGCTCATTCCAACCACCTAATAAAAAAAATATAGAAAACAAATATGAAAAAATGTGTTTTGTCAAAAATAAGTATATATAAGTCAAAAGAATGTTTGTAGTTTATTATATAATATTCATACCTCTTTTCCACTAGAGGCATCTGCATGCTTGTGTTTTTTTCTTGTGTAGAAAAAAACACAAGTATGCAGATGCTTCTACTGGAAAAGAGGTATGAATATTATATAGTAGACTACAAACATTCTTTTGACTTATATACTTATCTTTGACAAAACATATTTCTTTTCATACTTGTTTTCTATATTTTTTTTATTAGGTGGTTGGAATTAACAAAACTGTATGGATCCAAATGGATGATACTAGATCACATCAACACTATGATCTCACTTCATTGAAGACGAAGGTGAAAAATAGAATATGACGTTCACATCTGTTGAAGTTAAATCGAGTCTTGATTTTAGAGTGGAAGATTTTCATAAATTCTTCATCAATAAAAAGTCAAGCCAAGTGTTAAATTTTTTTGATCTAAATTATGATGGCCAAGGGTGTCCTTTCAGACAAAATATAAAGGATCCATTGCTTCAATACATTGAGACTAGACAATCTCACAACAACTCGCTGTCACTAGAATTCGTTGTTGACATTGCTAGGTAAGTTTTTATATAAACACTTATTAGATGGATATGCTATCTAGTAACTATATATACAAAATTTTAGAAAATGTTTACAGAATTTACAACTTATGGAAGACTTAAAGTTAAAGCACAACACAAGGGAGGCTAATTTTCTCTTGCATCATGATGATTCCATATCTGTAATTCCATTTTCTGCTCAAGGTACATTAGTTTTTGTAAATTTAATGCCTTATGTGATGGAATGTTTTCTATTATCACTTTGTCTACTTCATATAGACAAATCGAATTTGGAAGTTTTGGTGATGTCCTATATAAAGTGACAAAGACTGATAAAGGGAATTGAGAAATCTATTACTATTTGACCTCTGTCATCGGCTAAGGAGTAAACTGATTTGCACGTAACATATACTTCTGAATGTTTGTTAGTTGCACTTTTCCTGAAAAATTATGAATAACTTTTTTTGAATATAGTGTAGGTGATGCTCTTAAACACCCAATATTTTATTCAGAAGAGAAGAAATTACACGTGATTATAATGGCAAATGAGTTTATGAAGTTTTTCAACGAGATGTATGAAGACGAGAAGAAAAAAAAAGAATAAATGTTGCAAATAAACGTTTTGAAAAATAGCTATCCGTGGACTATAAGCTACTGAGAGGATGGAGGGCTTGTGCCTTCGGCTCATGGGATTTGCAAGATTTTATCCTGAATCGTAACGGGTTGCCACTTGGTTGCAATATTGTGCTCCTGTTCATTTGTTTCAGAAATGCATTCCTCCATCCTTATTGGGATTATCATCTTTTTATTTAAAATGAATTATTGCCACAATCTGGTGCGTATAATAGCTATTAAATTTGATTAGAACTGTTATTATCATTTTCAAATTTTAATAACCTTTTTTTTATAGAATTCTGCTGATCCTCATCTGAAAATTCTAACTGAAGTTTTGAAGACGTTTCCAAATTTCCCTATTATGGCTTATGAATGTCTTTTGCTGCCGTAAGTTTTTACTGCTATCTTCTTTTAGTCCCAGTTGTCCATGTATTTTGCTTATAAACTCTTTTGTGCTTGCTGATTTACTTTTTTTTTGACTGCCGGCGGAAACCCACCCTAGACGGAGGCCCAGATAGCAGGGATGGTAAACTCGGAAGACCCGTGCGCCCGCAACACACTGATATCTCAATAAGTCGAATCAAAGATCGGCTGACGCTGCGGGAAAATCATTTCCGAACAACGCTTTCAGCGAGAGTTGAACCCAGTACCCTTCGTGAGGGCCCCGAGCTACGACCAGTTGGGCTACTGCTCCCCGACGTGCTTGCTGATTCACCTATATAAATGTATTTATAGCTAATTTGAAGTTGTTTCATTTTCAAGATTTATGAGATAACTTATTTTAAATGATCTAAGGGTCAATTCAGATTTAAATTTTGTTTGCTAAGGTTTAAGTTAAATATGTATTCATATCAAAGAATAATGGTTTTGTTCAAATCTCAAAAATATTATGATCATATTATCAAATTTCAAAAATGATATTTTCCAGCGTAGGGTCTCTTGGTTTGTCCATAGTCAACAACCTTTACCCCTTCTTTCATCCTTTATGGTCGGGCTGCCACATTTACGGACTGTAGCAACGTCGACTAAACAAAGGGAAGAGACTTTAGTTTGATGGTCATATTCAAACTTAGATATTTTCCCTTCTTTCTATATGTCCCTAGCGTCCTTCTTGAAGGGAGAAAGAAGGATTGCATCCTCCGTAGGTGCCCTCCATAGACTCTTATTTAGAGGACAACACAGAGCAGTTTCGTCATCCAACTTTTTTCACCGTCCTCCAGCAATGGGGAGACTTTTCTCCCTTGTTTTTGAGCCTAGGTGGGGCACCCAGATCCCAAGAAGGCTCCCTCAAAAGCACAAGAGCAATGGTGCCTTGAGAAAGGAACCTTGTCCTCCCCAATCTAGGTCTACTGGATGCTGTTACTGTAGCAACATGCCAAACAACGCTGTTTTAGCAACAAATGTCATTTGTCCTTTTTTGAGGTTTCTATTGTCTTGTTAACAGCTGCAAGGTCTCATAACAAGGAGAATACCATCCAACAATCTATCGTTAAGTCCCAAATCATTTGATCTATAGCTGGTGTTACTGCTGATTGTTTTGTAGTCTGCTGATATTGTTGATTATTAATTGCTGAGTGCTGATTGTTGGTTGGTAACCACTGAGGAATGATTGTCTGAGACTACTAAACTACTTATGAAGATGTTACACCTATTTATTTTGACAAGGGATGACTACCTATCATTGATGCAATTTCATTCTCTCAGAAGGCAGAGTTGTCAATACGTGTTTCTTCGTCTGTTAAATAACATCGTCATCTTGTGTTTTTGGATTCAGGTGCCACAGACCACATGACTGGTACACCTCAGTTGATATCCATTCATCCCACCAAAATGCATTTGCCCAATTTAACTATTGCTGATGGACAAACTTACTGTTTAGGGTACTGGAACAATATATCTCTTACCAAATATCTGTCTTGATTAAGCCTTGTATATCCCAAAGTTCCCTTTCAATCTAGTATCCATCAGTCGTCTCACTCGTTCAGTTCAAGCTGTCGTTACCTTCCTACCTGATAATTATGTTATACAAGATCTGAAGATGCAGAAGACTAATGGCTAAGTTATGAACATGCTGGTCTTTACTACCTTGGTGAGTCTCTAAAAGCGTGTAGCTGCGTCTCCTCTACGTATTCTTAGCCGTCTAGGTTATATGGTGTTGAGTAACATTTGAAGTGATGGTCCCTAAGTTGTCTAATTTTGATAGACTAGACTGCTAGTCATGTCAGCTAGGTAAACACCAACGATCCCTAATCCCTATTCAGGTCTAGAACCCAAAATAGAGCAAAGTCGTCTTTAATATTATTCGTTCAGACGACTGGGGCCCTTGTTGGGTTCCATTAAAGCTTGGATGCAAGTACTTTGTCACCTTTATAGATGATCACTCATGAGTCACATAGTTATATTTTGATGAATGACACATTTGAATTTTTTCCATCTTCCAATCCTTTTACGTAGAGGTTGAAAATATTTATGAACATATACAAAATCCTATGCAATGACAATGTTCACGAGCACTTCAATCTCAATTTTACCCAATTTCTTTTATCCCATGTAATCATCCACTTATCCCCATGTCCATATACTCCCCAACAAAACAAAGTTGTAGAACGAAAGATTCACCCCATCATTGAAATTGCTCATACTTTGCATCTCAACCTGAATGTCCCAAAAGATTTTTGGAGTGATGTTCTCACAACAACCTACTTGAATGCTTGATCCGTGATTCAAAATCAAATTCACTTATCCACCTAAAGTCTTTGGGTGTGTTTGCTTTGTTTATATATTAGGTGGTCGTCAAGACAAGTTAAGTCTCAATTCTAAGAAATTTATATTAATGGCTATTCTTGAGTTAAAAAAGGGTGTAAATGTTTTTGTGTGTCAAAAGGTCGCTTATTTGTCTATGCTGATGTCACCTTTTTCAAAGGTACTCCTTATTTTGTGAATCCCATTCTTTTGGAAGGGGTTGAACAGTCTTTGCCATTTCCAACTATCATTCAATCACAAGTCACCGAACCACCATCATTTAACCACAAGTCATAGAACCTCCAATCATTCAATCACAAGTCATCAAACCACCAGTTGAATCACTAGTTATTGAATCACTTATCATACAATCATCAATATCAAAAGTTAGCTCTCTTGGCCGTCCACCCATTAGTCCATTACACAAGTTCACACACATCGAAAGGAGAATCTTACTTTTGCTAACTATATATTCATTTTCATTTATTATAAACATATAAGTATACACTCATATAAATATCAACTACATCATTGAAATTAATGTTACTGTATAAAATATCATTCAATCACAAGTCATAGAACCTCCAATCTTTCAATCACAAGTCATCAAACCACCAATCATACAATCAACTATCATTGAATCACTAGTTATTCAATCACCTATCATACAATCATCAATATCAAAAGTTAGCTCTCTTGGCCGTCCACCCATTATTCCATTACACAAGTTCACACACATTGAAAGGAGAATCTTACTTTTGCTTACTATATATTCATTTTCATTTATTATAAACATATTAGTATACACATAAAATATCAACTACATCACTGAAATTAATGTTACTGTATAAAATATCAGACTTGGGAAAGATTGGAAAAAAGCGGGGAAAAAGTGGGAAAAAAGCGACCGATTAACTCAAATCCGCTCAACTGCCGCTTGAAGTGCTTTTTAATCGGCATAGACCTTGTGCCGGCATAGACCGATTAACTCAAAAAAAGTTTGAATGACTGACAAACTTCATCCGCAAATTAAGTGTATCCTAGTCATGCGAGAGAAATCATCAACGATAGATAGAAATATTGAGAGCCATTATAACTTGGCTCTTTAATAGGACCCCAACTTCACTATGAATAAGATAAAAATGGACACTTCGTTTCAAAGTGCGACTTGGAAACAAAATGTGATGATGCTTGCCTAGTTGACATGACTGACACTTAACGACTATTGATGCTAAGCCTGGAACAAGCTTTTGAGGACTCTGCAAATACAGACTCCCATAGTGACAATGCCATTTTAAGGGAGAACAACTGAAAACGGTAGGTGCGGCAGATGGAATCTGGTGAGCTAGGTGACCAATTACCACCTTTGAAGTAGAGATCACCTTTCCTAGGCCCCCCACCAATCGTCTTCTAACTCTAGGGATCCTGTAACACAATGAAATAGTCGCCATAATGTGTACCAGGCATTTCAAAGAATCTACCAATTGAGCAACGGAAATTAAGTTAAAAGAAAAGTCTGGTACATAATGTGTAGACAAAAAGTCAAATCAGATGTTGCTTGTACAATCCCACAAGCCTGGACTCACCTAATAAACCCATCAAGAAGTGCCACAGAGGAATGCAGGATATACGAGTCAGAAGAGAGAAATATATATATTATATTCCTTCATACGCTAAGAAGCCCTAGAATCCACCACCCATGTATAAGATGGGTGGTATGCAACAAGCAAAGTCACCTGGTTACCTATATCTGAATCCATATTGATGGAAGAGAGAAGGAAAGCTTGTTGGGTAGCCTGAAGAAGATGATCATACTCCTTGGAGATTGTAACATCGGATTACATTTGTTTAGAGGCTTCAGATGCAGATTCTCCTGAGAAAGTAGCTGTTGGATCAATGATGGACTCTAGAGGGGGGTGAATAGAGCTAAAAGCACTTATACAAAATTCATTTGACCTTCAAGATATTTCTAAGATAATATGTCAAGTATGAACTTTGAGTGTAACTAAAACATACATAGCAAGAGAGAGAGATTGAAAAATCATAAGAAACAATATGTGTATAGTGGTTCCACACTCCAAACTAGGAGAGTGTACATCCGCTACCTAGAGAGGTCAACCTCTAGTATTTTTCAACCACGTCTCACTTCTCATATTCCATTATAAGAGTTACAACATTATGACCTTCCTTTTCTAGGACAAGGACACCTAGCCTTCCCTTTAAGGATAAGGGAGCCAATAACCTTACAAAAGGCTTACCTATCCATGACCAAGAGTCTTCTATCTCACCAAGGACTTACTTATTTTTGCAACGAGTATTCCGCCTTCACCAAAGACTTACCCACTTTTGCAACAAGTCTTCCGCCTTTGAGGATTTACCCACTCTTGACTTGAATCTTCTATTTTGGACTTCTTCACCAAGAGACTCCATCCCTTCTTGTTCACCTCTCTTAGCCTAGAGAGAGAACCTTCAACTTTATGGTAGAAAGAGAGATTGAGATGTAGAGGAAGTGAGCGCCTCACAAGATATACACGTAAGGCCAACTCTCTTACAAATCTCCTACTCACTGTAATGGATGTAGCAAGCGATTAAGCTTGAGAGTGGAAGGAGGCTCTTGGAGGCACTCAACTATAATATAGGGACCTTCATAGTGTTTGGCTAACCATGAGATGAAGACCAAAGGGTCCTTTTTATAGTTGAGGTTGTCTACTAGCGAATAGAGACACTTAGGAATGAATTCTGGCCGTTTGGGGCTGTTGCAACTGATATATATATATTTGAGTTTTGCAACACTCCAACAGTTAGCAGAAACAAACTCGAAGGAAAATTGTTGAATCCTTATAAAGGCTTTTGCAATACTTGACAATTTGTCTGTGGCAAGAATAACACTCCTAGCTGAAGCAGAGATAGGATTTAAAACAGATAGGAATCTTGCTGTTACTAGATCATCTCTATCTTTCATCTGATCACTAGTCTTCAACAGTTGGTAGAAACTGAGTTTCTAAGAGATGGATTGTATAGCACCAAAATAATCCTCTAGAAACGAATATCTTGTCTTTCTGCAAAGAGACGGTCATAACAATGTAGAGATGGACAACAATAATCAAGGTACGTTGCCGGCAACACGCCGTGTAGAAGACTTGGCATGCCTTGTATGGCAATGGCACATGGTGTTGAGATTTCAACACTGCATGTCAGTTGGCGAAGGCATGAAGCAAAATTTCTGAATCTCTTCAATACGTCATGTGAGTAGGTGTAATACGGTGTATTTGTCGGAGGTGTAAACATTAGTCCCCGTTGGCACGTCGTGTCACTTAGGAGACACACCATGTGTCTGTCGGAGGCGTAATCTTCATTAGCAGTCAAAGAGATGGAAGGCCCTAGAAAGACGCGTCAGAGGGTGGGGTGAGTGGAATTAGCATCGTCACCTATGTCAATAGAAAGTGCGAAACTAATGCATCAACAACCCCTAAAGAACTAAGGCACTCATCCACTTTTGGGGACTACGTAGCATGGTATTAAAAAACCCGCCTTGAGGCTCTTGAGGCTTACGCCTCGAGGCGAGGCTATCCTAAGTACGCCTCGAGGCTTACACCATGGAATGAGGTTTCGTCGAAATCATCGAAATTTCGCTCGAAATTTCGATTTCGATGCTATGTGGTACCGAAACCTGCGACTGTTTCGATTTCGATGATTTCGATGAGTTTCGCCAAATTTTGACGATTTCGATGAATTTCGCCAAATTTCGATGAATTTCGCCAAATTTCGCTGAAAATTTCGATAATTGCAATCCTTGTTGTTTTTGTTGATTTTTGAAGAGGAGCAAAGGGGGATTGGGGTCATTTCACCATTTAGTACTCATACATAGTATATAGTTATAGTATATCATAATTGCATTGCATTTCCCTAATATTTGCTATTCAAATTATTAAATACTTATGTGATGCATGCTATTTTAGTTTCTGCAATGTGGATGACATGTATCCTAGTGGTGATTTATTAGACAATGAGGGTGCTAGGAAGCCAACCACACCAACAAATGATGATTTAGCTTGGAAACATTGCACTAGTATTCTTGGGACCAATGAAATGGTTGACTATTGATTCAATATCAGCAACAAACTATAAACCCAAGTAAAATGTGTGGGATGCCCTACATATCCAATATTTGATATTATAACACGAACAAGTACATGCATGTATATAGCTCATACTTACAAAATTGCATAACATAATTCCTACATTTTGTCATCGAAATCATTCATCGAAATCCTCAAGAAACAAGACAGTTCCCTTACCTCCCACATGAAGGACCCCCTCCCTAACCTACCCCCACATAAAATTTTATTGCATAAAACGATGCATTTAGGTGTAGAGATCACACCTGTAAAATTTCATAAATTAATTCATTCATTTTGGCGTCGAAACGGGCACAATTGCATTTATCGAAATTTCTGTCGAAATTTCCATAAATTTCGATTTCCATGCTGTCGAAACGGTATCGAAATCGGATACCTCGTTCCTTGGCTTACACCTCAATACCCTGGACTAGGCCCGATTTTGCGGCCGATTAATCACGCTTTTCCAAAACACACACTGGAGGAAGAAAAAATGTATACGTTATTGCTGCTGTCTCTTATTTCACGTTTATAACATATTGTCAAGAAGAAAGTGGGAAACTTATCTGATAATGTGGCTATTCTGGAGGCTAATTTGTTTGATAAGTTGTGTATTCTTGACAATGACCCTTCCAATAGAGAAGTACAACATCTTGTTTGTGAATGCAGAAAGGAAGTTGCACTGGCCAGACTTTGTGAAGAGTCCTTTTTGAGACAGAAGTCTAGAGTGACTTGGCTGAAGGAAGGTGATTCCAATTCTAGATTCTTCTATTCTTCCATCAAAGTACGTAGGCATGTGAATCATATCAAGGCGTTAAATATTGATGGTACTACTGTCACTAATTGGGATGATGTTAGGAACTACATTGTTTCTTATTATTACAATATTTTTAATAAGGGGCATTCTGCTAACATTGAAGCGCTTGATGCTATTAGTTTTAATATGTTGAATGATGTTTCCAAGATGAGTTTGGATAGAGTTGTTACTCCTACTGAAGTTGAAAATGCTTTTAAGGAGATGGATCCGGATAAATGCCCTGGGCCTGATGGGTACAATGGAAAATTCTTTACTTTTTGCTGGCCTATCATTAAGAGTGACATTACTCGTGCTATTCTTCATTTCTTCAGAACTGGTCGGCTTCTGAGAGAAGCTAATCGTACCTTCATCACCCTTATTCCAAAATCTAATGATTCTTTGGAGCTCAAGAATTGGAGGCCTATAGCTCTCTGTAATGTTGTCTATAAGGCTATTTCCAAGATTCTTTGCAAGAGGCTTCAATGGATTCTTCCGAGTATCATTAGTGATAACCAGTGTGCCTTTGTAAAAGGCAGAAGTATTAAAGATGCTATTTTGCTTTCTAATGATTTGATCCACGATTTTAATAGGAATGATGGTAGGCACATGATGTGTCTTAAATTTGATATTACTAAAGCTTATGACTCTGTGGCCTGGGAGGCTCTTTTCCATATTATAAAGAAGATGAATTTTCCCCACTGCTGGCTTATTTGGTTGAAGGAGATCTTTTCTGCTATGTCATATGAAGTCCTTTTCAATGGAGAGCCTACTTCTTCGTTTAAACCTACCAATGGAGTTAGGCAGGGGGATCCTATTGCTCCCTATCTTTTCGTTATTGTGATGCAAGTGTTTACCAATCTAATGGACAAGGCTGTTGCTGAGAAGAAGATTAATCCTTTGGCTGCTTCTGATGGTTTATTAATTTCTCATCTTATTTTTGCTGATGATCTAATGGTGTTCATTGAAGCGGATGAAGTTAATGCTAGGAATATTATGAAGATACTTGATGATTTTTCATGACATTACTGGTCTCAAAGTTAATCGTGAGAAAAGTTCTGCCATTTTCAGTGTGGGAGCTAAGAAGGAAAGGATTTGTGAGATCTTGGGGTTTAAAGATGATAGTCATCCTCAATCCTATTTGGGATTGCCTCTTTTTACTGGTATGCTCACTCACGATCATTGCACTTCTCTAATTGATAAGATTAAGAAAAGGCATGATAGATGGAAAGCTTCTCAATTATCTATGGCAGGAAGAACTGAACTTGTTAAATCCACTCTTGATGCCATGAGTCTTTATTGGTCCACCACTTTTCCGCTCCCTTATTCTGTGATTAAGGATTTGGAAAGAATTAATAGAAATTTCATTTGGGGACTTACCGAGAAGAAAGCTACTATCCACTTAGTGAAGTGGGATAACATTACTAAACCCAAGAAGGAGGGTGGTCTTAACTTGAGATCGATAAAGGATATAAATCATGCTGGTATTCTTTGTCATGGGTGGAACATTGTTATTAATAAGGAATCCCTCTGGATAAAATGGGTTCATGAGAAATATCTCAATAGATCGAATTTTTGGGTTATTAAGGAGAATACTCAGACTTCTTGGTTACTCAATAGAATTTTGAGAGAAAGGGAGTTGTTGAAAAAGCATATCTCCTTTGAAGTTGGTAATGGTGAGAACACTTTTTTCTGGAATGATCCATGGTTACCAGGAGGAAAATTTATTTCGGATGTTCTTGGTTCTCAGGCTGTCATAAAGCTTGGATTTCCTGAGCAAAGTCTGGTTAAGTGCATTATTAAAGAGAATGGGTGGATTTTCAGTAATGCTAGACTTCAAAAAGAGTTGTGTGCTCTTCTGAAAGGTTTAGACTTTAGACTCTCCAACTTCAAGAAGAGATCGTTTGTTGTTTAATGGTGAATCTGATATTAATTTGAAATCTATCTGGGAGGCCATTAGAAGCAAAGGCTCTGTAAGTGTTTTCTTCTCTTGGATTTGGTCCTTTAAATGTCCTAAAAGGTACCAGTTCAATGCCTGGAAAGTTGGTTATAATAAATTACCTACGTCTTCTTATTTGAGAAGAATGGGTATCTGCTTACCCTCTATCTGTTTCTTGTGTATGGAGGATGAAGAAACTACTCATCATTGCATGTTTGGTTGCCCCTATGCTAAGTCGATTTGGAAGGAAGCAACTGGAGTTTACATTCCTAGTATACCTATTGATACTATCAGTCTTTCTAGGTTTGTTAACAAGAAATCACATCTAACCAGTCTTTGTATTATGTTTTGGATTTGGCGTGAAAGAAATAACAGAGTTCATGATGAGAAATCCACCGATTGGGTCTGCTTATGGAAGATCATAAAAAAAGACATTGATGATTTACTCTAGTTCTGTTTCTGTTCTGTTTTTGGTTGATGGGGGGTTCACTCTTGGTGGTCTACTTCGTATATGTCCTTGTGAAGCTTTGTTTTGCTTATTTGCTATGGTGTTCTCTGAAGCTTATGCGGTGCACTGCTTCTTTGGCCTTCTGCCATGGTTTGGATGAGCTGTGTGGTTTTTTCATCTTGAGAGATGATGAGTTTTGTGGCTGCTGTCTGGCTTCGTTGGGGAGATACTGGTTCTTTTCTTCTTTGCTGTGGTTTTGCCCTATGCTAAGTCGAGTTGGAAGGAAGCATCTGGAGATATAGCAGAGTTCATGATGAGAAATCCACCGATTGGGTCTGCTTATGGAGGATCATAAAAAAGACTTTGATGATTTAATCTAGTTCTGTTTCTGTTCTGTTTTGGTTGATGGGGGGGTTCACTCTGGAGGTCTCCTTCGTTTTTGTCCCTGTGAAGCTTTGTTTTGCTTTTTTGCTATGGTGTTCTCTGAAGCTTTTGAAGTGCACTGTTTCTTTGGTCTTCTGCCATGGTTTGGATGAGCTGTGAGGTGCTTCCAGCTACTGTTTGGCTTTGATGGGGAGGTAGAGGATGAAGGGATTGCCATGTTTCTTTCCTTTTCGGGTCCTGAAGTTGCTTGAAGTTTCCCTTGCTGCACTGGTAGTGCTTCTTGACAGCTGCTTCTATTGTACAGATTCCGTTTCTTAGCTTGTTTGCTGTGGTTTTGGTTTTCATGCTTATAGTTTTCCCATGATGCTTTGGCGTTTTATTGCTCCCCTAGCTGTTTCAGTTCTCCAGAGGTGAGCGTGATGTCTGTCTGCTGTGGGTTCTGTTTGGATTCTATGATTCTGTGCTGTGCAATTGCAAGGGAGTTTTAAGTGCAATTTTGTTCTTCTTCTGCACTCTTTGTATATACTTTGTACAATTTCTTTTTTCATTGATCCTTCTTTGGGACCAAGAAGCATTGTATATACCATCTCATTAGCAATACAAAAGAGCAAGTGGCGCGTGATTCACCAAAAAAAACATATTGCTCTGCTCCCTTTCTTGTATTCATTTTCATACGATATTGCTTTTCTTCTCCTATTTTCATACGGTATTGCTTTTCTTCTCCTATTTTTCCAAAACACATGCACAAGTTAAACAACCATATTTCTCTGTTCAAAATTCCCTTTCATCTCCTATTTTTCCTCCCATCTACTTTCTTTTAAGTTGCAACAACAAACAAATCATATTGATTTCCCTTTTTTTTGATTACGACAACAATAATCTTATTTCGCTTCCCATCTTTGATTCTCAAAATTATTATAATTCCAATTTTTTTCCATGCATTCCTCTTCTTGTTTATCCAATTCTTATCGACTAGTTATTTTTTAATGTGTAGTACACCATACTCATCAACTGTTTGGCATCATAATCATTCTATATTGCAAGTTCATAGTTGCATAGTGTTATGCCTATAATATATTACTTACAGTTTCCTCTATTTATCTATTGATGTTTATTGATTGTGGTCATTTTTACATTTCATAATATAAGAATGATTGTTTAACTTGTGTTAAACCAATTTCATGTTTACTCAAATTGATGCCATGCTTTGCTAAGATTCCAAATGATGTTTTGCTTCTTGCTGCACTCATATGTAATTGTTCAACGTAATATATAATTATATATGATCAATATAATAAAGTTATATTAATATATAAATAATATATTAAAAAAATCGCATATACTCCCGCATACCACATATACTCTACTCAGTTCCCGTCCGCCCGTACACCGAATACCGCTTTTCTGAACACTGGTGTGGAAGTGGAAGTTTAGACGCAAACTTCGACAAACATCGATAACACTTCGACGCAATTTTGGAAAGAAAATGAAGCAAATCCAAATATAACATTGATGCAAAACTTCTTATTATTCTTAGAACTTAGAACTCAACCTTAAACATGTCAATAATAACATAAAATCATGAGTCCACAGCACAACACAAGATTCACTGAGTCAAATAGTGGAGAATGGAAATATAGATAGTAGATTAACTACATAATAACAGACCAACAACTTTCTTCTTCAAATCCAAGCACAAGGGGTGCCTCTTCCAAGCTCCAACACTCAAACGAGTCAAAACACCAAGTTCTCGGCACACACCACTCTTCAATTCACTAAGGAGTGAAGTGGTAGGCTGATTTAAGCACTCCTCTTGCTTAAATAATACTCGAGCAAGACATTGGAGTGGGTTGGCTGTGGCCGTCTAAATGTTAAATCTTGCCAACATCAGAGATTAATCGACAACATCGACGACCTTTAGACGGAAATAAACTGTGCCAAGCCACCCATCGATGTCGACAACATCAGCGAAACGTCGCCCAAATTATCAATTTTAGATCCATGATCCAAACTATATCTATACTGATGTATATTCTTTTTCCCGGTGGAAAGTTAACTTATGTCGAATGCTTTTGATGTAATAAAAAATTTCTTTTGTAATGTGTAATAATGATTGAAACCACCTATGTACATCTTGTTAATTAATCAACATACATACAAATTACGATATCAATGGCAGACGGACAATGTGTATATAAATATTTTCAATATTACATGTATTTAAGTAATTGATATGGCTTAACATAAATTAATTTGAGTAAATGAGAATATTAATATTATATTTCTTGTTGATGTTGTAGTTTTGAATAATTTCATGGTCTACATTATGGTTGTCCATTATGCTACTAAAACATGAGGTAATTAACCATGCGATTCACTACCGCTTTGCCAAACAAGTGCATGATCGGTAACCCACCGGGGTGTGATCCATTGTGATGGTCTATCATGGCAATTAGTTTGCTAAACGGAACATTAGAGTGTTGTGGGTGTTTGTGTGTCAATTGGATTTTGCCCATATCCTGTATCGTGTCACTCATGTGATTTTTATCATACCTTTCCAGTGGAACATTACAAAATCATGTAAGCATCTGTTATTATAATCATAGGTACATATTCGAGATTCGACATTTTTTGGATGGCTAGAAAAACCAGAATTTAGAAAAAAAATAAAAAAATCTCGTTCAACTATTTGGAAATCATTGAGAATAAGTCGGCTGTATATATGTATATATATGGGTTTAGGATATGTATATATACATACATACATACATATGTATATGTGTATATATATGTATATATATATATATATATATCTATCTATATATATATTTGGGTTTAGGATGTGTGTACCAGTAGGTACAAGTTACATGTACCCAACATTGAAATGGTAAATCCAGAAACCCATAACAAAATCTAACCATATAGATTGATTCAACTTATCATTATTAGATATGTTTAAAAAGGGACAATCATATCTCATGTATATATTAGATAAAGTAAACATCGTCCAACGATATATGTTGTTTTTGTAGCTTACCGTTGATTATAAATTATACATATTCTCTAATTTAATGATCCATAATTGTCTGATTGAGGTGATTTTATGTCTATTTGTAATCTTAAAGTTATAGATGACATCCATATTGGTTGGATTATGTTGTTAAGTCTGGTAAACATGTAAGATGAAGATGGGTACAGATAAGCTACATGTACTCAAGTACACAATTCTTATATACAAGGAAGAAAATGTTCGTTTTTGATGCCGTTTCGGTGGCAACGGAAACAGAAATTTCGATAGAAATTTCGATAAATGCGTTCC
Source organism: Alisma plantago-aquatica (assembly GCA_963693085.1). Lineage (NCBI taxonomy): Eukaryota > Viridiplantae > Streptophyta > Magnoliopsida > Alismatales > Alismataceae > Alisma > Alisma plantago-aquatica. The sequence continues at coordinate 477,279,987 of OY856413.1, read as the reverse complement.
TGGTGTTTCGACGACAAAATAAACGAATTAATTTATGAAATTTTACCAGAATGATCTACTAGTGTAGATCTACTCAAATATGTAATAATATTTCATATTGGATATGTGGGGGTGGGGTCTCGTCATTTTTTAGTGAATGACCTTGAACTGTTTTGATGGGCATTTCGATGGGGATTTTTGATGTCATTTTTTAATGGCAAAATTAACGAATTAAGTCATTATAGTTTGTAAGCACAATATATAGATGTAAAGACACAGAACTGTGCAAAAAAATTATGCTCTAGGTAGTACATAGTATATGAAAAAGTAATAAGAAAAAATTGAAGATCTGCCTGTTTCAAGAGTTTAGTCACTCAATTTCGATGTCCGATTGCCACAGAAACAAAAATTTTGCCAAAAATTTCGACCATTTCGTCGAAATTTTGAACATTGTTATATATATATACATACATATATGATACATGTAACTGTTAAGGTTACAACTTACAAGACATACAATCTTATTGAGTGAAAAAGTAGGAAAAGGATTAAAGCGTAGTTGAGTAATAACAATGATTGTTGGGAGAGTGGGGTGTTGAAGGTTTAGTGTATATCAGAAGTTTCGTGTACATGGCTTGGTGAAAAAAAAGCAGGCGACTCCAAAGAGAAGAATTATGAAAAGTCATGAAGGATCTTGTAAATTGTAACATGGTATAAGTCACGAAAAAGTGGGATAGATCGTGAAAAATTGCAAAAAATTGGCGACCAACATATAATTGTGCTAAATATTCAAGGGCCTATAAAATTTGTGAAAGATCACCGATTTTAAAAAACATTGTGAGACTTTTGTTATTATGATTATAAGAATGCCTCGAAGTAGCTATTCTAATGGTAACTAGTTATTGTACTATGTAGTAGTTTTTCTGCTACTATCTTTTGGATAAGTAAATTACCGTTTGACCTGTCAAACAACTAGGAATTATTAGATTTGGTTTGAATCATTATAGATGCAAGTTTAAATGAGCTTTCTAAAATGGCCATACAAAAGCTCGTGTAGATACTAAAGATCAACTTATGAGCACATATTTAAATTTTTTAAAGTCAACTTATAGCACATTTATAATTTGTTTTGGATCAACTTATGGGCACATATATAATTTATTTCAAACTAGAAACCCTGTTAATGCAAAACTACATGCTAACTTAAGATAAACAAAGCAATGGCTAAAAGATAATTCTTATTCATCAACTGTGTCTCTTCATGGACGTAGATAGAGCCTTTATATAGGCTTCTAAAAGAAAGACTAAGCGGGCGTAGCCAATGTGGGACTAAACCATTTGACTTTATGAAAGCCCAAAAATGAGAAACAAAGGCAAAATAAAATAAAGGCTGCTAATGAAGCCTAACTAATGACACGACGCCGTTTGCGCTCATAAGTGCGTAAAGGTGGGGCCTGTCCTACATTAACTCCCCTCGGCTGCAAAAGACTCGACTCCGTCGAGTCAGTACTGAGGTGATCCATGTGGGGTCTGCTGAAGAACGACCTCTCCAGCGAACCAAGAAACGATGTATGGTGCCCTGGCTGGCGAGGACGGTCTGGTCGTCCAAGACGGTGTCAATGCGTTCAGGCGGCTGCTGAGGAAGTCGAGGCAGAGGCGGTAACGTTGCTGAAGACGGCGGACCACAATGACGATTTGAAGAAGCAGCTGCTGGTGGTGGAGGGGGCTTGAATGTACCACGATAAGGAGAAAGATATTCCACATTGAATGTTGCACTAATGTCCCAATCTGCTGGCAAATCCAGTACATAGGCATTGGGTCGCTGTCGACTAAGTATTTGGAAAGGTGCTGACGCTCTGGCATGAAGCTTCTTGAAAGAATTTTTGGAGTAGTGTTCAAGACGCACACACACTAAAACATAATCTCCCACATTAAATTCTTGAAACCTGTGGTGTGCATCTGTAGAAAGCTTGTAGTTTTCATAAGACAATACGTTTTTAGCGAATCTCGACAAGCAAATCATGAATGTGCTGGGCAAAGGTCTAAGCAGTGTGGGAAGGTCAACTAGTAATGGACATGGGTATGAGATCTATAGGATGACGAGGCTTGTAACCATTAACAACTTCAACAGGGCTCTTTCCTGTGGATCGATGAACAAAACTGTGGTAAGCAAATTCAACACTAGGTAGCAATAAGTCCCAATTGCCTAAACGTTCCCCAATAAGACATCGCAAGAGGTTACCCAAACTCCTGTTGACCACCTCAGTTTGGCCATCAGTTTGAGGGTGGAAGGCGGAAGAGAATTTGAGGTTGGTAGCAAAGATTTTCCATAAGGTCTTCCAGAAGTAGCTAACAAACTTAAAATCATGGTCAGAGACTATGGTAGTAGGGAGTCCATGTAGCTTGATTACTTCATTGAAGAAAAGGCGGGCAATACGAGAGGCGTCAGAAGCCTTACTACAGGCAATGAAGTGGGCCATCTTTGAAAAACGATCAACAACCACGAACACGGAGTCATGGCCACGGGAAGTGCGGGGAAGACCTAAAATAAAATCCATACTTAGATCCTTCCAAGGCTCATGGGGAATAGGGAGGGGAGTTTAAAGACCCGTATTTTGTCTTTTGGTTTTGGCCAATTGACAAGTACGACACTGAGACACAATGAGAGCTGCATCACGTCGTAAGGAAGGCCAATAAAATATGTCTGTCACTAGAGCGGTGGTCTTATCCCTACCAAAATGGCCAGCGAGGCCACTAACATGTAATTCCCAAATGAGAAAATCTCGAACTGAAGTAGAAGGGATACATAACTGTGTGCCGCGAAAAAGAAATCCCTCTCGTAGGACAAAATCAGAAGCATGGCCAGGTGTACTACTGCGAAGGTCGGAATGAATAGTCGCGAAGTCAGGACAAGTGGAATATTGGTCTTTGAGACGGTCAAAGCCCACAACTTCAACGCTCATAGACTGTAGGGTGGTCAAACAATGACTGAGAGCGTCCGCGGCCTTGTTCTCAACACCTGAGCGATGTTTGAGAACAAAAATGTACTCTTGAAGAAACTCACACCACTTGGCGTGACACACTCTTAAACTCTTTTGGGGATTTAGAAAGTGAAGGGCCTGATGGTCAGACCAAAGGATGAACTTTCGATGGAGAAGGTGGCGCCTCCAATGACGCAAGGATTGTACAACAACGTAGAATTTTTTATTGTTAGTGGAATATTTACGCTTCGCTTCGTTGAGTTTCTTACTGAAAAAGGCAGCATGGTGTCCTTGATTAAGAACGCCTCCAATGCCAACACTGGAAGCGTCACAAGATACTTCAAACGGAAGTGAGAAATCAGGAAGGCGAAGATCTGGGTCTTCGGTCAACTTGGTTTTGACAGCCTCAAAAGCACGTCTTGCCGATGGCGTCCACTCTAATTTGTCACACTTCATTAACTCAGTGAGAGGAGCCATAATGGTGCTAAATCGTTAAACAAAACGACGATAAAAAGTAGCCAGCCCGTGAAAGCTACGAAACTCATAAATCGAAGTGGGTTGGGGCCAATCAGTGATGGCTGACTTTGGCCGGGTCAGCTTGAATGTCAGTAGCTGATACAAAGTAGCGAAGGAATAAGACTTTATCTTGAAGAACGAGCACTTCTTTAGATTGACATACAGTTTCTCAGTTCGAAGTGTGTCAAAGATAAGCCTGAGGTGAATTAGGTGTTCGTCCTTGGTCTTGCTAAAAATTAGAATGTCATCAAAGTAGATCACTAAAAATATTCCAATGAATGGTCGTAACACATGGTACCTGACACGCATGAAGGTGCTGGGTGCGTTGGACAGGCCAAAAGGCATGACTAGCCACTCATATAATCCGTCGGGGGTTTTGAAGGCAGTCTTCCATTCATGGGACTCTTTAACACGGATCTGGTGACACCCCCTACGGAGGTCAATCTTGGTGAAATAGCGGGATCTCATCAATAGATCAAGCATGTTGTCTAAGCGTAGAATAGGGAATAGATATTTGACAGTGATTTTATGACGGGTCAACTATCTAAACACATACGCCAACTACCAACCTTCTTGGGAGCAAGGAGTGCAGGAACTGCACAAGGACTCTTGCTCTCGCAAATGAACCCTTTGAGAAGGAGGGTATCAACTTGACGTTTCAATTCAGCATGCTCAGTCGGGTTTACACGATAATGTGGTCGGTTGGGTAGCGAAGACCCTGGTATCAAATCAACCTCATGCTGAATATCACGCAAATGGGGAAAAGTTTATCAGGAAGGTCGACAGATGTCATGTCTTTGAACTCGTCGAGAAGGGACACAAGTTCTGGTGGTGGGGGCTGAAAATTGGACACGGGAGTGGATTCTTTGATGTATAACACATACATGCATCATGATTCTAGACTGGTTTCTTCAAGCTCTCGTCGAGTGACAAGGTGTAGAGAATGTTGGGATTTGGAGGATTGGGGATCTGGTGGTGGATTCCTTTTGATAGGAGGGATGAATCGAGTAGGTGCTAATAGGATGTGTTTGCCTTTGTGCTTAAAGGTATGATCGTTGGAGCGTCCCTCATTGTGGGCATCTAAATCATAAATCCAAGGGCATCCCAGAATGATGTGGCCAACATCCATGGGCAACACGTCACACCAAATGTGGTCCGAATAAGCATCTAAAGTGATGGGTACAAGACAGTGTTGGGTGACGGGCAAGCTGATTTGGTTCACCCAATGGACTTTATGTGGCTGAGGATGGGGCTCTGGACGCAAGTCCATGCACTTCAATCCATGGGGTGAAATGATGTTCTGAGAGCTGTCACCATCATTGAGTAGTTTGCAACTTTTACTTGCGTGTTTGAAGAAGGTCTGGAAGGGGGTGGCGCGTTTCCATTCATCCCCTTCTAATGGGGTAACTAAAACACGCATGATCTGGAGATATGACAGATCAGAATCATAGTTGTAATCAGCGTCATCATCGAAAGGTGCGGAGGCAGGATAAACATCTTTGTATTCAATGTCATCCTCAGGGGTGGGATGAGGAGTATCATAGGGCACAAAAAGAGCACGACGAGGGCATTGGCTAGCTAGGTGAGTCGTGCTGTGACAATGAAAGCATTCACGACCTCGCGGTGAAGGGCGAATTGGAGTTGTGACTACCTCCTTGCCTTTACTGGAGGAAGGGGTTGATGAACTCTGGGGAGGTGGTTAGGGTAGGGGATGGGCAGAGCGATTCAGGGTAGTGGACGGGTTACTGGTTGGGCAAATACGTTGTCCAAAACGAGAAAAGGAAGGACTACAAGAAGCAGGTTGAAGGTAACTCTCTACCTTTTGGGCACGGTGAAAAACATCATCCAAGGAGTCATACTGTTGTAAGTTAACTCTATTTCTCGTTTAATGTCAGGGTGCAAACGGTGCACAAAACAGGCGGCCAATTACCAATCAAAGTCATTGTGAATACAACGGTTCTTGGCTTCCTCAAACCGTTCCATGTACTCTTGAACAAATGATGACCCTTGGCTAAGGGCCATCCAGTCAGAAAGAAGTTGTCTTTGGTATTGGGTGGGAACATAGTGTTCACATAGCTTAGTTTTTATCTCATCCCAGAATAGGATAGGGGGTTGACCACAACGCTCCATATCACGTTGGACACCTTGCCAATACCTCTTGCCAGACCCTTCTAGTTTCATCTCGGCAAACCTAATCCGTTGGGCGTCTGTTATGTTATACCAGTCGAAGTAATCTTCCAAACTAGCAATCCAATCGAGGAAAGCCTTAGGGTCAAGTTTGCCATCAAACGTTGAGGCATCGACCTTAACTCGTCGGGTGATATCATCCTGAGGCGGGTGTCTCGAGTGGTACTGACCATAAGGGTTTTGAGGAAAGGCTGGACCGCGTGGGGGGTGATATGCATCATGTCCAGGGAGATGAGGACGTGGCTCAGGTGGTGGAATGGGGACATAAGGCGGAGGCATTGGTTGTTGAGGGGGTGGATAATGGTTTGCATGAACAAATTGTGGAGCAGGGGGGATGTGTTGGGGTGGGTATGGTGGTTGTGACTGAACGGGTTGAGGTGTATAAGGGAGAGGGTGATAATGCATCAGGAGGTAGGGGTGGTTTTCCTCGTAGGGTTGTGGAGTATAATAGTCAGGTTTTGTAAAAGGTTCAACGACCCCTAAGTTTTGGTACTCGGGGATCCCTTGCGGTTGTGGAGCACAAAATTGTAGGGGAGTAACATGCAAAGGTGTTTGTGGTGCATTTCCGTTATTTGGTGGCATACCATATCCCAGATAAGGTGCTGAAGTCTGACTGGCTTGGAGTTTGTGGAGCAGGGGGATGTGTTGGGGTGAGTATGGTGGTTGTGACTCAACGGGTTGAGGTGTATAAGGGAGAGGGTGATAATGCATCAGGAGGTAGGGGTGGTTTTCCTCGTAGGGTTGTGGAGTATAATAGTCAGGTTTTGTAAAAGGTTCAACGACCCCTAAGTTTTGGTACTCTGGGATCCCCTGCGGTTGTGGAGCACAAAATTGTAGGGGAGTAACATGCAAAGGAGTTTGTGGTGCATTCCCGTTATTTGGTTGTATACCATATCCCAGATAAGGTGCTGAAGTCTGACTGGCCTGGAGAGTATATGCATGGCGAAGAGTGCGAAGCTCAGCCATGATGGAATTGATTGACTGACCCAGAGTTTTAAGAGTAAACGGGGGCTGGGAAGACGTAGGGACTGCTTCTGATGTGGGTTCTAAAATCGGGCTATTAGACCTACGACCAGACATAATGATTTGCAACGAAATAGCCAAAAATATATTTTGCCAAATAAAAACTTAAATCTGAAATGGACAACACAAAATGATTCAAGAAAACAATGCAGGCAAATATATGATAGTAAAATAGTGCTCCGAACAAGGGAAAACCTTTTTGAAAAATGGGACGTGGCAATTTTTTTTGGTGGATGAATCAAAACTTCCTACAGACCCTTTGCGAATGTACTTAAAATGCAGTAGATAAGTAAAAGCACAATAGATAATGAAAAGATCTTACCCAAAGTGATGACAATCGTTGCTTCCTTGCTCTTGATATAGATGGAGAGAATTACCTCGGGAAGAAGTAACATATATGTGCCCTGACCCTACACGGATCCAACTAGGGTTGTGGAATTTTTTTTTGGGGTTGCTTAGTAGCGACCCGGGGGTCAGTTGTCGATGGAGTCGTGGAGGGCTGACCAAAGGGCGGCGACTGCGGCAATGGTAGCAACAGCCTGCGGCGGCGGCCTAGGGCCAGTTGTCGACGAAGTAGTGGATGGCTGACCTAAGGGCGGCGTCGGCAGCAACAGGCGGAGCGGAAGAAGCAATAGGCATCGACTGGAGTGGCAGCAGGCTACGACGACAGTAGACAGAGGCAGCGGTCGTTGGACGAGGGCGGCGCCGCAGACAGAAGCGGTGGTAGGTAGCAGACAAGGGGGCGGCGACGGCGGGTACACGAAGAACGGCGGCTGTGCATGACCTAACCCTAATTTTTTAGGGTTAGGCTATGATACCACTTAATTTAAAACTACATGCTAACTTAAGATAAACAAAGCAATGGCTAAAAGATAATTCTTATTCATCAACTGTGTCTCTACATGGACACAGATAGAGCCTTTTTATAAACTTCTAAAAGAAAGACTAAGCGGGCGTAGCCAATGTGGGACTAAACCACTTGACTTTACAAAAGCCCAAACATGAGAAACAAAGGCAAAGTAAAATAAAGACTGATAATGAAGCCTAACTAATGACACAACGCCGTCTACGCTCATAAGTGCGTAAAGGTGGGGCTTGTCCTACATCACCTGTAGTATACAAAGAGGAAACGAGCATTATAAATTTGCTATTCTATCTTTGCTATCTTTTTACCTATTACATATATCAAACGAGAAGTAGGGTCAATATGTTAAACAAAACACAACTGAAAAACTTATAAATCTTTTTTTTTAAATTGAGTCTAATACATCAAACCATCATTTTCCTACTTCCATTTGACATCATACATAATAAAAAGCACACCCAAAACTAACACTAGTTTCTCTCTTAATATGTTTCATTTCACATGAAGACATATACAAATGAACTTTTGCCTATAACAAAATGAAATTAAAATGAAACACCAACTATGATTCTTATTACCTCAAATACATAATTGTGACAAAGACATATATACATTACCCAGTCATAAATACACTTTCATACACGTTTTCTATACGATCTATTCACTAATAAAAGAATATATGTAAAAACATTAAAAACCATATAGATTAAATGATTACAAGCACATAGTTTTTGTTTAGAAATCATGCTTTTCATCTCGACTCATTATCAATGGTTCGGTGGGTTCAGCCTAAATTTAATGGCTGAACAAAACTCCCAACCAAACCCAAAATTGAACAAGCTATCATGCAAGTACCTATAGGTCAATGACCTAGTTTAACAAAATTAATTACCATTTCCGTAAGTGCTTCACAAATCTTCACCATAGTCACTATACAACATATAACGACACTTCTCAATTATACTGACTATTGGTTTCCTTTTCTTTCCGTTTTGGATATGACTAGTTCCAGTTGAACACCATTTCATGTCATCTTGCATTTTTGGGATACACTGAGAAACAAAGAAGATGTTAATGCACACATGCCCATCACAAGTGCAATTTTTTGGCATAGATCAAAATTTATATCCCTTTGTTTGACAAGACCATAAAATATTTCCAATTATTGATCTATTGATACTAAAGGTTACTATGTAGTTCATATAGATGAATTGAGCACATAAAACAAGAACTATGTTGGGAAAGCACAACTAAAGATTACCATTTTGATATGAAGTGGTTGTTTAAAACGTAGTGACAAACAAGAATTAGTCACAATACAAATCCAAATACGATATCTAAAACTTTATGGTGTCCCCTTTATGTTAAGCTCGGAATAATAATTATAAGAAAGTAAGTAATATTCGTGGTTATATCTAAAGAGGGAAGAAGTGTCAAGTAAAAGTTCTTAGTGTCATTTTTCCCAATCTTCAACCGACCAGTGTCATACATGACACAAATAACTTTGACAAAAACTATGTTGTTGATCACACCCATTTGATAACATATCACACTACAATTGATTGAATATTCAATTCTCTTAATACCATCTAGTTCAAACAAAATGCTCATAAAAAGAAAAATTACACAACAACCTACAAAATGATTTACATTCACCTAATCACAACAAGGGTTGAAGATGGGATCACTGTTTCCATTCCTACACACACTGCCAATGTTGAATGCATTCTGATATACATCGTCCTAATAATCATCATCACCATCTAAGCCTCAATCCCAACCATGTTGGGCTGGGCTACATGAATCCTTTTCTCAATCAGCTCTGTTATGGGTTCTATTCTGATCAAGATGTGATGGTTTAAAATCTCTTTTTATATGGTCTTCCTAGGTTATTTAGGCCTGCCACTTTTGGTTTTAATTGTGCTTGACTCAATTTTGCTTAGAATAGGCGCGCTACTCAGCGTTTGTTGCACGTCTATACCATCTTAGATGACCCTGGCACAACTTGTCCTCAACGCTTGCCATCCCCACTTGGTTTATGTTATAGTCATTTTTCGAGCGGTCTTTTCTTGTCTGAGCATATGCATTGTGGCCACATTCATCTTGTTGAGACCTTATTTTTTACTGTTGAAAACATTCACTCCCTCATAACGTGGATGGCCGCATAACTATTCTGTAATATTCTTACTTTTCAATCTGAGATTGATCTTTTGGACATACAAGGAATGAGATATCGTCGGTACCAGCGATATTTTGACCAAAATACCGATACTGACGTCGTCGGTTATGGAACCATGCATGTGTACCGATAGGATCACAAATATCGAGAATACCGACATATATATCGCTAATAACACCATGTTTCAATGGTTTTGGTGCAAAATGACTAATGAGTTCACTGTACTGACCGAAATCAGTGGAAAATGACTATTGAGTTCATTGTACTGAACAAAATTTTGAAGATTTTGATGAAACTTCATTCCTTGCTCGATAGTCGATATATGCATTGTAGGGTGCCACATATTTTCTAGGTGACCTATCACATGGCACATGTAAAGATGAGACATCTATGTACATGCAATTAGTACCTATGGATGATGAGAGGGTCTAATGGATACATGCAAAAGGATCCACACATGTGGGTGTATATTGGATCTAATACATACATGTAAATTGATCAATGCCTATGGGTATAGAGAGGATCTAACATATAGAGGTAATGGCATCTAAGTTAATCATTTCGATTAATGACTAATAGTTGAACAACATCATGGTAAAACAGTAATGTTGTGTGGAAAAGTAATGAGCTATGGGGAGTGTTCCCTATATCTTTGAGAATTATCTGAATTTTGGGGACAAAGTTCCTTTTCAAGGAAAAGGATGTGATGACGTGGATTTTTACTATTTATTACTCAAATATCTTTGCTCCCTTCTTTGTATCTATGCTGCTTGATTTTACCCCACTTTATCATTTTAATGATCTTTGAACATATGCGACACTCTAATTGGAAGTCTTGTGGTCAATTAATATTATATGCATATTGTGATATTCAAACCTAGCCTTGATTAAAGTGATTGTGATCTTGCTCAATACACACTAACATTATCAAAATGACATATATTTTTATGTAGCAAGGGAATGGTATTATAGAGATATGGTCCAAATATCAACATTTTGGACACTCATATGATTTATATGATTTTTAAATATTAGCGGCTAAAATCCCCTTTTGATTTGTTTATTCCTTTAGCTTTGCCACATAGGCTATCCTTTTTTTTAGCGTAACCAAGGGGAGCCCTTGGATCAGGCTCCCACGGATTGGGGGCGGATCTAAGGGTAGCCACATCCACATCATCTCCTACCTTCTACTGATTGTGGGGGAGGATCGGAAATCCCGACTGTCTAGCCACCTCCTCAGACCAAAAACTAGGATTCCCTCCTTCCCATGTTAACTCGTCGACTGGACCCCGTCTTGTGTTGATTGACCATCTTTGGGGAACTATGCAGGAGATTCAAGATCTTCCGCCATTTCCACTCTCTCTGACAACATTGAGAATGCCACAACTAGGGGTGTAAACGGTGCGGGTCTGGCCATACCCATGCCCATACCCATCTAATTTAGCGGGTCCGGTTCCGGTTCTAGACCCGCATAATACAAAACTTGGACCCGCACCATACCCGTACCCGCAATAATAGCGGGTATGCGGGTAAGCGGTTCTCTAAACATCATATTGTTTATATAAGAGAAATGACTATATTATATATATTTAATAGAACAAGATATTATTATTATATAGCATATTAACATATAGTAGTTATATTAGACAATGCTATATTTTATACATTAACATTAATTGAGTAATTGCTTATATATTTGTAGTCATGATCATAACGTTTAACTTATGTAGAAAGTAATGTAAATTAGTAGACATTTTGAGTTTTAGTTTACATATGATGTTCATTATTGTAACTAGAATACTTAATTCTTAATTATATGACTAGTCTCATCCTTATTGTGGTTAGAGTAGGATATAATCTCAAGAATTATATTAGTTAGACTAGTAAAGTATGAAATATATAACATATTATTTAAATAGTTACTTATGTATAGCGGGTACACGGGTCTAGCGGGTTTGGGTCCAAGCATACCCATTATTGGACCCGCTTATATGCGGGTCCAGGGGTATACGGGTCCAAGGGTATGCAGGTATATATAATTAGACCCGTGACGGGTTTTTTAAGGGTCCGGATTTGCGGGTCCGCGGGTCTACCCGTACCCATTTACAGCCCTAGCCACAACCTAATTCTTATCTAATCACATCACTTTAATACCCTCATTGACTCTACAACTTCTTTCATTTCTTTTTTGCCTTCTTTCGGCCTCCACTAAGATGTGCTTGTTGCTACCTAGCAGTGTTATAGCAGGTGCTATTTTGGGCGTCTTTGCTTTGTGTTCTCTCAACGAGAGGCAACATCACCATTGTGCTCTCTATGCAAGGAGGATTTAGATGACACATCCTACTCCACTAAGCCTTATCTAGATCCTCTAGGCTCCGACGATGACTGTTATTGTGGTCTGTCTTCTCTTGTAGGCTGGTCACAATGAAGTTGACAAAGCACAACCATTGAATTACAATCATGACTGTCCCCACCACGGATCCAACAATTAAATGCCGCCCACTCTCTCTCTCTCTCTCCCCCTCTCTCGCAACCAACAAAGTGAAGGGCAAGCTTGTCAACCATTTGATTCTATATCGGTCAACCGACGACCACGATCCAATGGCTCCTATTTTTCCCAGATTATGTAATTCTCATTCCCTTATTAAGAAATTTTAGCAAATATCCCAATCTTCAAAAAATCTGGAGAATTGATACTAGCTCCAAAATATACATATATGTCATGATTTTTTATCACAAAAACATAAGGAGTTCTATAAAAATACTAGCAGAGCCTAATCCACCCTCCAATTTTACTAATATCTAAAATATTCTCTTTTTGCTTATTTGAATTTGGTTAATTCATCAAACAACAAGATTATGACTCCAAAACACTAGATCTAGTTATATAGTAAATTTGATGATGATAATAGGGATGTTTGAGCATCACTTGTAACTTTTAGCATCACTTGTAACTTTTAGGTCTAATCAATAATAGGGATGTTTTATTTCTTTGTTGCATATGTTGTGTGTAATCTATGGGTCGCTTAGGGACAGGCACACTCATAGAATTAAATGTCCGATTTCGATGTCGTGTCCGATGGCCCAGAAACAAAATTTTTTCGAAATTTCGCACTAAATTTCGATATTTACGGCCCTAACGATTTCAACGACCAAATAAGCGAATTAAATTATGAAAATTTACCAGGATGATCTAAACGCCAAGATCTACTCAAATATGCAATAATATTTCATATTGGATATGTGGGGGGGGGTCTCCCACATTTGTAAGTGAAGGAAGCTGAACAATTTCGACAGAATTTCGATGACAATTTCGATGGCAAAATGAAGGAATTAAGCTTTGAAATTCTGCAAACACAAAGTCTAGACATAAACACACTAGATTATATAATAAATTTATATGTTTAGAGGTTAGGGTGGGATCCATGTCTTGATGAGTGAGCGCACAAATGAACAGAAATGTCTAGTCTGCTAGACAATTAGAGACTAAGTCTATTACAAACTTACAAATTTCAAGTTTAAACAACTACTACTAGACTTTAAAACTTACAGTTACTTACAACTTACAACTTACAAGTTACAAGTACAACTTGCAAGCTTACAAATTACAACTTATAATATATAATTATAAAATAAAACAAATTAACAACTAACAAACTTACGCATTATGACGTTCCATAAGTCTTGCGTAGTAGTAAACTAGGAGTCCAACAATCCTAGTTGAAGCTTGAGTGTCGTGGTGGTTGACCATACATATCCTCATTGTCAAGTCCGTTAGACTGTAAATGAGTGGGATCCATGTCTTAATGAGTGAGTGCACAAATGAACATAATTGTCAAGTCCGTTAGACTGTAAACAGCTTACAAACCCACAATTTACCACTTTGACCTTAAAACTTACAGTTGCAAGTTAGAAACTTACATGTTACAACTTATATAAGTCTAGTGTTAAAATTTAGTTAGGTTACATGGGTCATGTATACATAGATCAAAGAAAATGCATTATTTTTAAGTCATTTTATGTATAAATATGTGTAATAATAACAAATTTATTGTAGAATTGCAGACTTAATACTATTATTTCATAGATCCACAAGTTTGTTTGTAGTTCATGTGATTTTCCAAAGAGAATCGCCAAAATACCTAACATATACTAGCAGCACTTAGAACTTTGTTATTTTTCATAGTATCTCTTCACATCTTTTAGAAGAGTGTAAACATAGAAAGAGGTATACATGGGCTAGGGATAGGGGAAACGTACCTTAGAATCAAAGAAAATAGCCTCTATAAGCAAAAGATACAAAGAGAATTGCCAAAATACCTAACATGTAGTGGCAGCAGTCCTTGGAACAAATATCTCGAAATTTCTATCGAAATTTTGTGCCATTTCGCAAAATTATGGCCCAAATTGGGCGAAATTTGCACTGTTTTGCGAAATTTCGCACCGAAGTGCGAAATTTCTGCGAAATGACGTCCCATTCTCTGCGTACATGCGTTTCGATGTCCGATTGGAAAAAAATTGAAATTTCGATCGAAATTTCGCAATTTCAATCGAAATTTTGTTCCATGGGCACACTGATTGTAATTGATACATTATATATGATTTGAATTCTAAAGAAAGACAACTCCACTTATTATGTTTGTTATAATATTGAGATAATAACTGAACTTAGTGATGTCCTAATAATGTTTGGACTCGATGACATATGGTTTAACCTGATGACCTGAACATGAGATCATATGTATACTTAAAGTGTTCATTCTCATTAAGTCCCCAGTAAGTTATTATTTTGGATATCATAAGAAAACAATAATGCATAAAATTAGTTTGTATGTTGAATGGTGATTATGTCTCTTTAGTCATGATATTGGTTAAATTTAGATACATAACTACTTGTAGAGAACAAGTTTTATCGGACAAACGCACTTTGAGAATGACACATCAAAGCCATGTTGTGATAGTCATAGTCGTTCTCAATGTGTTAGTGGTGACTGTGATCCTTAGACCTAAAAAGTCACTACAATGATCACATCTGTTCTATGTAGTTTAACACCACCCAACATGACTCTGAATAAGAATTTCTATACATGTTATTTGGTGCACTGTGATACTTGTGGATTATTTTGAGTATGTAGATGGACTTTGTTCCTTTATTGGACTAAGAACCCAACCACCTGATAAGTGAGACTATGAAATGCATTACTATGCTCGTGTGAGTCAATATATGATATGAACTCGTAATATCTCAATAGTCTTCTCTAGTTTAAGAAACATAGATTTAATAAGAAGATGATAAAGTCTCTATGCCTTGGGCTTAATTTAGATATTTTTGACAAAGGGATTATATGTTGATGGTAACATGGTCACTTTCAGGTTGAAGTTGTTGTCCATCTTATTCCTATCACTTGGGTAACAATGTCGTGTTGCAAAATATCACTCTTTGCTTGTGAGGTCTTTTACATCTATGCCAACGTAATTTAGATCATGCGAGGTCACACTTGTAAAGATGTTCAAAGTAGTAGTTCACAATAGCACTCATCAATATCATAGTGACACATTCGGTTTACGGGATACGTACGTTGAGCTGAAAAATTCGGGATTCGGAAATTATGGGGGAAATTCGGTTAAAAAGCGGTCAACATACAGTAAAAATACAGTCAATGATTCGCGAAAAAGTTGTCAAAAGATCGGAGGATTCATACACACACACACACACACAACACACACACACATATATACATATATTGCGCAATATATAAGTACATGTCTATACATCTATTGCATACATATATAACACAGACATACATATCTATATGTGTGTGTATTCATATATATACACACACACATATATACGCTCAAATTAAGTTAAGAGTCTTAAATAGTATAAATGACAAAGTACATGAAAAAAATATAAAACCGAAAGAAAACATCAAACGCGAGTAATTCATGAATAATACGGGAATAAAACGTAATATATTGTGACTATGCTTAAATTGGGAATTATTCGTCCGTTTGATACGTCCAGGGAAAAATCCGCGTTTTAAACATGACTTTTTCAAAAAGCTGGAATATATTCTGACTATTATCAATAAAATGGTTTTTTTGCTTTCCTACCCAACCGATCCATTGGAAAAACTAGTAAATCAACTTTGTGTCAATTGATTAATTGGTTACCATTGCGGAAAGCGGCCAACCGCTCGATTGAGAGGCCCACTTGATTAATTGTTAGTCCACTTAGATTTATTGGATTTGTTGCTAAAATATCGGTATTAAACCCAAAACTCCCGGCGGATGGCCAATGGCCCAAGGAAATGAAAGAATCGCTTACATTTTTCATATGTTCTCCTCTTATAGATGGGACTAACAAAAAACAGAGCTCTTTTTTATTTATGATTTTGATTTCTACTTTATATATATATATTTTATTTATATAAATAAAATATATATACATAGACACACATAAGGGAACTAAGCAAAAAAGAAACTTGTTTGATTTGGAATATGTCAATTGGATCGAACTAGGACTTGTCTAATCTAGCCAACTAGTTGACTGGATGTACTAGTCGGTTGATTAGGTGACCCAACCACTTGACTAGGAAGTCAATCCGATTTTTTCCTAGTTTGATTCTGATTCTGAGTTGCGAACAGGAAAAGATTGGAGTTTTGGGAAATGCAAGGCTATGACTCTCTCATATATAGGGGTGGACGTCCTAGGAGTGAGAGTGAGACGCACATTGAGACACAAGTTGCATGCCCATTACCTATTGGAAAGAGAAAAAAGCGTCCCAAGGAAGACAATCCA
The DNA here is from genome assembly GCA_963693085.1 of Alisma plantago-aquatica. Classification (NCBI taxonomy): domain Eukaryota; kingdom Viridiplantae; phylum Streptophyta; class Magnoliopsida; order Alismatales; family Alismataceae; genus Alisma; species Alisma plantago-aquatica. The sequence goes on along the minus strand of OY856413.1, from coordinate 477,263,455 downwards.
CGATAGGAGAGTTGGAGTACGAGCGACACATGCACGTTGACGACCCTGGCTCCGCTTCCTCTCGTTAACGAAAGTGGTGCACCAAGAGCTCCTGCATCCACGTGGATGACATAGAGGCTAACATACATTGTGAGGAGGCTTGGAGGATGAGTTCCATCCAAGAAGAGAACATGTTCTATCATAGAGGTGTTGCTGTAAGGAAGGCGACCGAGCAACTGCCCAATGACTTTCACTCTAGATCAGAAAGTGCGACACATATGGTTTTGTTTTGAGGATCTGAATATGAGACCATATGTATGCTCAGAGTATTCATTCTTGTTTAAGTCAATCATTTCATATGTCTTATTTCAAATTTGTCCTATATCTCCTGCCACAAAATCTACTACTACTATATGCATATATTTGTTCTTCCTTTTCTGATTTGTTCCTCCTGAATCTTCTCTCACAACTACTGTTGTTTGCATATTTCCATTTATTTTCACTGACCTATTCTTCCTTCCTCTATATTTTCTATTTAAGCACCTGCTACTGCTATATTTTATTTTGTTTTGTTGAATTCTTCCTCCTCTTTCGATCTCCTTTACTGCCCTTTTGTTTGTCTTATTCTTCTTCCAACGCAACTCCTACCATTTGCATGTTTTTTTAATCCTGTTTTCTCTCTCCAATTCCTACTTATAATCCTCTTACTGTTGTTTCTTTTTCTTCATGTTAATTCTCTTGCCCCTGATTCTCATGTAGTTACCAATTCAGATTAGACTAACAATAAAATTTAATGAATAAAAATTACATTGTCACATTAAGTATCATGTACAAACATTTAAATATTTTACTGAAAAAAAAACGCCCAGAAAAGCCTAGGCAGGCTAGGCGCCCCTTAACTTAAACCCACCACCTAGACGCCTTGACAACCATCGTGCTTTCTAGAGAACAAGTGTGCTGTACATCTCTACTTGAGAATGATACATGGAAGTCATGGAATGACGACCATAATTATATTTCCATGTGAAAGTGGTGACTGTGATCCTTTGACCTGAAATTGCTTCAATGATCACATGTTGTTCAATGTACTTTAGCACTCTATAATAAGACCATGAACACATGGATTATTGTGAGTGACATAGATGGAATTGCCCTTCCAATTCGGGTGATATTCCATCCACTTGATGAGTGAGATTATGAAGTGCATCACCATGCTCATGTGATTCAATCTGGATATTTCTTATTTCACATGTTTCACAAAAGTCTACACTCGATCAACAATTCTATGCCTGGAGTTCAATATGAATATTTGTTATTGAGTAATAATGGTCATGGTAGGACTAGTTACACAAAGGCAAAAGTCGAACTCCAACGTATCCAAATTACTTGGGTAGTAATAATGTGTTGTTGGATAGTGCACATTGCTTGTGAATTCATTATCACCACTCATCACTTCCAATATAATATGGAATCTATAGGGTCACACACATAATGCACATGGAAAGAGAGATTTATGATTGGAAAGGGTGCAAATCAATTGAGTTCTATCCTGAGTGAAGTAAAATTGATACAGGCTCATAATTGAGCCAATCGATTGGAGTGAAATGTCAGGCTATCACATACTTGTCAAGGCAACACGACGTTTGAACTAAGCGCGCAACTTTTAAAAATTTACATATTATGACATTTAACTTTTAGGTATATATATTTAATGATTTTCAAAGGAAGAGCATGGCACAAGACAAGGAGGAGTGGAAGAAGAAGCAAGAAGAGGAAGAGGATGACACAAGCAAATAGAGCATAAGGAGTAAGAGGGGAGGAGGGGGAAGAGGAGGCAAGGAAAATTTGCTGGAGAAAAATCAAAATAGTTACTTTTTACTTCTTTCTAAAAATCCCGTCAAGCAGGCCCATTAGGCATCAGGCGTACCGCTGAGGCCGCTGTACCACCCATCTGGGCTCGGCGCCGAACGCCTGAAAGCTGGAGCGCCACCCAAGTTCACCTAGGAGAGCGCCCTCAGAAGTAAGCATGCCATACATGAACATATATTAGTACATAAGATTGAAGTAAGGTGATCTATGTGCTAAGATGTGGGAATTAACATAGACCTCAAGCTCCCTATGAAGCATAATAAAAACCAAGATTGGGAAAATGGAGATTCTCTGGTGAAGTCCTAAAGATCTGAAGGCTGTAAAGTCTGAAGCACCACTAAAGCGGACACTTTGACTTGATATAATCATCCGTACACTATATATGGTTCTAAGCTAGGCTACTCCTCGATATGGGAGATGGTCCCTCCTTGGTGGTAAGGTCCCCATAATGATTTTGAATGGTAGCTTTTATGGGGAAGACTTGATGAAGGAATAAAGGGTTTGTTAGAGAATGTTAGTATGATTCTTGCTTCTGGGTGGGTGAGGAGTTCAAGACCCTAGAAAAATTCTATACCATAGAGAAAGGAGGTCAAGCAATTGATTATGGTAGACGTAACCCTGAGTATTTGGAGCTTATGGATCTCATCCTAAATAACATGCCATGGGGTGAACTTGTTTAAAAGGTGTTGGACGTAAGATTTTCCAATGTCCTCAGAGATGAAGACCCTCAATTTACAGATGTACGAAAACCCCCAACAGGCTGAAATCTTGATGTATGTTATGCCACTTAAGTAGGATTGGCCTGACTTAGTCCTAGAACCATGATATGTTTGGAAGCATGTATGTTGACACTAGTGATGCTAATAGAGGCTTTTTCCATCTTTGTTTAAAAGATTTTTCATTTAGATTATGGGCATATATGCAGCGTTTGACAACGCGATTGGTGTGCCACTGCTTTGGTGCGGTGAGATGGACCACCGCAAGATTTTTTTCTGGTGGAAAAAAGTTACCGGTGAACGCTAATCAATGCTAAAAACAATACAAATTCAAAGCGGTGGGTGATCTTGTGTTTGGTAACATCGATTACGAGCGATTGCAACCTACCCGACCTTTCCCAATCGTTGCCCGGGCAATCACACCACTTTACCAAACAGAGCAATAAACTATATCTAAGATGGGGTGAATGCAATGAACTCAATATTTAGTAATTCTAAATTTAATATTTAGGAATTTAAGCGTAATATTAAGGTTTAAATTTAAGTTGATATCTTGAAATAAGAGAATAAATGAATATATTGGAATGACTTTGATAAGTAATCATGAGGTTGTAACTTTGGTTGAGGTTGATCTAAGCAATGAGAGTCAATCTGATACATTTAGAGATTAAAGTAACACTTGGCTTGATATGCGATATACATATATTAGGATTCAACTTCATGGGATGTGATCTAGGTTGTCTAGGCGGCCAGGCGTTGCGTAGGGATGCCCAGACAACTTAAGTGGAGGCCTAGGCATTTTTTATTTTAATTTTTTTCATTGTATATTTCACATATATAGACATATATAGTTATATATCAACCTATGAGCAATTGATGAATCAATATGAATTATGAAGAGGAGGAAAGAAAAGGATAAAAGGACATTGGTCTACTTGAGGAAGAATAACAAATTTTTAAAAAGAAATCAACAAAGAGGTTGGGAAGACGATGAACAAAGAAAAAATAAAAAAATAAATAAAAGAAAAAGTAGAGCTTTATGCATGGAGGGAAAAAAATATAGCAGAAGAAGATTGGTAAAGGAAGAAGAGTACATAACAAAATGAAAATAGAAAGGAGGTCGAAAAGATGAGAAACAATGTAGTGCCTGTATGTATAGATATGAATGATTGAATCTAATATAGGAACTCTAGAGTAAGAAAATTGAAAACGCAAGAAAGAGATTAGCATTTTATTAATGTGAGTACATTCATACAAGAGATTTATAAATAGATTATTGAAATAGGATGATGGAGAATTAAAAAAACCATTAGTATATAGCAAATTGGTAAATGTAGCAGCAGTAAATGATAATATCATAATAGTGTAGCAGCAGTAACTCTAGAACATAGCAGCAATTTGCTGCTTGGTAATGCAAAAATAAGAAACCGAGAAAAAAGAGGAATGCAGTTGCAATGCAGCAACTTTGCTGCTTGGAAGAATATATATCGTAAGAAATGAAAAAGAGGATGAGAAGAAAAAAATGGCCATATTTTAGGCCCAGTAGGTGCCGAGGTGCTCTAGGTGCTGCCTAGGCTGCCCAAGCCGCCCAACAGCCAAATTAGGCTGGGCGCCCAGGTTTTGGAGGTCACATAACCACCTAGGCGCCTTAGGCGTGCCTAGGCGCTCATATAGCTATGTATGTGATCATGGAGAAGTAAGGCATGAAATATGAAAGTTAGAAAAATATGAGGTTATCAAGTATATTATAGGACCTATATATGGACTAGGATCTCTAGAGTCCAAGAAATCCTATTTTGGATAGTTTTGTATTTACAATTAGGTCATGTGATGGTTTTGGTAATTAAGTGAATTGATGTTGTTAAAATATGAGATTGCTTGAATATGAATAGATTGTGATAGATACAAAGACTGGACACCCCTGTCCTATATATAGGAGCAAGGGAGAAACCCTGAGACTTGTGTCCCAAGTAATCTAAACTAGACGGGCCGGAATATAAAGGCCCACTAAACTAATTAGCCTATTTAACTAATAGACTAATATAGACACTTTAACACTCCCCCTCAAGCTGGAGCATGGGTGAAACACATGTCCAAGCATGGAGAGTTACAAGACTCGATAAAAAGAAATGATAAATGAAAGATGAAGATAAATATCACTCCCATACAAAATATGTTACTCCCCCTTAATCAATACTCCCCCTGAATCAAATAGTGATGATGACTTTGCAGGCTGAAGATACTCGAGCTTTGAAGAAGGTCTTCCTTGAAGTGCATCTGAAATGAAGACATCTGAAGATACTCTGCAGGCTGAAGAATGCGCCACTGGAATACGTGCTGAACGCGGCACGAACGCAGATATAGTGTGGATGAATGGACCTGATACTACAGCAAGTCGCCACTGGAATACATGCTTAACGCGGCACGAACGCGGACGAACGATCTGCTGCTTGATACGATGCAGGAACCATGGGGGCTTGACAGGAAAGTAGATATCATCCATTAAGGAAAGTCCCAAGAGGATCAGCTACAGGCGATGTTGATACAACAGATGCGGCTCGGAGAAGACGTGATGAAGCAGCTCGGTAAAGATAAAACTCTGAGCTTCTGAAGAAGCACCCATCTGTCTCATGTGAATGCAGTTGAAGGAATACATCATCAACAACCGATATGGTGTCGACGCTGGATGTTCACCGCTGGCTCAAGTAGAGAACCGATGCGCTGAACAATGTGAAGCTTCATGAAGATAGCCTGGAATATATATAATCTGAATACATATATCATCATCTCATCTCATACTCTCTCTCATACATGCTCTCATGCTCTCTCTTCTCATCTCATCTCATCTCATACTCTCTGTCTCATACATGCTCTCATGCTCGCGCTCTCTTCTCATCTCTTTCTCTCCTCTCTATCCCCCGCACACTAAATCCGACGAAAGTGAGTGTTTGGTGTGGAGAAATGGACATATGACCCCCCCCCCCCTGTAATGTGAAAAAGGGATGCTCACATAATATGGGTGGGTGGGAAAGAAAATGGTGGAAAAAAGAGAGGAATATGTGAAATGGAGATGGGTAATATGTGGAGAATGAAACCGATAGCCAAAGAGAGTATACTAAATGGGTCAACTTGAGATCCGGGTAGAAAAATAAATGGATCTAGTCCCGACCCGAAAAGGGGTTTGTTGGCCCGTTAGGGTCATAATAGGATCCGATTAGCAAAAGATAGGACCGATTTGTTATCCGAATAGTGACAGGGATAATGCATATGGGGGCAGTAAACATGGTTGTTTGGTAGCGGTGGAGAGTGATCGCCTACTGTAGATGGCAGCGGTAGCATGATGACGCACAACGCAACAACAACTTACAGATGAAGATCGTCAGAATGATGATGAAGTGGAGGAGCAGCAGCTTGCGGATGATGGCTGGATATGACGCTCGGCTGATGAAGCACTTTGTCGCAACATAGGATTTGACAAAGGGTCTCCTGCGTGACTCCGGAGATATTGCATGCCAAGAGGATGCATGCAGAGCCAAGGCGGACCCTCTCCAAAGCGGCGATGAAGGCTGATCTGAAGACTTCATGAGATGGAGTGCCGATTGACAGGTGTATCCTTTTTATATCGCCACTGATCAACTGTCGATACCATCGACAGGACTGTCGATGGTATCGACAGACGCTCTTCTTGTCGCTGTGATAAAGTCGATACAATCGACTTCCTGTCGATAGTATCAACGGGAATGCAACAGGTTGCTTCTGGACTGATCTCAATACTATCGACGCTCGGGTCGATAGTATCGACACGGCGGCGGCGGCTGGGCTGCTGCGACAGATGGAGTATCGACGCGTCTGGACTGATGTCGATACTATCGACGCGGCGGCGGCGGCTGCTGCGGAAGATGGAGATGGTTGTTCCTTGCGGATGGGAAACGATTTCTGATGGCTGACGACTCTGTGGAAATGGCTGCTGGCGGCTACTGCTGCTGAAGGTGGCGGCGGCGCTGCTATCGTGCGGAGTTGGATGCGGAGCTGCTGGTTTTGGATGGCGGAAGGAGATTACCGCGTCGGATGCCTACGACGGCGACTGTTGCGGATGATGATAGAGGACGGCTACTATGATAGGCAGCGAAGGTGTTGTATGGAAAGAATGAAAGAATAGAGAATCGAGATGACCATGGAGGCCGGGATATGCCTAGCGAGCAGCCGACCAAGCCATGGTGATGGCGCGGCTGCGTCGCCCGCAGGCGGGCGCTCGCCCTTGGCTGCTCTCTCGAAGAGGCGGCGGCCGACGGCTAGGGTAGTTGCGTGTGCCGAAGAGGAGAGAGGGAACCGGGCGGCGCTAGGGTTCTCTCAAGAGCTAACCCGCTCTGATACCATGTTAAAATATGAGATTGCTTGAATATGAATAGATTGTGATAGATACAAAGACTGGACACCCCTGTCCTATATATAGGAGCAGGGGAGAAACCCTGAGACTTGTGTCCCAAGTAATCTAAACTAGACGGGCCGGAATATAAAGGCCCACTAAACTAATTAGCCTATTTAACTAATAGACTAATATAGACACTTTAATAGATGTCTTAATTAATGGGTGACTACAATATTAAACAAGTCAATATAATGTTTTAGAATTATGGTTGAAGTTTGAGATGAATATAAGTTTGTTTGTAATCTATGAAGTTATTTGATGAACTTATTAGGCAGTTAAAGGATCAATTTTGATCGAATCTTTTCCTTAAGGTCAAATAATGACTATGTTGTGATAATATCAAATTTTGGGTTGAGTTCGGCTCTTTGAGTAACTGAGATAATTAGTTGTGGATAATTGGACTTTTATTAATACAAAAGTTTTAAGTCGAGTAGGAGTTATTAGAATCGGATCCCACACTTGGGCTATGAACGTGAATAACATTCATTTCCTTTGCTAGCTTGTGTGGGTGAAGACCCCTTGACAGATGATCCCCTCCTTGATCCCTCTTTCTATCTTTCTAATCCCTAAACTTTCGTGGAACCATCTCAATGGTCTCAGGGTAGTACCAACTCTCCAACGGACCAGGGAATTTCCATTATTGGGGAAAATCAAGATAATGCCCAATTTCCTCTCACACCCTCCCTCCCCACTGAGCAACATAGGATGAACCCCTAACCCTCAACCTATATAAGGCAACAAAGAGAATCACCTACACCCTCTCACCCAAGACCAAACCTCAATTGACCAGGGAGAAGATGGCTGACAGTTAATAAAAAAAAGCAGTGAGGAGCATTAGACCAATATTTCTTGGTCACACACATTTGAAAAAGTAGCGTACGTGCTACATCAAATGACGATTTTCACGCTCAACAACCCCATTTTGTTGGGGTGTATGAGGACAAGTGTCTGGTGAATCATGCCAACAAAATTACAAAATGTTGAAACAACCTTTTGAACATATTCTAGAGCATTATCAGTAGGAGGAATCTTGATATATGAGCATCAAACTGAATTTATATTAACTGATGAAAAGTTTGAATAACAAACAAGATTTCATTGCAGGAAGGGGAAGAAATTCAGTCGTTCAAGTCAGTTCAATGGTTTATATGAGTCAAGACTTCAGTAAACCCATGTCATGTGGGAGAAATCATCAATGAAAGACAGAAAATATCGAAAACCGTTATAACCTGGCTCTTTAACAGGACCCCAGACATCACTATGAATAAGATCAAAAGGACGCTCAGAGCATTTCACAGTGGATCTCAAAAAAGAAATGCGGTGATGGTTGCCTAATTGATATGACTGACATTCTAACGACTCTATGGAGGCCAAGCCTAGAACAAGCTTCTGAAGACTCTGTTGGGATGGATGTCCATAGCGACAATGCCATTGCAAGGGAGAACAACTGAACACAGTGGAGGCAATGGATGAAATCTGGTGAGCTGGGCGACCACTTTCAAAGAAGTAGAGACCACCTTTCCTAGATCCCCCACCAATCGTCTTCCTGCTCTTGGGATCCTATAACACAAAGAGTCTCCAAAGATTACCAAGCATTTCAAAGAATCAACCAGCTTAGCGACAAACATTAAGTTAAATGGAAAATCTAGTACATAATGTACAGACTGTAAAGTTAAATTGGATGATGCTTGTACCGTTGTACAGTGCCACACGCCTGGACTTGTCTAACAAAACCATCAGCCAGTGTCACAGAAGAATGTGGGATATACGAGTCAGAGGAAAGAAGCATAGATCATATACCTGTCATACGCTGGGAGGCCTCGGAATCCACCACCCACGTAGAGGATGGGTGAGAGGCAATAAGTGAAGTCCCCTGGTTACCTGCATCTAAAACTAGATTGGCCGAAGCACCAAGGGAAGCTTGTTGAGTGGCCTGCAAGAGACGGTCATACTCCTCCTTAAAGATCATAACATATGAGTGCATCTGTTTAGAAGCTCCAGAGGCAGATGTTCCGGAGGAATTGGCATTATAATGTGCAACACCCACTGGGGGCCGACCATGCTTAGAATAGTATTTTTCTTCTACATGTTCAAGTTTCCCACCAATAGTACATTTTGGACAATTTCTAGTATCTCATCCTCGACCAACACCCCATCCTGTTCCTTTGGTAGCAACAACAAGAGTAGCATGATTCTCCGTATGGTGTTCTCCCGGAGTAGTCGTAAAAGACTTAAATGATGATTGTTGAATCCATACAAAGGCTTCTTCGAGGCTGGTAGTTTTCCTGTGGCCAAAATAACGCTCCTGGTTAATGCATTTACAAGATTTAAGCCGCTGATTGAAACTGAGTTCTTGAGAAATAGACTGGGTAGTGCCAAAATAACCTCAAGGGAGCGATTATTTTGGTTTTCTGAAAATAGACGATTTATAGACAGTATAAAGACGGAGAGCATTCTTCGTGTGGGAAAAATGTTTCTTTACAGCTTCCCAGATTTGTTTAGCTGTAGTGTAGAACATAAATTTGGAAGCAATCTGAGGCTCCATGTTACTGTAAAGTCATGATTTCACCAACCCATTATTTATAGACAGTATAAAGACGGAGAGCATTCTTCGTGTGGGAAAAATGTTTCTTTGCAGCTTCCCAGATTTGTTTAACTGTAGTGTAGAACATAAATCTGGAAGCAATCTGAGGCTCCATGTTACTCTAAAGTCATGATTTCACCAGCCCATTATTTTTCCGCCAATTGGGATAGTTTTTGCTACCTTCGTCAAGAGGATCTGACTCAATAATGTCCACCTTCTCGCGAGATTCAAGCACATTGTTGGTAGCAATCATCCAAAGAAGAAAATTTTGTGAGTTAAGCTTCACCGAAGTGATTTGCGATTGGTTGTTTTAGACGACCGTAGCAGAAGCAATAGGCTTGGCGTCTCGCATATTGAGAAATTAAGACAACAAAAGCAGACAGAGTGAAGAACTTGCCGTGTCAGCGGTGCAGGCGTACACTTTGACGTGAATTGGCTCTGTAAAGGGCGAAAATGGACTTGGGAAGACATACCAGAGAGAAGATGGCCCCGGGAAGACGTGTTGAGGAGGGGCGACGGGAATTAGCGCCGTCACTTGTCAATTGATGATGCAAATGTGACGCATCAACAACCCTGAAAGATGTGGACACTCATCCACATATGGGACTACGTGGAGAGGAAAGAGTATGAGAAGAAAGATACTCCTCCTTCAAGCAACCACCATGCCTTGATGTGTCAAAGGATGACAGGTTGTCTGGTGAAGTCTACCGTCGACGGTTGTCCTACTACATCGACGACGGAGGATGCAACTGGAGAAGAAAGAGGGAAGAAGAAGAAGAACGGACGAAGGGGAGGAAGGGGTGGCGACTAGGGTTGTAACAGCCGGATACGATCTGATACCGTGTGAGTTTATTTAGGTCAAAGTGATACTCGGTTAGAGCGGGTTCCCCTTTATTATATAGAGAAGAATATTTACATAATTGATCCAAAAGGAAAAAGGAAATTGTAAAGAGATACATAAATAAGGTAACTAATTTCTAGTAGTAGTGATTAAATCTTTTTGAGACTATGAGATTTGACGAATGTGTATATTCCTTAAAGGGAAACTTTTTGAGGATATATACTTGTCACAAGCCAAATGTTTTATTGCTCCAAATGATGCTAGTAGGTCTGTAAGTTATAAAGGTCAATTCATTGAAAGAAGCAAAGTATCTAGAAGGTGGAATCTTCATTTTGATAAGACAATCAAAGAGGTTGGCTCTATAAGAATGATAATGAACCTTGTGCTTACAACAAGATTAGTGGGATCATTATTTTATTCTTCTTATTGTATGTAGTGACATACTATTTACAATGAATGACATTCCTACTATACAATTGGAATCAAGATCTATATAGATAGATCTATACGGATTCTTGGTCTAAGTCAAAGTACATATATTTTTAGAGTGGTGAAGAGGTTCAACACGTAAGAGTCTAAGAGAAGAAACTTACCCATGTCTCATTGAATAAGTCTCTCTAGAACTTAATGTCCCATCTATTTGGAAGAGAGGACATGCATGATTAAGATTTTGTATTCCTCTGATATTTGAATTGTCATATTTGCAATGTTATATAATCATCTTGATGTCTTGTATGCTTTGAGCATGATGACATGACTTTGAATGGGTTCTATACATGTCAAAGTACATACATTGATAGAGTGGTGTAGAGGTTCAACATGTAAGAGTCTAAGAGAAGAAACTTACCCATGTTTCATTGAATAAGTCTCTCTAGAACTTAATGTCCCATCTATTTGGAAGAGAGGACATGCATGATTAAGATTTTGTATTTCTTGATATTTGATTGTCATGTTTGCAATGTTATATAATCATCTTGATGTCTTGTATGCTTTGAGCATGACGACATGGTTGTGAATGGGTAAGGCTCGTTTTCCCACCACCCATACCCTGTAGGGTAGGGAAAGGGAAAACCTATTTTTTACCCACCATCAGTTTGTCTTTTACCTACTTTGCCGATAACTAAAGAGAGTAGGGTAAAGGGAGAAGCTTTACCCCACCCATTTTATCCATTTACCTGTTAGTTTGGACGAAATTATTATTTTCTGATTAATACAATTATCAATGTCTACAAAAGCTCCAACAACCATCACCGCTACTTTCCCAATTTGTATTATTTGATTCCAAAGACTTTATTAAACAATTAGTATCATGACATACTTTTATAGTCATGTCATACTTTTAATACCTTTCGTAATAAGAAATAATATACTAGGTTCGACATTTTTGTAAAAATAAATATTGGGTTAAATATTAGTAGTTTCAATGTATATCATTATTACTACTATATAAAATTTGTATTAGGAGTATTCTGTTTGATGAAAGGAATATAATAGTGATAATGCTAGAACAAGGTGGGAGAATCCCTCGAGCGAACTTCTCAGTTAGGGTGTTGGTATACGTTTACAGGAGTCTCTTTACAAACTTTACACATGTCCCTGAATTTTTCTCACACTAAAAGTAGGTCCATTTACATACATATTAACACTTCCCCTGAAGCTGGGGCTTATATATCTTATGTGCCCAACTTGTTACCCGACAACCATTTAGGGACTTTGAAACAAATTAGCTAATTGATCTTTTGATCTGACTGGTGACAACTAAATCAACTTCTGCTGAATTGTTTCCCATGGAAAATGACAATTATGTTTGGTTCTGTCATGAAATGCAAGATGTTGGGCTAACATGATTGTCACACTTCAGTCCATAGGGGCTTCCTCCATGAAGCCAAGCTCCTCTAACAAGTGATGAATCCATAACAATTCACATGTTTCTAGGGCCAAACTTTATACTCTGATTCTGCACTGGATCTTGCTACAACAGCTTGCTTGCTCTTCCAAGACACATGATTTCCCCCCAGAAACCCACAATATCTAGAGATAGACCTCCTGGTGATACTAAATCGCGCTCAATCAACATTTGAGAAACCATGCACCTAAAGATATCCATGATTTTGATATAAAAGTTCATTGCTAAGAGACTTCATGAGATACCTCAGAATCTGCATAACAACCTCCATACAATTTGTGCATGGCTTATCCATGAACTGATTAACAACACTAGTGGGAAAGGCAATGTCATGCCCAGTGATTGTCAAATAAATCAACTTCCCAACTAGTCGTCTATACCTCCAAGGATCATCAAGTAATCCCCTGATCCATGGATAATCTGACTTCAAGATCCATTGGAGTATTAGGTCGGGCCCCAAGTATCCATGTCTTACTGAGAAGATTTAGGACATACTTCCTTTGTGAAATTACAATCTCGGACTTAGACTTGGCAACTTCAATCCCCAAAAAATATTTAAGACAAACCAAGCCCTTTGTTCAAAATTGGCCCTGCAGAAAGGGCTTTGATTGTGCGAATATATGCTTATCATACCAGTACTCACAATATCATCAACATATACCGCCAAGAAAATGCTTCCAGAATTCTATCTTTTGTAGAAGACTGAATGATCGATGGTACACGTACGTGGTCCTAACTTAGAAAGAGTTGTTGAATCTGCCAAACTAGGCACGAGGCGACCGATTCAGACCATAAAGGGACTTTTGAAGAAGACATGCTAAGTTTGACACCCCCTGAGTAACAAACCCAAGTGGTTGCTCCATATTAATTTCCTCATCCAGATCGCCATGCAAGAATGCATTTCAAATTGGTGTAGAGACCAAGGGTGACTAGAAGCCAGAGACAAGAAAATGCGTGTAGCAGGCACCATCTTTTCCACAAGAGAGAAGGTCTCTGAGTAATCCTCACCATACACCTAAGTGTAGCCCTTGACAACTAAACGTGCCTTGTGTCGATCAACACAACCATTTGCACCCACTTTGATAGTGTAAACCCAATGACATCCAACTATAGACTTACCATGTGGGCGTGAGATAAGAGACCATGTTTTATTCTGGTGAAGAGTTGACATCTCATCCACATGACGCTAACCTAGGTGATCAAGTGCACCTGAAACATACTTAGTTATAGAGACATGATATGGAAGATCTGAAGGCATAATATGAAGGTGATAGATGACTATATGAAAGAATGTTAGAAATGTGATATTGAATATTTTTAAGAGTGCACTTATACTGAAGGCAATATAAAGATTCTACTGTAAAGGCAAAGAAGGAATTGTCTCTACCTGACCTTTTGACAAGGAAGCATCTAGAGAAGGAGCTGAATTGGTAGGGAGCTCCTGTCCTACCTGCATTGGTACCTAGACTAGACTGTCCATCTGAACCTATACGACGAGTGTAGACCTGAGACATTTGGGGCCTATCAGAGGTGGGAGGAACCACATCATGAGTACATTCACTACTAGAGGACTCAAAAACATAAGATTCAACCACAACATGAAGAGGCAAGAGCTTCATCATGGCTACCGGTGTCACTGAAGAAGTGTCATCGAAGAATGATGTGTCTTAAAAAAAGATGACATCCTCAGACAAAAAAGAATCAATGTAAGGTAGGAATGTAACACTTAAACACCTTTTGGACTCGAGAGATAACCTAAGAAAACACACTTGAAAGACTTTGGACTCAACTTGTCTAAGCCTGGACCAAGACATTGAATAAAGCGAGTACAACCAAAATTTTTTGGTGGAATATGGTACAATGGCTTTAGAGGATGAAAGATCTGAACATGTGTGCGGTTTTGGAGGACAGTCGATGGCATGCAGTTAATGAGGTAGGTGGCAGAGAGAACTACATCTCCGCAAAATTCTTTAGGGACATGCATATGAAGGAGAAAAGTGCGAGCAATCTCAAGCATATGACGAATCGCTTGTTCACCCACTCCATTTTGTTGTGGAGTATGTGGGCAAGAGGATTAGTGAATGATGGATGTCATTGGTGGATGTGAAATGGATAAAATCACGACTAAAATATTCTCTAATGTTATCCGAGTGAATGATGCAAAATTTCTATTTAAGCCGAGTTTTCAGTTCGGAACAAAAGTATTTAAATAGTGACAAGAGTTTAAATCATTTTTCCATCAAATATACCCATGTAACACCAGAGTAATTACCCACAAAGATAACAAAATTTCTATAACCAAGCTTAGAAGTAAAATGACTAGGAACCCATACATCAGAATGTACTGACTATAAAATAAACTTTGTTCTTTGATTCTCCCTAAACCTAACGACAGATCTTGTGTGTTTCTGCAATTGACATGATTCACACTGCAGACCCTCCAGGTTGGACAAACCTAGGACCAAATACTTGAGCTTATCTATAGACGTGTGACAAAGATGACTATGCACCACCAAAGGAGAAGCACCAACACAAGCTGTGGGCAACCTTTGCAAGTAGTAAAGTCCAGCCAATCGTCTCCCTCGTCTTCAAGTCCTGTATAACACAATTATCTGATATGAAAGTGACAGAGGCTTGAAGAGAGCGAGTTATTTTGCTAATAGATAACAAATTATAAGGAAGGTGAGGGATAAACAAAGTGGACGAAAGATACATATGTGAAGTAGGTGAAACTGTCCCAATTCCCTTAACAGATGCAATGGAACCATCTGCAGGGGTAACACCAGGTAGGTTGGATTTCTGGGTGTAAGTGGTAAACAACTTAGGTACCTCTATGATGTGATCAGTTGCATCTAAATCAAGAACTTAGTCTGACTTGGACGATGATGCCGTGGATGCTTGAGAGATGCAAGCTGACGAACTAGATCTCTATGCAAGACAAGCAATTGAGGATGTAGCAAGCTGTGAAGCATGAAGACACATCAACTAGGAGTACTTCTCTTCAGACAAGGACATCTTACGAGCGTCCTAAGAACCCTCTATAGCTACCATGTTGGCCAACTTAGTAGGAAATCGTAACAAGAATCCTTGGTGTGCCCTTTCCAGCCACAATGAGTACACTCTGGATGTGGACGGAATACTCCACGACGAATACCAGATCATCCTCCTCGGGCGACGTTTCTACCGTGGTGACAACCTCTCGATGCGATATCTGTATGTGTAGATAGGTGAAGATATTGTGTAGATCATCATCCAAACGAGTCACTTCACTGAACTACGGTGCAAATGACTTATCACCCTGTTGCAACTTATATGGCTCCACTGTCATATCGTACACAAAGATGTTTAATACATAAGCTGAAGATGGTTACACAATGCATGTCTCAAAATGGTTTGGCATATCTGTTATATACGGCTTCATATTATTCCACAACATACTCAATAGACTTGCAACATGCTGTTCTCATTGCTCCAATAGAGTGAGATCTTCTGGTGGCTCACAAGTCAGATTTGACGTGTCCTTGACCTTTTTTCCAAATCTTAACAGTGCGGCTCCATTGGCTGTAATTCTTCTCATTAAGTTTTTGGATAGTGATAATGGCGTTGTGAACAGTAAACGTATCATGCTGGGTTACTGTCTCCTTTTCAGCCATGAGAACAATTGAATGATCTACAGTCAAATATCAATGGGGGTTGCTGAAAAGAAAAGAGAATAACTCCCCAAACAGTCACAATGAGAAAACCCAAGGCAATCAAGCGTTCTGGGTGAAAAACCGATTTCTGCTACAGTAACCCGTTACCTTTACTCTGGTAAAAAGGAAAAGGATGACGGTTGTATTGGTGTATATGAGACAAGTAGCTCCAAGAGGTGATAGAGAGGCTGGGAGCACCCCACTGGGACAGGGAGAGGAGCTGGAGCTGCTCCGTCTTTCCTCAAGAAAATCCGCAAGATGACAACTACATCTGTTTTTGCTCAAGGTAAAACAACAACTATGGAGGGCCCTCACGAAGGCAAATCTATCCCTAAGGCTGTTGGAGTTGGGGGACAACCAATCCAAGAAGTAGCTTCGTCAGAATACAACAGATGGAGTTGCAGCCATACTTGTCAAGGTGTCTAGGCGGTGGGTTCAAGCTAAGGGGCGCCTAGGCTTTTCTGGGTGTTTTTTATTTAATGTAATTGTTTATTACATTAAATGTTATTATAAATACTATACTTGATAATGTAATTGTTTATTCATTAAATGTTATTATAAGTCTAATTTGAATTGATAACTATAGGAGAATAAGGGGCACGAAAACTAACAGGAAGAAAAAGAAACAACAGTAAGATGAAGATAAGTAGGAATTGGAGAGAGAAAATGGGATAAAAAGAAACATGCAAATGATAGGAGTTGTGCGGAAAGAGGTCAGAATAAGACAAACACTAGGGAAGTAAAAGAAGATTGAAAGAGGATGCAGAATAGAACATAACAAAATAAAAAACAGTAGTAGCAGGTGCTGAAATAGAAAATAGAGGAAGGAAGAATAGGTAGGTAAAAATACATGGAAACATGCAAACAACAATAGCTGTGAGTGGAGATTCAGCAGGGAGATATCAGAAAAAAGAAGAAGCAAATAGTAGTAGTAGATTTGGGAGTAGGAGGTATATGACAAATCTGAAATAAGAAATATGCGCATACTCACATAGTAGGAGGGAAAATAGGAGGAACAACTCAAAAAAAAAGGCAGCAGCAACAGGTTTTTAGGAATAAAATACAGGAGAAAGGATAAAAAAAGAAAACAAAAAGAAGCAAGAACAACAGACATATTAGGAAGTAGATTTTTTTTACAAACAACACTGGTGACTTACCAATATGGCCCAAATCAGACCTAATTTCCCCAAATCAGTTCTGTTTTCCCCTAGATCAGACCTAATTTGCCAAAATTCAACTTGGTCTGGCCTAAATCAGACCTCAATTTCAACCATCAAATGACTCAAGGTGATCTAATTTGACCAAATCAAGACTCGATTCATGCTAACGTAGCCTTTAAATGGCTTAATTTTGGCCTAAAAAGTCTTAGATGCATAATGCGACTTAATAGGCCGGGCGCCTAGGTGGGCGCCTTGATAACTAGGGCGCAACAACCCTTCTTTTGACCTTGCGGCTACAATACCCCGCTGTAGCAATACTACCAAAAACCTGAAAGAAGAGGAAACTAGGGGATAACTTTTTTTCATGGACCAAGCAAATATGAAAAACCCTACACTCCGATGCCATATTAATGATTGAACAACGTGGGAAAATCCTTACTTCACGGTCTGGGTGTTGGTACACATATATAGGAGAAACTTATAGACTTTACACATAGGCCCTTGACCTTTTTTCACACTACAAGTAGGTCCAAGTACGTAAGTGCTAACAAATATGAAATTATTGTTGTAGCTATTGCATTTCTATCTTCATGTTGCTTTACCCATATCACCCATTATCCTACCCATTTTCCATGCTGGTGAACAAGTGCGGGTAAGGGTAAAGATTTCAAGGAAAGGACAATTACCCTGTTACCCATAACTTTGACACGGGTAAGGATAAGGGTAAACCGTAAACCTTTACCCTACCCTACCCATTTACAACCCTACATGAAGAGCAAATACTAGTCTGATTCAGGTGAAGGTTTCTAGATTTCCGCAAAGAACGTCATTGAGTACTTGAGAAGAACTAAGAATCAGTTCCCAATTTCTGGAGGCGAGGAAAGTTGTAATGGGCTACACTAACAAGGATGATTCATGACAATTCTGTTTTGTGTTTTGTCTCAACAATGGCTGATTCTTCAATTGATGCCAAATAAATTTTTGTTTCCAACACAAGAAAGGGGTATGGTCCGTATGGATAAAGAAGTTCATCAGTGTATTTAGGGTGATCCAACTATTGACGATGGAGCGGGGCTATATTTCAATAATAATGGAGCTATTGCACAAGTTAAGGAACCCATATTGCGTCATCATTCTAAACTCATACTACATTTCTCACATAAGAGACCGTACAACTAGGCGATTTAAAGATTATTGTGCACCAATCGAAGGCAATGTTGTTGATCTACTAAAAAGGTACTTTCACAATGGAAGCATGATGGCCATGCTAGTTTCATGAGAGATTGTCTCTAGTGCAAGTGGGAGAGTGTTGGTGTGTATGCCCTAAGAATCAAATGATGATTATGTTGAGATAATTTATACTTTGTTTGATTATCAATAAAAGAAAATTGTGTTTACTATGATTATTTCTGTTTGAGATAATGATAAAACATGATAATGTCCTAAGAATGTTTGACTAAATGACATGATTTTGGGTTGAGCACCTAAACACTTAAGACGATTATGTGTGTTAATTGATGACCATATCTCATTAGTCGTGATATTGGATATAAAGTCATACACATACTTGTAAGAGAAAAAGTGTACCGGATAAATTTCCTTGAGAATGATACATAGAAGTCATGGAATGACTGTAAAATCATATCTCAATGTGATAGTGGTGACTTTAATCCTTAGGCCTAAGTCACTGCAAGGATCACTGTTCAATGTACTTTAACACTACTGAAAATGACCTTGAATAAGGGTTATCATACAAGTAATTGAGTACCCTGTAAGACATGTGAATTATTATGAGTGACATAGATAGAATTTTCCCATCCTATTGGAGTGATATCCCTCCACATGATTTATGAGACTATGAAGTGTTCGACTATGTTTATGTGATTCCGTATTTGATATTGAACTCACATACATATTTAGTGTCAACGCTACATCAAGATACGCAGATTGAATATTGAGAAGATCACAATCCCTTGCCTCTGTTTAATTGAATATTTTTGACAAAGGGATTATAGATTATGATACACTCATCACACAATGGTTAAAGTTGTTCTCTAACTTATCTAAATTACTTGGTTAGCAGTGACATGTTTCTAGATATTGTTTATTCCTTGTGAAGTAATTGACATCATGGCCAACATAATATGGAACCTATAGGGTCACCCACATCGGATACACATGGAAAAGAAAGGTGACATCACAATCAGGACTCGAATGGTTTCAATTCAAATGGGTTCTATTTTGAGTAAAGTAAACCTCATATAGTTTGATAATTGACCAAATCAATAGATGGAACAAGGTCATATTATCAATTAAGATTGTAATTTAATCAATTACTTGAATTTTGAAGTGATTGACTGATTGAGAATCTGGGGATGAGTCAGACGATTGGATGGTTGAGATGTCAACTGATCCTTTAGGATGTTCAATCGATCGGTTTACTTGTCAAATGTAGGCTGAGACGTTATTTCATGGATCAATCCTTGCCATCCGGTCGACATGGAATCTAGTCAATTGATTGGAAGTTATCTGAGCCAAACTAACCAAAAATTGTGACACAATTAGGAAAGTGTATGGTTTATGGAAACTCTTGCTTATGAAATTTGTTAGAATATAGCCTATTTAGTTAATAGGTTGTTAGTCTATTGTTTACATGGGCCTGTTGCCCATGGCCCATTAGGGTTAGTCTGCTTTCTTTGTGCTTCCTTGTAATAACCTCCTTTCTTAAGGGCTGGACAAATGTCCTATTCGGGTCAAGAAAAGATCCATTTATTTTCTCTGTCCGGATCTTAATCGGGTGTGTTTTGCATATTGATTCTGGTTATCATTTTTCATACCTAGAAACTGTTCCGACAGTGCCACTTCGTCCCCTACCGAGCAAAATTCCGGTAATGTATCAACTCTTTCTACCTATGTTGCCATTCCAGTAGCCTTTTTGTGTTGTTCTTCTCTCCATACTACACCTTTCATTTGACCTTTTTCCTTTCCCACCCACCCATCCATCATGTGTGCGTCTTTCCACGTGTGTGGGGGGGTGATATTTCCCTTTTTCCACACCATCTACTCACTCTCGTTGTATTTGGTGTGCGAGGGGGGGGGGAATAGAGGAGTGAGAGATATAAAGAGGAGGGTATGAGGAGAACATGAGAGAGAGAATATGAGGAGAGAGACATGAGATGAGATGAGATGATATTCCAGACTATCTTCATGGAGCTTCATGTTCTTCAGCACATCTGGTTACCTGATGTCTTTGTGGCGCGTCATTCCCACTTAGCGCCACATTACTTTTCAGACAACATTGAATGATCTTACTGTTGCAGCATTGACACCAAGACTCTCGTGTTCGTATCACATTATGTACGTCAGGACAGGAGCTTGCTGCGCATATTCCAGCCTCTAGTCCCTTTAGTGTTGATGACGTTCCAGTTGGTCATCCATGTTGCGTTGATGGTGTTCCAGATGGTTGCTTCTTCATCTTTGAAGCTCGTCTTCTTCAAGCCTGTGCCACAATTGTTTCTGCAAGGATTTCATCTAGAGTGATCTTCATCGAGCTACTTCATCACGTCTTCTCTGAGTTGCATCTGCTTCTTTTACGTGTTGAGACGACACCTCGACACCTCGCCAGCGTGTTCGTGCCATGTTATGCACGTCAGTGGTCATCTACGCTAATTCCAATTGACTACACTTGTCGGACAATTCAGAGACATCTCCACTGCTACATCGACACTGTCTCAGCGTTCGTGTCGCGTTATGGACGTGTTATGTGTTTAGTGCGCTTATTCCACTCCACATTTCTCTCTAGTTAGGATGGCGTAGTCGTGGTATTTATGATTGTTTGCTACACATGATCTTCACTCCAGATGCACTTCAAGAGAAAGACCTTCTTCAAAGCTCGAGCTTCTCCGACCTGCAGAACACATCTCAAAGAGGCGTCATCATTATACATTTTTAGTCAGGAAGTTTTGTTTAAGGGGGAGTAACAATTTTTGTATGGGGAGTGACATCTATCTTTCATTTTTCGTTTATTTCTTCAATCGAATCCTGTAACTCCAAGCTTGGACATGCGTTCACCCATGCTCTTGCTTGAGGGGGAGTGTTAGAATATATCCTATTTAATTAATAGGTTATTAGTCTATTGTCTACATGGGCCTGTTGCCCATGGCCCATTAGGGTTAGTCCGCTTTCTTTGTGCTTCCTTGTAATAGCCTGTTTTCCTATATATAGGACAGGGGTGCACATATGAATACAACAACACAACATTATAGTACACACTTGCTCACAAAACTCTTGCTTATGCCACCCCTAGGGTATTAGACACACAAACATCTCTCTTTGAGAGAGAGAAATCTTGGACGGCACACCCCATGATAGGAAGAGGATAGGAGGATCTGACGCTAGCACAACTACATCCTTTCCCTACTCCTTTGGAGCTTTGAAGTATTTGAATGCGGATGATTCAGAGGCTTCATGTATGAATGCGGAGGTTGAAAAACCATCTTCTACAAGGAGACTCACATTCTGAAGTTGCAACCGCAAGCCTGGCGACAATACCGCAATCTGGCTTCAGATTTCGACTCAGAAGATCACACTGACAAAACATTTTTTGTTGTGTGGCAACAAGAGCACACTAAGGTATATTAGTCATCTCTATTTTGTCATTAAGTTTTAGTCAACATTTTTGGCTATAACAGGTTCGTGAACTTGGGAATTGGTGGGAGAATTTTGTATTTCTGCTCCGCGATGATACCAAAATGCTACAAACATGACTAGATCTTCAATGAAAATAGACTTGCCTTAAAAAAGTTATCACCTGAATTGGGTCGCATGGTATGATCATGTTTTCCTCCCATTATGAGTGGATCCACATCTATGATATATAGCTGATCTATAGATGTTGTCAAACTAGCCCCATATGTCATTTGAGCAGTAAAGCACCATGTTGGTGCAACCATTTTTTAAATGGAACAACCACTCAATAGAAAATCAATGCCACTTCAACAACATGCTACACATCACCAGTAGCATAGGGAATTGTAGCAGCAGCAATAGTGTGGACTATGGAGGTTTGTGCATGTTCACAAGGTTTGCATTTCATATAATGCCAAAAGACATGTTTTGAAAAGAATTCATTACACTGGAGATGGAATGTAGAGAAAAATTGTCTGTGGAAGTCTGGTCTGTTTTTTCAACCATATAACCAAATCACACCTCTTTACAATCTTAGAACCACATCATGTGGTTATAATATGAATATAACTCGGAATGCTTTAAACCAGTGTGGTGTGTTGTATGGTTTTTGCAACAAAGCACAGTTAAAAGCCACACTACAATATTTTTTTAGTTGTGTGTGTATATATGTATGTAGAGAAAAACTATCCGTGGAAAAGTGGTTGCTTTTTCAACCTTATAAGCGCATCACACCTCTTTTTCAGTCTTATAACCGCATCATGTGGTTAT
Organism: Alisma plantago-aquatica; assembly: GCA_963693085.1. NCBI lineage: Eukaryota > Viridiplantae > Streptophyta > Magnoliopsida > Alismatales > Alismataceae > Alisma > Alisma plantago-aquatica. Next base: position 477,240,822 of record OY856413.1, on the reverse strand, counting down.
AATATGGATACAACTCGGAACGTTTTAAACCAGTGTGGTGTGATGTATGGTTTTAGCCACAAAGCATAGATAAAAACCACACTACAATATTTTGTTTTAGTTGTGGGTGTATATATGTATGTATTGCTATATAGTTATCTTTGTTATTTGATATGGAGTTTAGCAATGATATGTTTTCCAGATAGTTGTCGATATGATGGTAAAATTTATATTAGTTCATTATTGAGTCTACAATGTTATAATCTTTTTATGGTATTGTATAATGACAAATATACTATGGTGTAGTGTTGTTAATCATGATTTTTAATGATAATTTGAACATTAAAATCACAATGTATGTGGTGCAACTCTGATGTAAAGCACGTAACTGTAGTGCAATTATGAATTTTCCAATAACAACACTATATATTTACACTGTACCCATCTCTACATTACATGAACCATGACCCACAAACCCGGGCCTGAGTCAGACCCAACCATTTGCACCCTCATCTAACCCTTGTGAACAAGTGCTAACTTGTCTTTTCATATTTAATGGTCTGGAAAATTTAGAGACATGACATGTATGATACTCCCTTTGATATGCACAAAGAAACAAAAACCGTATCTCCAGTTCACATGTACATAAACTGCACCCTTTGAATTCACATGTTAAATTTCATCATGTCCAAGATATACTTGCGTCAACAACATTGAAGATACTAAACAGTTAATGCAAGTCACTGAATCTAACTATAATTGGGACAGGTTAGTGATCGAGCCACATAGTGGCATGTGTGGGTACATGAACAATAATTTCATCATGTTTTAAAATTATATTGCCTATTATATTCTTTGTCTACGTCTATCCCTGATATATGATTCAATTCGCTCCCTCAAGGATGGACACACGTCTTCACTACAAAGACAGCAAAATGATGCAGTTTGTTTTCGCATAAATATGCCATTGTAGCATGGGACTCAAAGTGCTACATGTAATTTACCTTTGCTTCTATTTTTGATATGTCCATTTGTTTCACAACTTGTGTATGCTTTAAATCTAGCCGACTACTCTGAAAGCCAAAAAAAGTTACAACCCTTGTGGAATGTATGCTCCTTTTTGATGTGTTTCGTTGCATAAACGTTGACTATGAAAATTCTATGCACATGAACAATAATTTCATCATGTTTTAAAATTATATTGCCTATTATATTCTTTGTCCACGTCTATCCCTGATATATGATTCAATTCACTCCCTCAAGGATGGACACACGTCTTCACTACAAAGACAGCAAAATGCTGCAGTTTGTTTTCGTATAGATATGCCATTGTAGCATGGGACTCAAAATGCTACATGTAATTTACCTTTGCTTCTATTTTTGATATGTCCATTTGTTTCACAACTTGTGTATGTTTTAAATCTAGCCGACTACTCTGAAAGCCAAAAAAAGTTACCACCCTTGTGGAATGTATGCTCCTTTTTGATGTGTTTCCTTGCATAAACGTGGGACTATGAAAATTCTATCCAAACCTGTAAACCATGGTTTGAAATTTCGGTTTCGACCACTACCAGACATTGAAATGGACCGGTCCAAATAGCCGAAATTTTGATTTTTTTATTGCATTGTAATTTTTTAAAATCTTTAAAATCCAAAATAAATGTGGGAGACACCCCTGAGTTAATTCAATCCAAAATATAAGATCTAACATGTTATTACATAAGAATATATGTATGTATACATTGCATCATCGAAATCCTGATCTAAACAGTTTTGTGTATTTTCACTCAAAAATGTAGGAGCCCCCTACCCTATACCAACATATGATATTATTGTATAATTAGGTGTATTTACGTATATAGATCATCATGGTAAAAAAATATGACTTAATTCCTTTATTTGGTCATCGAAAACGTCAAAATTTGCATTGAAATCTTGTGTCGAAAAAGCGTAAAATATCAAAATGTCTGTTTCTGGACCAACCGAAACGACATAAAAATCGACTTTTAAACATGGCTGTAAACCTAATTAGGTCTAATAAAAAATGCTTCCAAGTATGGATTTGGGCAATAGCGGTGGGTTCTAGGTTTGTAATTTTAAGTCTTCAATAGAATTGGACCAATTCCATTTTTGCATTTTGTCGATACACATTTGTTTCGGGTTAAGAAATTTGGACAATCTAGGTTCTAACATTTGACAAATAAACATTATATGATTATGTATCAAACCATATAATCTAGGCCTAATTTCGAGTTAGACATTGCAAGACGGAGTCCTACTTTTGACAGAATTATGTTCTAGGTCAATTTTGGGTTGGGTATATTTACGTCAACATGGATACAAAACAACCTAAAATTGATTGTTTGACTCCCTGAACCGCCAATCCATCAATATCTAGGATATTCTACACAATATGCACTTTTCCAAAGTATATATGATATATTGTTTAGTCTTTTTAGAGATTGGCATAATACTCGCAAAACCATGGATAAATAACTGCAACTAGGATGATCTAGTTAAAATTAATATGTTTTTCCAATGACGTATACCAACAACAATCAAGCACTGAACCAATGTAACATGTATGGCTGCACTTGCTCGAGTTCCTATTTTTCACACAGAGTGCATAAATGTTATTAATAGAAACCTATTTGTCAAATATACAAGAAGAATTATATTTAAACAATAACTTTGCGTGGTGCCCACCTTCATTGCAAATTTTGACTTAGCCAGTGGTCCAAGTCATTACTAATGTGGAGTTGAATTCACATGATTATATCCGATTTAAATTAAACTTTATTTAGCTTTGAATTGAAGTTTAGTGAGATCAATTTATGTTCTTGAGATGGTTAATTCCAATAAATTGTTATGCCTCATAGAACATTGGTCTAAATCTAACTGTAATTCAAGTTTTGTTGATAACTAAAAAAAATATCTTGGTACTTAGAAGTATTTATTTTAGCTTTGTTTTAAACCGTAGGGACAAATGTGTTTAATTATCTTTTGGTGATGAGGAATTCCTTGCAAACAAGGCCACTTTTGACCCACTATGCATAGCAAATCCTAAAGTCATATATGTGATAGCCGGTCACCTGTTGTTGGGCATTGGCCTACCCTCCTGAGGCGTCATATGATCTTTAAGGGGTTGGCCCCTGAAACTTAGAATCCTTGCTTGGTTTCCATGTGGAAAAATAAGATGGGAGGAAGATGAGAATTTTTCTTATTCATAGAAGGCAACCTCCTCTTATATACTAAAGGAGGCAAGTACAGAGGAAGCAAACTTAAACCTTATGAGCCAAGACTAGTAGGCCCATATGACATTATAAACTAACTATATTTCAAACATGCCCATTAGAAGAAAATTGCCATGCAATAAAGTGGACCATGTCATTTTTTGGAGAAATGCATATCTCTGCTATTCGATCGGAGATGTCCCTCAGCATCACTACTAGATCCACAACCACCGGTCCCAACTTCTTAACCAACATACCCGTATGAGTGTATTCGCTCATGGAATATGAGCTTGTGCGCCTGCCATGACCAGTAGCGTAGATTGTATTACAAGGCTATTATTGGTTGGTGCCTCTCCTAGGAAAAAAAGTTTTCTATAAAATTTGTCCTAAAGGAAGTCAGACACATGATCTTTATTTAACAACACACCCAAGTTTAGCATCGAAGAGCCGTCTAACTAGTTCTACAGATTAGAAAGTACTAAGCAGAAAAGGTATGTTGGCATGGCAATCAATGAGTTAAGAGGCATGCATGTCTAAAACTCTTGACAACCATAGACCAACAATATAAATGTTGCCAAATCACTCCTCTAGAACGGGATCCTCAACTGAGTAATTCACTCCGACATTGAGTTTTATGTAAGTATCAGAAATCTTAATCCTTATTTAGTAGCTTTTTATTCGACCTAATTACCTTATTTCATTGTTTCTTTCTCCGGACCCTTGACAAACAACTTCATTTGGTACTATTCTATATGTTCAAAATCTATGAGAATTACTTTGCATGGAGTGTACTTGACTACTTCCAATGTATTAAAAATCGGCCCAGGCGGCCGCTCAATCGACCAAGACCCTCAGCCGCCTAATTTAGCTCCTGAGCGCCCGCTAAGCTTTTTGAACATAATCGCTCGCTTTTTTCCTGCCTCACTCGATTTTTGCCCGCTTTTTTCCCATTTTTTTAAATGCTACTGTAAGCATGTAACATTAATTAATTACATAGTCCAAGTAGTGTCGACTATAATATATGAAACTTGTATACATGAAATGTTCTATGATATAGCTAGTCCTAATTTAGAATGTGTACTTTGTGTGTAAGCTGTAATAATAGGTTATTTCTGTAATGCATCTAAGTAAATATAATATTACTCTATTATACTTCTAATGCATGATTAGTTTTACTAATTTCCTTGCTTCTTTCAGTGATTAATGATTGATACTACTGGTTAGTACTACTTTAGTGATTACTTTAAATCAATAATTCATAGTTTGTTATATACAATTACTGATCTGTCTGCTGATTTTAGTGATTAGAGATACCGATTAGTAGTAAAGTATTGATGAATACTTAGTTAATTACTGATTTGCTGATTAGATATGTATAAAAGTTCCTAAGAAATATATTTTTATATACACATACATGTAATTTTGTATAAAATATATAAAATTTAGTCACTCGCTTTTTCAAAAACCGCCTGCCTACGACTTAATCGGTTACAGGGTGTTGTCTGCACGCCTCCCGCTTCCCGCTTTTGTAATACACTTACTACTTATCCAGAAGCCCTACAAGATCATTATCAAGTCCCACTGAGTCATTTGGTAAGAATCCTGATAAGATAAGGAATACAAAATATCTACCCTTCAATTACAATCACTGTCTACAAATTTGTTACTATAAGGCTAAATCAACCAATTTTCCTCTATCCCGAGTGCTACTCTAACCTCGCTCGCAATGTAAGGGTGAGTAGGGTTATTGTGTTGTAATTGGCATCCTCTCACTACATCTATCCCCTTGTGTAGGTTCAGGCTGTCTCTTGTGGCTCTTGTCTCATCCCAAATAATGTGTAGGTTCCATGACTAACTTTAGCAAAAACATATGATGATATCGTGCATCCGAATGAGGAAAATGATCAATTAATTAAGAAGTGCATGGACGTTGCACTGATTCTCTCCTTCTGATGGACCTAGATTATAATTTTTGGGCATGTACGTGAAGAACCTTCACACATGCTTAGGCGCTTCTAAATAAGTTGCTTCTTTAGCAGATAGATCCTACCATGTTTTTCATCCATATTTTCTATTGGAAAGACAATGGGAAGGGAAGCGAGGAATATCTATTTAACTTTGAGAATAAACTTGTCATACAAAGGTAGGAGACGCAAGCAATCAATTGGGGAAAATTTACCTAAAATCTACTACTGGGTAAGAATAGATGGCTTAACTTTGGGGTACATATCAGAGGTTGCAATCACGTCCACTCTAAGTAGGACTGCATATACAGATTGACTGATAGACAACTTAAGGACATTTCATTGATCTAGAAAAGATGTAACAGTGCTTATCCAACCTCTGTTATGTATGTGGGATGCTCAACCGTGTTGATAAGGAGTTCTTGTCGAAGGAATCCTAAAATGAAGTACATAGACCTCGGGAAGCATTGTTATATGTGTCCCTGAGAAGACCACAAACCTTGGTCACTACATATCTATATGGAGAATGTACACTAAATGAACATTGAGAAGTTAGCTGGAATGGGGTAATCAAAGTCAGATGGGATGAGTTTTGAGGAGCGTTGAAGAAGGTCTACTAATTGGGAAGAGGACTAGGTTAGAGGGAACTCAAGATATGGCACTAGACGTAGACAACGTTTGGAATTATAAAGACTTTAAGCAAAACAAGAAGCTCTCTATTGAAGTCTTTTCAAATCACAATATATCAAGGGAAATCTAATATGTATTAGAGTATCTAATATGTATTAGAGTATCTAATATGTATTAGAGTGTCTAATATGTATTAGAGTGTCTAGGGAGTATAGGTATCAGATATATAATCGGTACTGAAGGACTCCTATTTTGGAGTATTGGTGCTTCATAGGGGGAGACAAAAGGTTGGGGATGCAATGTTTATCTTTAAATGAGATGAAAATAGATATTGTTTAGATAGAAATCCTAGTCACCCAAATAAGAGGCACGTTAACCAACAATACTGAACTGAAGCCTTTTAGAGAATGTGGAGGACATCAATGTGCATAAAACTTGCACCTCACTAAGGAAAAGCATCCATAAGTACCATGTAAAGGTGAATGAATTTGTTTCCAATAAAGAACAAGTAAAAATCCATGATTAGTACCATGTAAAGGTGAATGAATTTGTTTCCAATACAGAACAAGTAAAAATCCATGATTAGTACCATGTAAAGGTGAGTGAATTTGTTTCCAATACAGAACAAGTAAAAATCCATGATTAGACATGGGAATTCATTTAAAAAGAGAAATCCCAAAAAGTAGAGGTAGAAACTATAAAGAGAGGAAGGAAGATGGATTCAGCAAAGGGAATGGTGACTAACCTCGAACTGACTTTAGGGAGCAATTGTGACAACCTTACTGCTAGCTACTTTTGATGTTTTAAAAATCACGCTAGGCGGCTGCTTAAGCTCCCACTTAAGCGTTACAAGTCTTGGTTGATTAAAATGTATCTTAGGCGGGTATTGAGCAGATCCGGTTAAGAGACCGCTTTTAGCCCGCTTAGCTCGCTTTTCCCCCTTTGTCCTGATGGTTTGAAACCTATGTTCTTTCAAATTTTTGGCATAGTGGCCATGGTCGTTGCAATTCCATCTAGAGATGATGGAAGGGAGAAACAAGACTGGAGGAGTAATCGATATCTTAATGGTCATGTTCCCAAATATCCGAAGGGATTTTTTTTTACAGACCAAGCAGCTTGTCTAACATCATCTACAAGAATTCTTTGAAGGCCATGGCTAATAGAATGAAACCAATAATGGACAAGATCATCTTAGAAACAAAAGCTCTTTAATTCCGTGAAGTCTCATTACATATATTGCTCTATTAGATTGTGAATTTTTTAGTCTATGAATAGTGGATGGGGGAAGAAAAGGAAGCAACCAAGTTTGACAAGCCAAAAGTCCATAACAAAGTTGAATGGTGTTTTATGAATGATGTGTTGAGAGATTGTGATTCTGGGAGAGGTGGTAGTAGAAAATTCAAGATTGTGTGTCACTAGTCAAACATTTTTATCATATAGGGGATGGAACCAAATCCACTAGACTAACAAGTAGCCTTTGATAGGGAGATTCTCCTTTCTTCCTCTTTATTGTTTGTGCTGATGCTTTGCGGTGTTGATCCAACATGAAGGCACCACATATATCACATATCTTTTCGCATACGATAATGTCCTTTTTGTTAAAGCATATCATATAGAATGCCTTAACTTAGGTGATATCATCAACCAATGTGAATGAGAATTGAACCAAAAACTAAAATTTTTAAAACTGAGGTGTTCTTCAGCAAAATGGTGGATTGGCAGTTGGGATAGGAACCGAAAAACTTCGTATAAGGGATGTAAGCTGACATGCCATGATAACTGGAGTATGAACAAGAGAAATCATGTATAAATCATGTCTTCCCAAGGAGAAAGTCTCGACGCAGCTACAATGATGTAAGAAAAATTCCTTTCAAATCCAGGGAAAGAGGTGATGATTAGAGCTATCACGCAAGCGATCACTACATTATGCACTGAATTTTTACTACTACCTTCTACTTTGATTGATGAGATTGAAAGTTCCGTTGCTCGATTTTGATTGGAATGAAAGGGATGGAGAGGAAAATTGCCTGGAAAAGCTAGGGAATTCTTTGTCATACAAAAAAGCAAGGGGCATGGGATTCAAGGACATGCATGTTTTCAACCAAGTTCTCTTAACGAAACACTTGTGGAGGTTGCAAACGAACACAATCATCCTTGCTTTTTAAGTTCTCAAGACTAACCATTTCCCAAGTCCCCACTCCTAGTTGCTCAACATGGCCAAAATTCAAATTTTTGCTGGCGTGGCTTGTAGGGCGAAAGGCATTAAGGAATTCCTTGAAGAGTCGGGAATAACAAGGATATCAACATGCATAGTGATAGCTGGAGTATAAACAACAAAAATCATGTAGAGATTCCGAATACCTACGTGGATGAGGCCTACCTGAGTTGTGAACTTTAAATACTGATTAAGGGAGTGGAATAGTGATCTCTTAAGACGGATCTTCACATAGTACACCTCATAAGTAAGTTGAGAAAATCCCAAACAGTAAGTAGCTCACGTACTAGCAAAGAGCTAGCCCTAAGAGGGAGAAGTTCCTGGATATTATTAGCGTACTAGCAATTTGTAAGGTTGATCAATGAAAATGCTAGACAATTCACCTTCAAAAAAAATCTAGTTGAAAAATCTCATCATAAATTACTGTTTGGATGGGCTCATTAACAAATAGGCAGTATTTTCACCTAGTCTAGTACTTGATGATGAAGTCCTCGAGAGGAGGGTGGTGTTTGAAACTTTGAATTTATAACCCGAAACCTTCAAGGACCCCCACAATTTTATTATGGGGTCGAAGTAGATATACGGGGTCGAACACATGGACGTGGGGACGCTTAGGATGCTTAAGATCTTGCTCTTAAGTCAGATAAGCCGATCCGATAGTCGATAAAAGTATGGAGCTAGAACTAGTCTAGCAGGTTGTCACGAAATAAAAGAATAAAAATAAAGAAAAGAAAAGAATACAGGGTCCGCAGGATTCTACTAATCAGAGAGGAGTTCCTGGCTATGTAACCACAAGTTGGGCAGTCTATGCACCCGTTCTCGGGCGTAGACAACCCTCAAACACTCGAGCAAACAACCTACATCCAAACATGTTATGCACTGTGGTATTTGTTCCTATGGGGTCTGTTGGATAAATTGGATATTATGATAAATCCCTTTGTTTCGATGATGACAAACATTTCATTCTTATTAATCTAACGAGCTACTTAAGTGTGCAGGAACAAGGTGATGACAAAGTTCTAGGGAATCCTTACGCTTGAATGTTTATAAATGTCATACAATGTAATCATTTGTAAACTTGTACAAATATATAATGTACAAGTATTTAGACTTCATGTAAATCAAGCGTTAGATCTCCCTAGCTAAACACCACACTTAGTTAGGTCATCTCCTTCTAATAGATCACATAATGCACACTCATGCACATACTTAGTATCTTAATCAAAAGATTGAAAACAGAGTCAATCTCGGTCGACCACACTCCTCGACCGAGACACTCTCGGTCGACAAACTTCTCGACCGAGATTGACCAAAAGTAGCCGTTAGACACAGCAGTTGACAGTTGCAAATCAACGTTAATCCAGAGAGCCTGTCGGTCGACAAATCCTCGACCGACTGGGCATCTCGGTCGACAAGTTCTCGACCGAGATGATCTCTGACAGCAACTGCAGAATTAATTAACTAGCCGTTGCTAATGCGCCTAACTTATTCCTAACGGCTAGTTAAGCACTAGGAACCCCCTAGAAGTTGTCTAGAACGTCCTTAAGCATACTTAGGCCATTCCTATAAATAGGACAAGCCATAGGACACTAAAATACACTTGTTACACTTGAGAATACACTTGAGCACACTTGAGCAATCTTTTGCAAGCAAAATTTGAGCACTGTGATCATTGGCCTACATTCTCCTTAGCTCAATCTCGTGTCCTATAGGCTAGATTCTCCTACCTACAGCAATCACAAGTTCACATACTTGGCTAGGAGATCTTACGCTTGACCTAGGCATATCAAGCCTTGGGCTTAAAGGATAAGTTGTAATTTCTGTTTTCCTTTCTTGTTCCTGTTTATCTTGTGTACTCTCCTTGCTACTCCTAGGGTTGGAGGCTGCGGATTGGAGAGGGTTGACTTCTCAGGTGGAGAAGGGGACTTCAAGCTACTTCAAGAAGGCTATCGCAGGGGAAGCTACTTCAGAAGGCTGGTGCAACGGGAGTTGGTGCATCTACTTCAAGGGAAGGCTGCTTCAAGGTTGGCGATTACTTCTAGGTGAAGGCTGCTTGAAGGGTTTAGGAAAAGAGATTGTATTTTATGTAAATTCCTTGAAGAGGTAATAAAATAAATTTCTTTTCAAATCCCGGTTGGGTAAGCAACCGGGTAGTGGACTGACGGCTATAATATTTGCTATAGTTGGAACCACTCTAAACCTTGTGTCTCCTTGTCCAATTTTCTCTTTGTGGTTGTTGAAGTGCAATAATTGTTAAATTATCTATAAAACTCTATTCACCCCCCCTCTAGAGGTTTTCAATTGGTATCAGAGCAGGCTTCAAGGAGCCCTAACAAGGTCTTGAAGAGATAAAGGGAGGAGGTGACTACAACCACAAGAAAAGGAACATGGACCAAAGTTCGACAAGTTGCAATTGGTGCTTAGGAACAAAGCACTCTACGTCTAAATGTCCATGGAGGTCAAAGAAAGGAGATGCACATAAAGAGTGTTTCGTTGCTACAATAAGTGAGGAAGAAGAAGAAGAGGTAAGCTTGCTTGATTTACCCAAGGAGGAGTTAGTTGCTATTATTGAAGAAACACATAATAAATATGTTGAATGCAAAAAGAAGTTAAAGAAATCCAGTAAAGAAAATGATGATCTAAATGCTAGACTTCTTGCTCTTACATTCGAAAATGACGATTTATATGCTAAATTGAATACTCTTGGTTTTGAAAAAGACAGCATTATGTCTGATAATCGTACCTTGAAATCATCTCTAAGTAACAGTGAAGTAAAGATCTTTACTCTAGAAACAAACTATGATCTTCTATGTCAAGAAAAAGCTGAATTGCTTACAAAATTAAATGATTTTCAAAAACAACCTATATTGTGCACCCATGTAGATTATGACAATATAGTGAAAGAAAGAAATATGTTATCATCCAATCTAGACCAAGCAAAATTAGATATCAAGAAAAGAATGGATGAGATCGTTAAGTTGCAACAAGAAGTTAGTAAGTTAAGCAACAATGGAATCCTTGATAGAATATTAGAAAATTCCTATCATCAAATAGGGAGAAGAGGACTAGGTTATAAGCCTAATGAGAAATCCCATCAACAACCTAGAAGAACACAAGCGAGTCAATCTGCTTATATACCTAGAGGCACAAAAATGTATATACCCAAGAATAACCTAGATCAAAACCATAGAAAAAGGCTTGAGGTTGATTCAATTTGTTGTCATTATTGCTCACGCCTTGGACATTATTCTTTTTCATGCCCATACAAGAAAAAGCATGTCGAGATGGTATGGGTTCCAAAAACTCCAAATTAAATAGGTTCGACTAAGTTGAGATATGACCAAAGACCTTAATTTGTATATCCTTATGTCTATCTCAACTTAACATTTAGGGATAACAAAATCAAAAAAAAAAAATTAAAAGATTTAATAGCACCTTGATACACATATGTTTATCTCAAACTGATCTTTGATTAAGATACAGCCTATATTGCACTTGAAATATATTTCTGAAACAGTTTCCAGAAACTTGATCGGTCGAGAAGTTGTCGACCGAATAATCCTCGGTCGAGCAATTGTCGACCGAGCATATCACTGTTCTCAGACTGCTGTAAATCTTTACATTGTATGTGAAAATTATTCTTAACTGATCATGCTTACATTTCTATTTAATCATTCTTTTATTGCACATTTATTTTTCAGAAATACTTGCAATAAATAAAATGTTTCAATTTTTTTTTTTTTTGTGTGCTTTTATATTAAGCATCACTTATTTTAGTCTATCCAAAGTAATCTTAAATTCATGAATGGATATTATTCTTGAATATGCTTCATCATATTTGATGTCCTTATTAAGCTCTCATCAGTACACTTTAATGAGTCTCAAATTGATATTTGCAAGCTATCTGCAGAACTCATACTTCGCATATGAATGATTCATACTGGAAACCTGCAGAATATGCCTCTTGGTTAAAATAAAATTTGACCAAGGGGCGCTATGGTCGTAATCAAGGGCGACCTAAAATAAACTTTGATAAAAATTGTTTATTTGAACATTATTTTATTGAACTTAATCTTAGCATCAAAACGTCAAATCATTTGTGGTAATTAGAAGCCTTAAATATTATTACTCCCTTGGAATATACATATACATATGCTCTACAAAAACGTTCTATGACTTGCATTAAAATTCAGTCAAAAAATTTGAACTCAGTAAGTTTGTCGGTCGACGACTTCGTCGACCGAGAATCACTCGGTCAGCCCATCTCACTCGACCGACAAATTCTAAACAGACTCAGTATCGGACGAACTATCGGTCGACGAGTGCTCGACCGAGACAACGTCGGTCGACAAGCGCTCGACCGAGAAATAGCCGTTGGATATGACCGTTACGACCCGACCGTTATGACCGTTTTCTTTACCGTTGGAGGACCAAGTGGCGCGTCTGCAACTCGACCGTTGCGGACGCTCGGTCGACGAGTCGTCGACCGACCGGGTCGCTGAAATTCTATAAATAAGTGCAAAAACGAGCCACTTACTCACACTTGCATTTCCTTGCTTCCATAGTCCATCTCTAGTGCAATTTCGTGCAATCCTTCAGCACTCTTACCCTCAAATCTTCCTTGCTTCTTCTCCACTCTCAAGAAACACAATGGCCTCATCATCAACTGTCCGTGGGAAGAAGAAAGTTGCCGGAAGAAAAAGAAGAGAAGATCGGGAAGCCACTCCGCCACTGACGATCATCAATGACATCGCCTTCGTCGACGGAGATGCTGGAGATAGATACTTTCGGCTTTCCTCTAAAGCTCCTCTTCCCCGACGTCCGGTCGAAGTGATGGACTTCATCAACATAGTCGACCTGGAGCATCTCTTTGGAGTACAAAAGCTGAAGGACTTCATCAATCCATCCTTTCCTTCCTATTCTATTAAGGTAGTCAACGAATTCTATGCCAATCTTCTATCCCACACCGAAAATGACACCACATTCTTCTACACCATGGTCAATGGGCATAGTTTTAAATTTTCCGAAGGGGATATTCTTGACATGCTTGAAATTGATATAGATGAATATCAAGATTTCCTTGACCTTTCCACCGGCAATCCAATAAATTTATTTTCCCATGATGACCACACCACTAGTCTTAGTGATATAAAAAGAGCCATATTTCAAGCCAATACCACTTGTCATGAAGATAGGGGAACCTATTATGCAATAAACCTAAAACCGGCATGTAGAATAGTAAACCTCATTGTTTCCACCAACATACATCCACGAGCCAATAAATCCGAGGTTCCTATCTTCTGTATGTGTCTAATTTATGCTATCATAAAAGAAATTCCCATCAACTTCATTCGCATAATACTTAAAAATATGCTTGAGTTTTCTGGCAATCCACCATATGCCGATTTTGTATGCCAGATTACTCAACATTTTCTTAAGTCAAACATTGAAGATATGGGATACATATGGGAGCGTAGACCACCAAAGATAAGTAAGAACACCGTAGAGAAGATGGGAATTGACTTTGGCCATAAAAGGGCAAGAGTAGAAGGAGAGTCATCACATCAGGATATACCACCCCCTCCTCCTACTAACCTTTCCATTGATCCCATCCAAAATACCCTTACTTATATTGCTGGCTCCCAATATCATCTTAGTAGACAATTAAACTACAATCACCATGCCATGACATACTTAAATCAAAGAATGCAAAACCTTTCTCCTGGCCAAACCGATGAATATCCGCATTCTTTAAACCCTGGCATGCTCAACCCATTTAACCCCTCATACAACTACTACCAACCTCCATCTTCACCATCAATGGATCTTGCACATACTCAGTTTTCTTCCATACAATTGCAAGACATAGCTGCTCACTTCCGATTTGACCGAGTTCCCACTTTCCTGGAAGCATATGCGTTGACTACAACTGGTGCTTTGGATTGGCAAACTCTGGTCCAATACTATGGAGCCGAGCCATTTCTTGGGAAAGATCCAGACATCGATGTCATTCTTAAATCTTTCCTGTGAAGTTTTGGAGTTGTAATAGTTGTAATGAAAATGATTAGTCAAATTCTATATGATTGTAATCTTCTTCATGCTCTTGAATGAAATTTGCCATTTTTATTCACATGGTTATTTGTTTGGCATATGAGACATCTTCAAAACATGGATTATAAGTTCATTATTGTAGAGCATAACAAATAAGGGAATAATAATTCAAACAGGCAACTATTACAATCAAAATTAAATTTTCAAATAACAAAACAGTTCTCCAGAAACATTCTCGGTCGAGCAACTAGTCGACCGAGAACATTGTCGGTCGAGCAACTGTCGACCGACTGGGTTTCTGTTTTTCAGATTAACATAAATTGCATACATCTTTGTTAAATCTTGGACATCTTATATATTTGCTTAGTATTCAAACTTTCATCTATCTAAGGGGGAGCAAAGCATAAAAGGGGAGATTATCAAAACTTTGACCATTTGATTAAAGAAGCTTACAAAAATATTATGTGTAGCTGAAAATTTTCAAGAAATTTATGAATTTATTGAAAATGGTATCTTGTATTTACAGGAATTCTCTACCCAAAATAGGGCTTTTAGATGGAGACATTTTTTATGTAATCTAAGCTTAGAGGATTCTCATTTAATCTAGGGCTTAACATCCTTTGATTCATGAGAAATCAATATACATTCATCATATGCTTAAAGGAATCTCATATCATTTCAAGGCTTCACATCCTTTGCGAATGATTAAGAAACAAATTGTGGTTAAATTAGATAAAAATCCATGTTCCTAATAGGATATCTAATTAAGGGGGAGCATTATATTAAGGGGGAAAAGAAAACTAAAACATTCAACTTGGATATCTTTTTGAAATGACAAAGGGGGAGAAAGAATATAAAAGAGTTTTATCACATCTTGGCCAGCACTCACTTGAAAAACATAAATAGCTACAAAAGGTAAATTTTCAGGTATGAAACTCACATGCTTTATATTTCCTTATTTCATATTTAGGAAATGTTTGTCATCTTCAAAAAGGGGGAGATTGTTGGATAAATTGGATATTATGATAAATCCCTTTGTTTCGATGATGACAAACATTTCATTCTTATTAATCTAACGAGCTACTTAAGTGTGCAGGAACAAGGTGATGACAAAGTTCTAGGGAATCCTTACGCTTGAATGTTTATAAATGTCATACAATGTAATCATTTGTAAACTTGTACAAATATATAATGTACAAGTATTTAGACTTCATGTAAATCAAGCGTTAGATCTCCCTAGCTAAACACCACACTTAGTTAGGTCATCTCCTTCTAATAGATCACATAATGCACACTCATGCACATACTTAGTATCTTAATCAAAAGATTGAAAACAGAGTCAATCTCGGTCGACCACACTCCTCGACCGAGACACTCTCGGTCGACAAACTTCTCGACCGAGATTGACCAAAAGTAGCCGTTAGACACAGCAGTTGACAGTTGCAAATCAACGTTAATCCAGAGAGCCTGTCGGTCGACAAATCCTCGACCGACTGGGCATCTCGGTCGACAAGTTCTCGACCGAGATGATCTCTGACAGCAACTGCAGAATTAATTAACTAGCCGTTGCTAATGCGCCTAACTTATTCCTAACGGCTAGTTAAGCACTAGGAACCCCCTAGAAGTTGTCTAGAACGTCCTTAAGCATACTTAGGCCATTCCTATAAATAGGACAAGCCATAGGACACTAAAATACACTTGTTACACTTGAGAATACACTTGAGCACACTTGAGCAATCTTTTGCAAGCAAAATTTGAGCACTGTGATCATTGGCCTACATTCTCCTTAGCTCAATCTCGTGTCCTATAGGCTAGATTCTCCTACCTACAGCAATCACAAGTTCACATACTTGGCTAGGAGATCTTACGCTTGACCTAGGCATATCAAGCCTTGGGCTTAAAGGATAAGTTGTAATTTCTGTTTTCCTTTCTTGTTCCTGTTTATCTTGTGTACTCTCCTTGCTACTCCTAGGGTTGGAGGCTGCGGATTGGAGAGGGTTGACTTCTCAGGTGGAGAAGGGGACTTCAAGCTACTTCAAGAAGGCTATCGCAGGGGAAGCTACTTCAGAAGGCTGGTGCAACGGGAGTTGGTGCATCTACTTCAAGGGAAGGCTGCTTCAAGGTTGGCGATTACTTCTAGGTGAAGGCTGCTTGAAGGGTTTAGGAAAAGAGATTGTATTTTATGTAAATTCCTTGAAGAGGTAATAAAATAAATTTCTTTTCAAATCCCGGTTGGGTAAGCAACCGGGTAGTGGACTGACGGCTATAGTATTTGCTATAGTTGGAACCACTCTAAACCTTGTGTCTCCTTGTCCAATTTTCTCTTTGTGGTTGTTGAAGTGCAATAATTGTTAAATTATCTATAAAACTCTATTCACCCCCCCTCTAGAGGTTTTCAGGGTCATCCCACACGCTCTCACGCAGCGTGACTAAAACCCATCAATGATGTGAAACCTCTCTCGAGGGTGACAAATCAGCACCCTGGAATATTCTAGATACCCTCTCAGGTCTAGAATACTCTGAGGTGCTAGGAACATGCGTGATCTGGGCAGAACCTAGTAGTGGGCCCGTCCGAGCCCAGGTCTACGGTTCTGCACCGATCACCTTGAGCCATCCTCCTTTCAAATTTCGATTCAAACTACCTTCTCTTATCTATTTCTACAACATATCTCTCGATATAGGTAGAAATAGAAGTTTAACTTACAATCATAACCAGAAAGAGAAGATAGAACAGTAAACATATTAGATCTGAAATAAAACTGCTTGGTTAAGGTAAAAGTACATTAACATGCCAAAAAATTAGCAATAGACAAGCATAGTTGGTACCGAACAAAGATGGAAGAACATCATTTGTACAGAAACAAAGGAGAACAGTTGAGGAAAGGAGAAGAAGAAGAGGTTTAGCTCGTAGAGGAGAGGTAACTCTCGCTTTAGCCTCTGTATAGGCCGGATCTCATCTTTGTGTCTTCCTCCTTGGTCTTTTGGCCTCCTTGGCCTCCTTTCTCTATAGATCCGCCTTGAACACCAACTTGGTGAGTGGATGGAGGTGAAAAATGATATTGGATGGTAGGAAATGGATGGATGATGGTGGAGAATGGTGGAGGATGGAAGCACACTGAAGAGACGTGCGTAGGGTGAGCACTTCGGCCTTCTCGGACCTTTGGACCCTCCCGCGGGGCTCTGGAAACCTCCAAAATGTCGGAACCCCTCTTCAGGTGGAGCGGGGTGGGTATTTATAGGCGAAATGATCGAGGTGCTGATCCAGGTCGTGGTCCTGCTCGCCGCAGTCGCGTGTAGATGCATATACCGCGGTGGAGGCAGATACCGCAGTCGCGGTGGAGGTGGATACCGCGGTCACGGTGGTGGCGGATATCGCAGTCGCGACATCATGGACCAAACCCAGCCCTTGGGGGCACGGGGGGGGGGCTATTACTAGTGGTCGAGGGGCCCACACCTCCTAAGCTGGTGCACCTAGTGCGATGCTTAGTCCACCACAGTTGTGATGGATGGAAGCCTAACTGCTGCAAAAATTATGTGTTGGGGAGAAATCTTAGAGAATAGATGTCTTTTTAGGTTCGGTGCCTGCAAGTCCCAAAATTGGTTAGTTGAGCAACTTTATCTATTAAAAGATATAAATTACTAAAAGATAAGAATCTATGGTTATTTTGGGTATATTAAGGCTATATTGACACAAAATCATAGATAAATGCTTAGCATAGATGCCTAAATTTGGGTGTTATCACTTGACAATGATGAGAGAATCAGAGTGGGAACTAGTAATAGAGCATGGCTTTGATACATATATGTTAGAAAAATTTGAAGATATTTGAGACTTTGATTTAAGCTCAAATGTCATCTTCTGTATTCGCCATATTAGATAAGTTTTAGGCCTTCTAAACTTAACAACAGTAAATAAAGGCAAAGGGTAGGCACATCATGTAGCTACTGTCCTTCCTTTCCCGTTTGTTTTGCCTATCCATGTCTCTGTGTGAGATAGTTTCATAGGTTTGAATAGCCATAATCTTTATGTTTTGATAGAATATTCCCAAAAACATAGAGTAGTAACTATCAGGCTTAGATATCCTTAGTAGTATAAGAGAGAGAGAGAGAGAGAGAGAGAGAGAAGGTCCTAACATCACTTTCTTTCTACTTGACTTTGATTTCCCCTCCATACTTCCACTTCTGCTGAGTTGGAAGCCCAAAATATATTTGGCGGGGAATCTAGACTGCTAACAACCTCTGACTAAATGAAACAAAGACTATGCATTGTCCTTTTTTCAGAGGAAAGTGGTTAATTCCAGAAGAGAAATCATAAAATATGACTTTCGTGCAACCCCTCAGCAGAGGGTTGATCCAACGTTTCATTTTGTAGGATACACCAATCATAGGCGAGATGAAGTCGTGCTTGCTTTCGACATTAGAACTAGTGAATACTTAGCAAGTTGCAAAGCATATTGGATTCTAGTCCATTTCAAGTTTGAAATTCAGGTGAGACACTTTTGACTCCTTTATGTAAGTTGTTTTTATCTTCTTACTCAAAGATGATTTGCTTCTTGCATTCACTGCATGAATCCTTCCTCAGTACTCCTAGTAAAGGATCCTCTGCGCCTAATGCCCCATTTCCTTAGCCCTTACATTGATGTTGCCTACCTAGATGCAATGCTTTTCCCGAGCCTTAGGAGAGGAATTGATCCTGTCCTCTAGCTTCTCCTGCGCCTTAATACCATTTGAAAAGGGTTCAAATGAAAAAGAGTATGCCTTAAAATGAGCAATAGCCACCCAACTGAAAAGAATGGTTTCAAACAACGTTTAAAATTGGATTTCAGAAAGCAATTATACAATAATCAAGAGTTTCTGCTTTGTTTGATGATGCTTAACCGCTCGTCGAGCAGCTTTTCATTTGCTTTTTCTTCCACCAGTCAATGTAAAATGTAATTCTTCATTCATTGTAGCATCTTGCCTTGCTCCACGATGGTGCAAGTGATTTAAGAGAAGAGGGACTGTTTTTGGTTTGCTTTAATCTGTTGTCTTTTGCTTTTTCTTTCATTGCTCTAACAAGGAAGTAATTACCTTAGGCAATGGTGTAATAATGTGAGTTTGAAAGTGATTTGACTTTCCGATAGTCCCCCCTATAGCCCCCTACTCTATCGTAGTGGATGAAAGAGGGTATATAGTACTAGAAATGAGTGATATGGGCACCGGAAATGATGTCTTCTTTTACTTTTTCCCTTTTAGAGATCGGACACCTCGTCATAGTTAGACGGGATTTCACGTGTTTATAGATTAAAGGAAATTCAATCTGGTGAATGGGTAGATTTGTGCACATGGTCAAAGGCATATCTTTGAATTTTTGAAGTCGACAACCTTTTGGCTCTCTTTTTCATTGCTAGAATTTTAGTGCTCTTTCTTGATCTCGCTTGGGCCAAGTTTGTGGTATTGGAGTGAACATGATTAAATATGCTAGTAGCCCATGGCGTAAACGATGAGTCTTCATCTCTAACATCCATTCTATTGCATTCTATCATCTCGTATTGTACTCGGGGGCACATTTTCACTTTTCACTCATGAGGGTTGGCCCTTCTTCAAACCTACCCGCTCCCCTTTCAACGTCATTTCTTTAAGGAAAAGTCCTCTCCTCATGGAGGACTTCCATTCACCCTCATGGGATTGACTCCATTAGGAAGGGGTAGGAGTCAATGTGATACCTTCAAAACATATATGGTGGGTCTCAAGTCCTCTTGCTTTAGACTTTTAAGAAAACAATCCACACGCTATTACAAATGTACGATCCCCCTACCACGTAGGAACTTGTGTTAGTGAGGCATCGGTCGATCCTCAAAATGGCAGTAAAGGCACGCAGAGTGGATGACCAGACATGTTATAGCCTAGGAGTCACCAATATATTCTTCCTTCAATAAGGGGTCACATGGAGGGGACATAACATAATTCTGATTGGAGGAGAGTTTGCTCGGGTGACTAATCTAGCCAAAATCCACTCCTACCTATGCACTTGTAACTAGGTCAAAGCATACATATGACGATCCTCATGCGTAAAGGGATAAGAGGAAAGAAAGGACGTTAGGTAATAATGAGAAAGGGCATCGCGTCTAGACGGGCATGATGGGGGTGCCCATTCATCCAAAGAAAGGCTTCGTTCATGTTGGAGGGAGCATCCCCATACGGTGGGGTATCTATCTACCCGTTCATGTAAATCCGAAGAAGTTATCACAGACGAGCCACATTCAGGGAATCATGTAGAGAAATTTGCATGGTTAGATATTGCAGGAGTTGATAGATTATGCCCTTTGCCTTTAGCATTCTTTGCTTTCTAACCATGAGAAGCACTGGACCAGGTAATAAAAGGTGCCTAAATAATCTCCAGGTTGGCATAGTGTGTCCCATTTCAATCTAATAAGATTGACACCCTTTTTCTCTTTAGTTGATCTCAAATCAATCTTTTGGTAATTGAATCAAGTTTATTGCCTGTATATTTGGGAAGAAGCGTCATTTGCATGTTACAATATGGTGTAGTACTTAGTTCAATTTTTGCAAACAATATCCTTCTAGAAGTTTTTCTAGCCGGATTGAAATTGTGAGACAATTTGGTTCTTTAGCATCCATGCTAGAGATGACCATCTACCAATCCCAATGTACCCCAAAAGTTGGAAAAATTGTTACCAACTCTTCATAGATGTTCCCTTCCCCGGAAAGAGGTCAACTGGCATTGAAATCGAAGAGACCCACATTCTTATCTTGAAGTACACAAATTGATATGTGAGGAGATCAATGGTCTTCTTCCTTCTTTCCTAAGTAGGAGAATCAAGTGAATCAAAACCCCGTTTCCCTACAGTCTGGATCATTAGGTTAATGAGTTGGACAAGGAGAATTACTTTGCATCCCAAAGCGTGTTGCCCTCCTAGACATCCAACACTAAGTAATCCAACATCTGGAAAATTAGAATCTATCTCGAAATGTTTGGTTTTCGTTGGTTTGCTAAATTGTTTTTCTGCTCTTTGTGTATGATAAATATTACACCCAAACTGAAAGTGTTGTACCCCTTTGAAATGATTGCATGTACATCACACCTCCTAACGGTTGCCAAAGCTCTGAGTGAACCTGAAATAGGCCATGAACTTGGATCTACCAAATGAAATGAATGTTGCTATCCAACCAATTATGCAAGATTGGCATTGGATCTCGCAAGAATGGAAGGAATTGTCACCCCATTCACCCAATCTCTACTCACTACTTCTTGGTCCCCTCAATCAAAAGGATGTCAACAACTTTAGGCATGAGCCAATCCCCTATCTTCCCCTTCTGTTAGAACCCCCTACAGTTGAGGAGTTTGGATGATTAATTGGTTGGATACCCAAGAACCATAATCTTTCAAAGACAGGACCTCTATTACGATAGGCATACAAACATGATTAGTTCCACAAATCTTACGACACTAACCATATTAAACTCCTTGTTGTACCAAAATGGAGGCCTGATCTAGACGACCAGGTAAAACATCACATTTGCAGGCTTGGTCGTTCAAGCTTGTGAACTAATCAAGATTGAAATTGGAAAGAGAGATCCTAACATAAAGAAATAACAAACCGATAAAGGAACATGCGTTTTGTTTCAATAGAGGTACATGTAAGGGATGGGGGCAATGAAGTAGGTGAAGTGGTTGGATTTTTCAAGCTGTTCCAACCACTGTTGAATGTGATTCCAAGAGCACACCGATACCACCATGACTACTATCCATTCCAAACAATCATTCAAGTCTTCTACAATCTTTTGCCACTCAAATCTTGAAGTGTTGGATACGAAGGAAGAAAAAGACCAGGATATGACTAAGAACCACATGGAGCCAGTCACAAGTATATAGGCCATGGAATGTTGCTGACCTATACAAGTGATATAGTATCAACAACATGATAAGTTCTAGCCCTTTTGTGAAATGGTTTCTCGAGTATATTCTTGACTTTTTAGCAAATTCTGACACCAAAACATGTCCAGTGGCTCTATACTTGGATGTTGGATCCACCATGCAAGATGGTACACCATTGCATGGATAGGCTTGTTGTACTTGGGCCCTTCTACGATCTTTTATCGAATTAGGCCCAAGTCTTCTAAGATTTTGGTATTTCTTTTCTTCAATTAAGGATGGAAACAAAAAAAAATTTATACAAAAATTGCAACGTCCCCATATCATTTAAGAAAAAAGGGTGGTTGTGTCCAACGAATCCATTTTGATGAAATCCACTAAATTTGACAGTAACATATTCGTATTGATAGACGCTCCCCCGTATTGCAAGTAGGGAATCCAATCCTGAAGTGTATGTGAGTTTTAGAGAATATCTGAACATTTTAAGATATGATTGTCAAATGGGAGAAGAGAATTGAAGTCCCTCTCAATGAATTCCTTAGTAAACTTGAACGACAGAACCGCTTAGTGCATTTCTTTATAAGCTATACAAACAGAGGCACAAGATTCATTAGAAAAGGGAGCATGCGTCAATAGATTATGCCCTTTGCCCTGAACCTTCATTCCTTTACTCCCTTCTATTCTTCTTGTTTTCCATAGCGAGACGACCAATTTCCTCCTCTGAGAAGCATTTAAGTGGGTAATAAAAGATTCCTAGGTTGGCATAGTGTGTCCAATATCAATTTAATAAGACTGACACCCTTTTTATCTTTAGTTCTTTCCCAAATCAATCTTCTAGTAATTGAATCAAGTTATTGCAGATACATTTGGGAAAAAGCACCATTTGCACAGTACAATATAGTATAGTACTCAACATTTTTTGCAACCATTATCCTTCAGAATTTTATCTAACCGGTTTATAATCGTGAGATAATTTGTTTCTCTAGGATCAATACTAGAGATGTCCAATTGTCCATCCCACGATACCCTTGAAGTTGAAAGGATTGCCTCAAACTCTCCATAAACGTTCCCTACACCGAAAAGAGGTCAGTCATTGAAATCGAGAGGCTTACACTTCTTGTCTCGAAATACACCCGTGATGTATGAGGAGATCAATAGTATTCTTCCTAAATCAAAGAGTCATCTGAGACAAAACCCTAATTTCTCGTGGTTCGGCCACATTACGTTAGCAAGCTGGGTGAGGAGAAGCACTCCATCCCAAAGCGTGTTGCCCTCCTAGGCGTGCAACACTAAGTCATTCAATATATAGAAAATTTAAATCCACCTCGGAATGTTTAATTTGCTTCTATTTTCTAAATCACTCTTCTGCCCCAAATATAGGTCCCAAACAAAGAAGTGTAGCACCCGCTTGAAATGAGTGCATGTACATCACACCTCCTATGGGGGTTGTCAAAGTTCCGAGTGAACCCAAAATAGGTTATGGACTTGGATCTACCGAATGAAAGGAATACCCTTGAGATTCCATCATTAACAACTTTGTCTTGGTTGTATGTAAATCACCTCTTTAGAGGAGAAAAGACTCTACTTATTAGGAATTTCAACAAAGAAAACAATCATTATGCAGGATCCAAAATGAATCCTGCTTGTAAGCAAGGAACCTCGCATCATTCACCCATTCTCCTACTCAATACATCTTGATCCCCTCAATCAACATGCTTTTCGGGCATGAGGGAAATCTCCTACCTCCCCCTTCCGTTAGAACCCCCTAAGATTTGGGAGTTTGGAGGATTAAGTTATTGGATACTCCAAGAATAGGCATGTAAATAGATCGAATACAGAGCGGAAACTGTTATATCCACTTAATTGATTCCGAATCCGAAAGAGGAGTTTGATTTGATATTCGACGGATATCATACAATAACGTCCAAATCCGATTCAAGTGGATAATATTCAAATTTGAATAATATCCGATCCGAACCAATAATCATTCATGTTAATAAATATATTATATATAAGAAACATTAATAGTACATTATATATATATATATATATATATATATATATATATGTAAAATGAGTTATTTTTATATTTGTATATACAAAAAATATATATTTAATGATATATCTACATATTTTTGGAATTCAGATTTTTTTGAGCGGATACAACAATATCTGAAATCTGATACAAAATTTTCAGATCCAGATTCGATATCCGGAACCTGATCTTAATTCAGCGGATGTCAGTCTTTTTTTAAAATCTTAGACTCGAATTCAGATCGATTGTGCGGGTTTCGGATGTCAATTTACAGGCCTACCCAAAAACCATAATCTTTCAAAGATAACTTCTATGATGACAGTCGTAAAGGCATGATTATTTCCACAACTCTCACTACACTTATCATAGTAAGCTCCTACTCGTTGTACCAAAATGGAGGTCTGATTTAAACGACCAGGTTCAACATCACATCTGAAGTCTTGGCCATTCAATTTTGTGAATTGATAGAGACCGAATGTGGAAAATGAGATACAAACACAAAGAAATATGTTTCATTAGAGGTTTAAAGAGACCAACATTTGAAAAAGGGTTAAGAACATGAAACCAATATGTTTCAATAGAGGTGTAGGCAAAGTTTTCATACCCAACCTGGAGGACGACCATGTAGAGCTCCCGGGTTACGTGTCTCTGGTTCAACCGTTTGGTCTACCCGGTTGACCCAATGACGTCATCATGACATTATATATGTAACAATGCATATAGAATTATGTTGGAGTATATATTAACAATGCATTAAAACAAATCAACGAACATAATACGAGTCATACATCGATAGTCAAAACTCAAAATGAATCCACAATCAGTAATGTAGTACACAATATGAGTAGTGTTGGAGAAAATAAATGATAAATGGCATCAAAAGTATTTCTAAACTAAAAGACTAAATAAATCTAAACTGGTACATCAATGTTCACAAAGTAAAATATGCAAGTCAATTAGAATTTACATGAAAAAATTAGGGGGGAGAATAAGATGGAAATTGAAATGCAACTTTTAACATGGAGTAGAAGAATTAAAAACTTGGGAGTCTAGATGAGAAGATGCAAGACATAGTGGGGCAGCAACATATCACATTCCTCCAGTCGGAAATGAACAACAAATCCATCCAGTCACAACATTCACACACACTCCCCACCTAGCTAAAACAGAAGTCGTGCACATAAAAGTAAAACAATCATAACAACGAAGAGGATGATCGTGGAGAGAAGGAAATAGGAGAGGAGAAGAGAGAGAGAGAGACGAGAATGTAGAGCTTAGCTACTAGATTTAGAAGGAAGGAGGGAGAGAGTCGTAGAACCCCAAACCGCAGATGCAGTAGTGTCGGTTATGAGAAGGAGAAGAATCAATGTCGGTAAGGACTCCCTAGATATCGACGGGGTGAGGAGCAGGGAGAGGGAGCCTGGAATGACTAGAGAAGCTCCAACTGCGCTCGTACGGGCAACGCAAGGAGCTCTTCTAGCAACAGCCCTAGTCGGAAGAGAGGGGGATGTCAGGGAACAGTCCAGAGACACAAAGGATGCCAGGGTATCGGGCTTGGCAGGGGGTTACTATTTTTTTTCTTCAATTTTGTTGGGTTTAAGTGTTAAAGAGTATGGCGATACGAACCGATTGGGTCGATCGAAACTGGCCTGTGTCAATGAGTCATCGGTTCGACTGGGTGGGTCTCCAAGTCAATGGCTTTTCCCCCTTAAAAACGGGTTTGTGACTCACCTGACCTGCTGCACTGGCCGGGTGACAGTTCAACCGGTTGGTGTGGGTCGGGTTTAAAACTTCGGGTATAGGAAAGGGTTGCGGGCAACGAAGAAGGTGACGTTGTTGGATTTTACTAGTTGTTTTAACCACTGTTGGATGTGATTCCAAGAGCACACCAGTACCACCATGACTACTAATCTATATTGAAAAATCATCCCAATCTTCACATTCTTCTACCACTCAAAACCTGAAAAGTTGAATATGAAGGGAGTATACTAAGATCCACCTAGAGCCAGTCCCACCTAGAGCCAGTCCATATTATGTTGGCCGCGGAAGTAGTACTGCTGACCCATTCACGTGATATACAATCATCAACATCATAAGTACTAACCCTTTTGTAAATTGGCTTCTCGAGCACATTGCTAATTTTTTAGCAAATTTCTCATGTCGGACAACAAAATAATGTCCATTGGATCTATACATGGCTCCCCCGTGCAAGATGGTTCACCCATATTGGATCGACTTGCTTTGATTACAATTATAGGTAGGCTTGTTGTGTTTTGGCCCTTGTGTGGTCTTATATCGAATAAGGCCCATGTCTTCTGAGATTTTTATATTTCTATTTTTTCTTCAATTAGAATTGGAGAGAGAAATTTCGACAAAAGCTGCAACCCCACATCATTTGAGAAAAAAAGGGTTGTTTTGTCCAACGAATCTAATTTGATGGGATTCATTGAATTTTTACAAATTTTGCAAAGCCGCATATCATTTGAGAAAATAGGATGGTTATGTCCAACAGATCTATTTTGACGAGTTTCACTATAATTCAACAGTAGCATCTTCCCATTGATAGATGCTCCTCCGTATTGCAAGTAGGGGATCCTATGATGAAGCATATATGTGTTTTCGGAGAATCATCCGGACATGCGGAGACACGATTATCAACCGAGGGAAGAGGAAAAAAGTCCCCCTCAATGAATTTTCATGCAATTATCATCCTTCATATGCAATTCATTCCCGTACTGCACCTAAAATGGAGAAACCTCTTTGCGCAATGAGTTTTCCGACAAGCTCCAACGATGATAGCAAGCAAAGTGAAAGCTCATGCATTCTGTGAAGGGCTGGACGGGTAGATGGAATGAGATTGGTTCTTGTTCAAAACTCTGCAGCGATTTCATCCGCATATGACATGCTCTTGCTCAAATGCTTTCCATGGTGGAGTTTAGGAACAAGAGGGCTTCAGTTTATCTTCTTTACTGTTGTATCAGCCTTCTCGCTCAAATGAAAAGGTAGAAGAAAATCGTAGTCTTAGGGCAGTCCCCCAAGCATTTTAGTTACATTCAACCATGGAAAGATAGCCATTCCAAGGGAATCAACACCTAGATTGTTTGTACACGAGACGACAACCTTGGTTCTTTTTCCCCTTTTACTTGACATTTTGAGATGAAGTCCGACTGTCATTCAATTAACTTTATATAGTTATGCAAAGAAAATCAAAGATATATTCAATTAACTTTATACAGTGCTTAATCTAGATTAGTAGTCATATATATATATATATATATATATATATATATATATATATATATTCACCCTTTTGCACGTTATGGACTAAACTCCAATTGTTGCAGGTAGGCCATGAAAACATTAACGGTTTGTTTAAGTTGATCTTGGACAACACGTTATACGATGAATTTAAAGGGTAATATTCTAAATATTTTACTTTCCTTGCTTTAATAATTACTAAATATGGCTTCGTATCTTTTAGGGGTAACTATATCAAAATGATGGCAAAACATCTTGAAAGAGGAGGATATCTAGTAAATATTTGATATTTGTTTGCTTTATTCTTAAGTTATTCCAATGTTAAGACACTACTTTGAGTTTTTTATTTATTTAAAAATTGCTCGATTTCAGGTTATATGTTCGCCAGAGGAGACGATAAATCAAATTGTAAGAACCATACAACAAAAAAAACCCAAGGTTCCATTAGTATTCAAATATGTATCATACTGCAAAAAGTCACTTTTTGTGTTTGACGGAGTGGTTAAGTGGGTGGTGGCTGTTATTTTTCAGAAATTGTAACTCATATGTTGAACTTGATACCACGTAACAATATTTTGACATTTATTAACATTTTATTACTTAACTAGTATTATGTTAAGCACATTGTGGTGCAATTTGATTTGTAATATTTTTGCTTGGGAAAGTTGCGGGCTATTTGTTCTTCCCACCGCCATACAGGGAAAAGAAGAAAACTAGCAACCTAATCAGAATGAAATGGTTTGTTTGAAAGATTTAATTTCGTAGGAGGGCACTCCTACCATTAAATTCCAGGTGTATTTGTTGAATGAGTTTTCATTGAAAATTATGAGCTAATTGTATTGCCTCACAACCGACATGGACCACATCTACACCCAGTTTTTGTCTACCAAGTGATGAATCTTAGTCGACCAAAAAAAGCTGATTAATCTAGATATCCATTTTTATCTGGCTGCCCCCAACTCTGTTCGTAAACAGCCGACTTTTATAGATCCATTTTGCACGCAATAGTGAGCGTAGTCTGAACTGCAGCAAGTTTGTATTGCACTCTGCTATTGTTCATATTCGTTTTTAATAACAACAGCAATAGCAGTGTTTTTTTTTAAAATCTTCACGTAGCATCTGCATTGTACTTCTATCAAGCTCACAAAAGGCTGTCGATTTAACACTAGTTGCTGATTGCGGTCTGTTGATCACTCTCTAATCTGGTGCGTCTGTCAATCTTTGCCTGATGAACAAGCCTTAATGCCCATATTTTTTGCCTTTTGTAGCCACCACAATAGCAGTGTTTTTTTGGTCTTCAACAAAGTACTTGTCTTTATGGTAGCATCTGTATTGCACTTCTAACAACAAGACAAAAGGCTTTGCCCATTTAGGGCTAGTTGCTGGTCGCCATTTGGGGACTCTCCAAGCTTTAAGTACATCCTTCAATCTGGGTTAATATTCTGCTGTTTTGGTAATGTTCTCAAACACTTCAGTTTTAGATCAGGTATATATGAGTGAGTTAAAATGAGTACTACGTTTGGTATGGGCAGCAGTGAAAACCTTGGACAAATAGGGTCAATGAGACGATTGCTACCAAACGTCTTGTCAAACGGACGGCTGGCCATTACATTCATTTCACATTGTTTTTCCTTTGTGGCTGACAAATTTTACGAGTTTCTCATTCATACCATTAGAAATCACTATGATGGGCGTTGGCATTAAATCCAACCGCTTTCCCAAACGTTAGTAAAAATCTTTACTTTATTGAGGTAAGATAAACACATTTAGTTAGGTCTGATAGTAGCACCCAGCGATTGTGTAGTGGGGTGAGGGACTGTTAGTTCCACGTATGAAAGTTAATTCATGTTTACAAGTCCATAAGTACTAGAGGAAAACGTGAAGACCGCATACATACAAACGAATGAAAGACACGCTGGACAGCGTAGACCTTGATCTTTGAAATTATAATCAGTCTTCTATTTCTTCTCCTCTAAATAAAATGTATATAACCTGATATACTTTACAAACGGCTAAATATGACTTGTATCTTATTGATAGCATATAATTATATGGTCAAATTCGTTACACACGTGTGGTATTTGACCGAAGACATTTAGATCTGGCAATGGGTCGGGTTTTACTAGACCTAATTTGTATTGGACCTAAATCTAGATAAATCAGACCTGAAAGGATCCGTCTAGACCCAGACCTGAACATATCCATCCTTAAATCAAGCGGACCTGGCTGGACCAGAAATTAAAAAAAACCTTATTATATAAATCTGTAAAAAATATGACAAATCTGAAACCGGACCCGACACAAATTAAATAGGATTCGACCCGACCCGACTCAAATTAAAATGGATCCGAACATACCTGATCTAAAACTGAGCATGCTAAAAAATGAACTGAATTTTCGGGTCGAGTTGGGTCGGGTTGGGTGGGGTACATGTTTATTTTTCTTTTGCCACCCATAGTAAATAGCTGTCTTTGATCAGATACGTGTCAGATACACATGTGATTAACTGTTTCTAGCTAAAGATGCGTATATCCAGTCAAGTTTGATCATGGTTAACTTACACAAATCTCGCTGATGTTTCTATTTCAGAAACTATAAATGTCTGAGAGAGAATTTTTCATTTGTTTACATATCCCTTTGCAGTATTTAAGACAAACACATTCCTCGATGTATTCACTTTGCAACGGAAACTACATCTCATGGACTTATTTTTCTCTCTTGCTACTTTGTTTTCTATGTAATCTTTTTACCTGCTCTTTAATTTTCTCTAGACGAATGGAGTGTGGCCGTAATATTTCTAGGAAAATACGCGCTTCATGAACGCATGAGAAATTTATCGCAGGGAAAAAACCTAAGTACCGATACGTATTTGTAGCGGGGCACTATTTTTTTATTATAGAAATTCCTAACAGATGCCTCGGCCAGATGCACTTTGATCTCCCCGGACCAGATACACTTCGATCTCCCTGTCGAAACCTGATAATAATACATATGGTTATTTCATTCTTGTTGAGTCAACACTGTTATAAATCTACATATTTACTACTATTTGGATTTAACATTATTCACAAGTTTCCCGTCACAAGCAATTCGAGAGCCATTATCTTGATACATAATGGAGAACAACAAATGTCGACATTGTTAAGGGGCTTAACATTGTTGGAGGAGAGTCTAATTGCACGTCAAATTCATAAGTAAATGTTTTTTGTTCTTTTCTATTTCTCAGGGAGACACTTATTCATCCTTCCCTCCTCTTATATACCTAACAAATAGAAGACATTCAAATTTATTTTAGAAACCAATTGAAAATTAACAAAATAATGAAGATATACCCATAGAAATGTGGAACATCATTCTAATAGAGTCCACTACTATGATTCTTTAGAACAAGTACGCATAGCTGTTGGTTTGTTTCTTGTAGGCGACCACAAAGTTTGTGGTCTTTAGTCAACTGCCTCATGATGTTTCCATAGATTGGAAAGTATCTCTTAGAGAGTGATTTTTAGTTATGTATGAAATCACTTGCAAGTTGGTAGTTAGATTCAATTATAATATGTGTATGACCTTTCTCTCTGGCTATGAATATGATCAACCATACCATGTATAAATCGTCAACTAGGCTTCTATCACCCTTCATTTTCTTGGCTCCTCCGTACTTGTATGACATACTTAACGTCTTGAGAATTGGAGCCCTTGTGTGCCCATGTTGTGTTGATCTAGCCGACAATTGTTCTAGTATAGTAGTTGGATTTAGAAGAAATTGGTGGTATATTGCCTTGTTGTCTCCTAACGATCCAAGCTTTCTATGGTTGAAAAGTAGCCTCATTCATGTGGTTGAGGATGTTGTGATAAAGTGAGTGCTCTAACTTTACCCTTATTACTTTTTACTTGGTTCAAATATCTAATTTATCTCACTTCATCAATATGTCAAAATCCTTACTCCTAGTTTTTAGAATTGGGTCTAAAATGTCACATAAGCACATGTATAAAAACCCTAGATTTACTCTATGAATATGCTTTTACTCAATTGCCTCTTCAACATCTTGCAATTAACCCAAACCTTTTTTCTATGTGAAGAGTTATGATCAAAATCTTACAATTTTTGAAGCTTTTATGCACACGATATGACTTTTACAAGGAATAGATCAAAATTAGTAATTAAAAACCCTTTTCCTATATTTTCTTCTTATTTCCATGAACTATCTCAAACACCAACAATTGGATTTTAGATCCAACAATTGTGCATTGAATGGGGCATACCGTGGTCTCACAATTGACAAGAAATGATTGGATCATCATAGAGCGTTGGACTGGGGTGCCTACTGATCACACCATCGTTATAATGAATTCATGTTAGCGTATTCCAATACAATCATCAAAGATGATTATATGTGGAGACTTGTCCTGCTTCCTCTGATTAGCTTGTGTTTCTTTCCTACTCAAATACTCTGTATTACTGTGACGACTTTAGCGAGGGCCAATTTGACCATTCAGTGGCCATTAGTGCACGATTCAATGTGTGCTCCCTCTCTTTCTCACTCGGTGGAGGTGGAGGATCAAATGATGAACCCTAGACTTCCCCGCCTATATTTGTACCCCCTCTGCCTCCACATCTATCTGTTAACGAGTATGGTAGAATTTTTTGTCTCCTTAAATCCATGCCAGGGGTTTATCTAAAGAAGGTAGAGTGGATCCATTTCTCGATGGGTTTGAAATTATCATTTATTCTTCGATATCATAATCCAAACCTACTACCTTCCAAAAATCTTATGACCATGCACTCTCCATGGAGAGATCCCTAGATGTTTGACAAGTGAAAATGCCTAGCCTTGCTTATATTGGTTTTAACTAATGTTACACCAACCAAGCTCGAACATGAAAGTGAACTGCTACAATCATTGAAATAAGAATGTGATTAGAAATAATGGCCCCATGAATCCCCTTGCCCAAAATAAGGATCTTTTCTAAAAGTGTGATCAAGGCCCAAAGAAAGGACTTGGCCCAGACGTACAGTTCCTGTGGTGTCGCACCATCACTACTATCTATGTAAATTTTAAATGTTGATGTGTCAATATTGTAAGAAAGAAGGGCATTTCAAACTTCTAGCTTGGACTAAACATGTTGAGCACTAACAAGCATGTGTTTCTTATATGAAGATGAGGAGGCAAATGTTAATTACTTTTGTTTAATAGAAGTTATATCTTATTTGTATCTATTTATACAATGCACTACCATGTGTAAAACAAGAAAACATTACACCCTATATGTACTTGTATCACATATGCATACCTCTATGAGCACTTAGTGGTTTTTCTATGGTTCGATATGTGTTGGTAGATTGACATGTCAATGTTGACCCTCTATGCTCACTTAATAATTAGGGATTTTGGATATGTACTTGATATAACTACCCCTAGTAATAGGATACATGACTAATACGATGTTGTAGAAAAAGATCATATCTATTACACCAAATATCAGTTGAAGTTTGACTTCATATTAATTTACATGGAAGACTTTGATCTAATTTTTGCAATAGGTTGGATACAAAAAAGCATGACATGATCAATTGTTAAGCCAAAAGGATTATTATCTCCCACCCAATTCCCCTGTTCTTAATAGTTCAGAATAAAAGGGCAAACCCTAATAGTGTTATCTCCTCAATTAAAACTTAGTCTATGATGGCACAAAGGTACAAGGATACATATAAATTGTAACCATACACATTCCTAATTTAACCACTTAAGAGTAAATTGATGAGTGTGTGAGTACTTAGGTATCCTTCCTCGACAGCTGCTTAGGCTTCCACCAAACTATGACATTGAATTTTCAATAGATTTAAAGTACTTTGCCAATTTCTCAAACATCATATTGGATGGGCATGTTGAGTTGAGTGAAAAGAAGCAGTTGTAGATTTATTTTTGATAAAGGTATTATTTGCCCTAGTACTTCCCTTTTAGAGAGCACTCGTCGTATTTGTCAAGAAGAAATATGGACCACTAAGAATATATAAAAATTATCATATGCTCAATCAAACTACTATAAAAGGAAAGTATACACCTCCTAGTATTGATGATTTATTCAATCAACTTTTCTCTTCTCATGTCTTTTCTAAGATTTGTCATTGATGTAGCGACCATCAACTCAAGTTAAAGGACAAAAATATCCATACGATACCCTTTAGAACATGGCACATAAATTATGAATTCTTGTACACCCTTTGTGTTAACAAATGCCTCAAGTGTATATATATCATTTAAGAAAAAAGCCTACCTACCATTCCTTGACTCCACTTTGGCAATCTTCATTTATGACATCCTCAAATGTTTGGAAGACATTGAATCAAATCATATCCTTATTCACAAGGTCCTCGATATTCTTTGATTCACAAATGTTGTGCCAAATTGTCCAATTGTAAATTCTTCACTGTAAAGTCATGTTCTTGGGTCAAATTATCGTCGATGAGAAAATTATTGAGTGGAAATATCCTATTAATGTCTAAGAGATTCATAGTTTCCCCAGTCTTGGTGGTTACTACTCATGCTTCCTTCTTAATTTTATAAAAGCTGCCTTATCTCTCACTAAGCTCGTATAAAAAGGAGAATATTTTATCTAGTTTGATGCTCATGAGTCAGGATTCCAAGAACTCATTGCAAAACTAACTACAACACATGTTCCTACTCTTCTTATGGGAAAGGATGTTTTCACGATCTTTGCCAATGCCTCAACGTTTTGGTTTGGATCTGTATTAATGTAAGAAGGGAAGGTTATTGCTTAGGACTACACAAAATTAAATCTCAATCAATTCAGTTATTTCAACCCAAAACCTCAAAGTTAGATTTGATATTTATGCCTTGAAGATTTGGTGAAATTGTCTATATGTTGCTTCTTTTAATTTGCTCATAAAAATAAGAGCCTAAAGTTCATTCTGACTCAAATGGACTTATACCATAGACACTAAAGATGGGAGAAAAAAATGAAGGATTATTGATCTCACAATTGCCTACCACCCTGATAAAATAAATGTTGTCAATGATGCTCTTGTCAGAAGAAAGAGAAGTTTGCTACTACTTTTTGCAACCAAATGAAGGAATATGGAGGTGATGTATCCATAAACCACAAACCCATGGTTGACTAT
Organism: Alisma plantago-aquatica; assembly: GCA_963693085.1. Lineage (NCBI taxonomy): Eukaryota > Viridiplantae > Streptophyta > Magnoliopsida > Alismatales > Alismataceae > Alisma > Alisma plantago-aquatica. The sequence goes on along the minus strand of OY856413.1, from coordinate 477,206,443 downwards.
ATCACGATGTTAGTTTCAATGTGATGCATGATCTTCAATCCAAAATCTTGGTTCCCCATTAGAATATTATAGTCTAGAGGAGACAACTAAACTTTTGGAGAATCTACAAACTCGTCTTTATATTTTTATGGATGGTGGTATCTAGTTTAAGCTCACATTGGATTAATCTTGAAGATTTTAATTCATGGGCAAGGTTCTACATGAACCTCATTGGTCTAAGTACACAATACATCTAGGTTCTACAAAGATATATAAGGACCTACAACAACATTTTGATGAAGAAATAGCATGGCCAATATAGATACATTTATATCCAAGTGCTTGAATTTCCAATAGATTAAGGTTGAACAAAAAAGCCCGTGAGGTCTTGTAAAACCCCTATCTACCCCTGTAGGAAATGGGAGCACATTTCCACATATTTATGGTGGATTTACCTTGGAAGAGGAAAGGGAGTGACACCATTTGGGTTATTGGTTGATCTCATGACCAACTCAGCCTATTTTCTACCAATCAAGATCAATATAAAGTGTCAAAATTTCTCTCTTGAGGGGTGAGGGGTTCTGGAGAGGATGTCTCCTTGATGACTCATTTTTTTTAAAAGTATGAATTTTTTTTGAACTATATAGTAATGAGAAAGTGTGTCTGCATGAAATTCTTGTATCTATTGTAGTTGTCCTATATGTTAAGTTCACTTCTCATCTATTGTGAGGGTACAAGAGGAACTGGGATCATAGTTGAATTTTAGTACGATATACCACCCACAAACTAACGAACATTCTTCACATACATGGTGTGCACATTTTATATAGACTTTTTACCCACTGTTGTACACACTTCCAATCCATTTTGTACCTCATTTTGCATCTAATCATACTTGATATCCTATCTATTTAGTTGTTTTACCCGTCTTATGTTTAAAATCAAATGTAAATGATATTGACGAGGAACTAAAATCTGACCTTAGTTGGATCTCCAAAAAGTTTGCATACTTGATGGAATGGATCTTGAAGATTTTGAAGGAAACAAGGTATGTGTTAATTAACACATGATGTGTTCTATTAAAGAATATTTTTGTTCCCTCTAAAGAGAAGAGGCATGTCATCTTCAAGCAATGACATGCCGTGTTACATTGATCGGAATATGCACTTTACAGTTCTGTAAACATACACGATCATGTCTTTATTAAGACACGGTGTGCCCACATAGTCAAGAAATCGGCAAAGGCTGCTGAATCAAGCTGACAAGCCATGTGTTAAATAGACACATCGTCTCTTAATCATTTATATCAATCTCAAAATGTAGCTACATGGTGTGTCTTTTGGCGACACGTCGGGTACTCTTCGCGGAAGCAGTTTGGCCAGTGGTTACAAGCAGCAACACTACATGTCTCCCATTTCACACACTGTGTCTCTGCCAATTTTTGTAGAATTTGAAAACAAACACCCCTCATTTTAAATAAGAGGACACCTATATGAGGTGTTTATCTCTTGACATTTTGGAAGCACACTTCGTCCAAAGAAGATCCTAGAGCAAGGAGGAGGCTATTTTGAGGAGAAAGAGGTGGTTTCTCAAGAGAGAACTTCCATTCTTCTTCATTTATCTTCACGAAATGCAGCGAGAGCTTCTCTACCTCACCCAGGCCTCTTAGGAGAGAAGGTTGTCTGAGTTGAAGCTCCATCACGTGTGGGATTTCACCTCAGGCTGGAGTTCTACCTTGCCCTTCTTCATTCCTTGAATTTTCCTTGTTCTTTGCTTCTCTAATTATGTCAAACTCTAAAACGGTAGCTATGTCATGCGTTTATTCATTATGGACGAGAAGTTCCCCTTTTCTTGGGCATGGGAGAGTAGCTCCCATGTTATTGCTCATGTGAACTCGTATTTCTTAATCTAAACTAGTTAATTTGCTTCTCTAAGAGTTTCTACGATGTAAATTGCTTGTATGTTTGCTTGTCCATCAAGCCTACATGTCTGATGCTTCTTTATGTGATCTGGGAGGATGTAGAGAAGTAGGGAGTAGCTCTCTAGTCAATGAACCCTTGACCATGGGAGTGGTTTGGATACATTATGGACCTTGTTGTTCAAATTTTGACATAAGCATGGGAGTGTTATGTTGAAATGAGAACCATCTCATATCACTGGGAGGTGTATGATGATGGTAACCTCTTTTGCAAGTTAATTAGCATGTTTATTACGTGGTTACATGTGAGTCATGGTGTGGAAGTGAAATATTGTGACTTAGATCTCCTAAAATTCTGATCTAAATCCATCTAGTGTTTAATCCTCATAGTTTTCTTTTAATTGTTTACTAGTGTAGTCACAAACCAAACTCAATTTTGGTAAACTGGTATAGATTGTTGATCTATAACACACACACCTAATAGTACCATGTTCCCTTGGATGATCTCAAATTTATGATGCACACCCATATACCTACGGGGTAGTGCTCAAGTTTATAAATTTAAGACTTATGCATTCTAGCTTCGGTGTCGTTGTCGGGGAGCATCGATATATTTATGTTAGAGTAGGAGTGTTAATTAGTAAGCAAGACTAGATTAATCACCATCATCCATTTCATCATTCCACCATCATTTATGTCATCTATGTTATCTTCCATTGTTTATTAAGTGTTCTCACCACTTGTGAATTTGCAGGACTGCATGTGGAGATCTAAGCATGGTCTTCAACCATCAATATTTGAGATCAACACACCTTGAGAAGCTATAGACGAGCAAGGAGGAGTGAAGACTCTTCAAACGTGGGAGACTCAAAACCATCATCACTTCATTCTTTACTGCCATCTGTGCCATACCTCCCAGATCTAATCATGGAAGACAATCGCCTACTAAAGGAATTTGTTGTACCAGATACCATAAATATTTGTGGAGCCATTGATCATCCATCTATTGAGGCTAACAATTTCTTTATCAACCACCATTATGAAGATGATCAAGCAAAATGTTTTTGGAGGAACTCCTATGGAAGATCTAAATCTTCACATAGTCAAGTTTTTTTTATAGTACATGAATACCTTCAAGGTTAATGGCATCCCAGCTGAAGGAGTATGTCTACTTTTATTTCTATTTACTCTATGAGATTGAACCAAGGCGTGGCTCTTCTCTTTGCCCATGATCCATCAAAAGTTGGGATGAACTGTTGAATTCTTTGCTTACTATGTACTTTTTGCCTAACAAGACCGCTCAATAGAGGAGCAAGCTTACCAATTTTAAGCAACATGAAGATGAAACACTTTATGATGCATGGGAGAGATTTAAGGATCTACAACGCCTTTGTCCTCACCATGGTTTGATCAACTGGCTGCTGCTAGAAACCTTTTACAACAGGTGATTCTGCAACACATGTATGACTGTGGATGCTACTGTAAACGAAGCACTTATGAAGAAATCCTTTAGAGAGGAATATGACATCATAGAAGATATGACACTCAATCATTTCCAGTGGAGCTCAGAAAGAACCAGCCAACCCTTCTCATCGAGTGGAATTACTAAAAAGTCAAGTGCAAAGGTCATTGTCAACACAGTTGATCTTATAGATGCCAAATATGATGCTTTATCATAGAAGTTTGAGAAGTTGAGTGCACATTCCATTCAAGCAGTTGATCAAGTGTGTGATGCATGTGGAGCCCCCAAGCATGACTCTTCTTCTTGTTTTTCCCCATAGATGAATGTTCGAAAGGTGTCAGAGAAAGCTAATGTAGTAGGGAGCTGTAAAAACCTCACTTTTTAGCTACCCCCAAAAAGGAAGGCCAAAAAGATGAGAGCCTTTGCATATATTCCCAAGGATCCAGACTTAGAAAATAATAAATAAAAACAAATAAATTCATTTACCCCAAATATTGTTTACAATTTGTACAATGATGAACCTCATGGAATTAATACCTATAGAGAAGAAGTAACTAGTTGTGTAATCCTTCTGTAACTTATCTTTAATGCTTTCAGGTAATTTCCATCAAGTTTATCACATGTTGACATCTTCATAATTAGCATATACCTAAAACGCCGACAAACAAAATGCAGATCAGCATAACAAGTTATACTGTGTACGTGGGGTGCAACCATAATGTGTGCAACTGAGATAAGCACATACAAGTATCAAATATTGTACATAAGAACTGGAATATTCTTTACATATTCTAGCCCTTACTAGATATATTATCTTGGGCATGATCACTATCCCTCCAGGGCTCATGTGCATTACCCCTTGATATATGTCACCCTAGAATTTATAATATTATTGTTTTCTTTATGTGATACTCATAGGGGCTTTATAATTTGCATGAAATGAATAAACATCCAAGAGATATCTTTCATTCAATCATCTAGAAAGCTCGACAAACGTCAGAAGTCGATACATGTAATCATAAGTGTAACCACGTACCTTTGCCATGCAGAATATTTCAACTGTACTCTATGCAATCCAAATCATCAAGTATAGTCAGCAAGCAAGCTTACATCCAATCAATCAGCACGATCTGTAATTGTATACAAGCCTAAAGTGTCACCATAAAATCTAATTAGATAAAACCATATTCAACCCTAATATAGGGTTTAGGTTCCTGTGGTATCAAGTTACCATTAAGTTTATGCCTTAAATATCTAATTCCCATGATTCTCACTTTAATGACTCAAGAAACCCTTATTAATATTAGGTGTATCCATGACCATAAAATCTACCACATACCTTTACTAAGATTCAATCATGTTCATTAATGATATTGCAAGTTAAGATCTTTAATACTAATTCATCATATTCATGGTTATTCACATAAGAAACCCTAGCTACTCATATTTGTTATCATTATCATCTTAATTATTCATCTTGTTCAACAATGTCATATAACATCTCAAAATAACTAAACTTTCCATTTTAAGCACCATAAACACCAAATCTAGGGTTTTATGTATATTTTACATTATAGATTGTATATTTATGCATTTTTGTAAAAGGAATCATAATTATATATCACTAATATTTTATTTGCATTCCTCTCGTTCTCCTGATCATGTTTCATATATAATTTGTTCCCATCCGATTTACCAATTATTAATTATGAATATTCCAATATTTACCTTTTTAAATCAATATCACGTTAACACGTTAGCAACTTTCCCTTTTCTTATATTGCATTGGACATCTTATGAATAAGATGACAAGGACAAGTATACCCTTGGGCTTAACACACACACCTAGGGGTTCTCGTGTCATTTGACAACAACTCACCCCCTACTTCGCAAGGCAACCTGACGACAGCCCTGAGCGGACCATCCCGCTAAGGCCCAATGAAGGTCGAGGGAGATTCATTCACATAATCAAACTTAGCTAGCATCTTCTCATGGCCATGGGAGGTTGGCAGAAGAGGAAAGATGTATCCTTACCCGACGAAGGTTGCAACAGGTTAAAGAATAGACAGAGGAGATCAAATTCTTACCTATGTGATGTACGCATATCCAAAGGGTTGAGCAACCTCTTCGGAGCCCTTCTCACTCTCTGGGACTCACTGCTAGGTCGCGCAAGTCTCTCCCTTATCATAGGGCTCAGGGTTTCGAAACCCCTGGTTGTTTCTGGTCCTTAGAACCGCCTGGAACTCAAGTGGCATCTGGAAACCAAGGTTGGTCATCCCTACAATCGATATAAGGAGTCAAGAACACTATTCTCACTCTCCTCAAGGATTTTATCCCATCCATTGCCTTCTTTCTCATCGATGTCGACGCGTGGTTAGAACCACGATGGTTGGGAACCATCTGCTGGCCTCTATTGTGATCCTCAGGGATAGGATGCTCTCCTGATGACAAGGCTCTCACGGAATACATATACAGACCCCCCAGAGGAACCCTAATGGTCCCCAAGAAGAGAGGAGGGGAAAGGAATAGAGATAGATGCCCTTGAGCATAAAGTTGACCTTCCTTTTCTCATATACCCATGGGAGAGAGATATATATATACTCATATATCATGATTCAAAGGGAAAAGGAAGGTGATTAACACCTTACCCATTGACTCCACATGCCTTTTTCTCACCATAAGAAATAATATAAGGATTCTCTTTGAGATTGACCAACTTTCCTCATAGAACGATGGGTTATAAAACCCAATCTAAGGAAGGTGTACCACTATTCGACACATATTGGATTATTACCATTATCTTTAACGCAAGCCCACAAAAATGTACACAATCACTCTTTTCTATTATCATTCCTTGGACTTTCCAAATCCAAATCCATAAAGAAAACATAAACTTTTATGGTGTATTTTGGATAATCTAATTGATTACTAATCCTCGGAGAATCACTTAATGACTTGGGGTCTAGATCATTCTTTGTCCCCCTTACTTCAATTATTCCTATTTTTAGGAAACTCGCTAATCTCCTTTCCCAAGTCATATCAATTGGAAATTAATGTGAAATCTTTCCCCTACAAATATTGCTCCTTTTAAACAAGTATTTAAAACAAAACCATTATCCTTGGTTTATCCTTCTTTTTTCAATTATTTAGAATTTTGTTCCTTTTATTATTACTTTCAAGTATACAACAATAAAATATGAAATAATGCTATTTGATGCCTTGACATTGTGTTTCGACTCTTGGCTTCATAATTATTCTTTTAATTATCTAAAACATCATGTATTTTATTTTCTTTTGATAATATTTCATTTATCATGTCACAAAGCCATTATCATTTAGTCATGATAGAATTATCTCTTTTTATTTATCTTGTGCCACAAAAACCCATGCCAAAAAGGTGATTAACATTATTGTTCTACCAATAATACAATTGGGAAACTCATAAATCAATTTATTTATATAATTCAATTTTATCAAAAATTGAGGATATTACATCCACCCTCCTTAAAAGGAATTTTGTCCCCAAAATTCACACTTAGTAAGCTTAAAATGAATGATAATTCAACTTAGTTTCAAATATTAGGGTTAGTAACCCTACTTGGATATCTTGAATGTCTTTTATTCATATGTAAATTTCTAACATCTTTACTAACATTGATACTTGAATTCAATTCTTGGTATGTTCAAATCCTTTACATATTATTCTATTTTCATTTTGTGATTTCAATTTCATTTGGTGACAATCTTTTCACCTAGGTTTCCAACGTATTGTTCATTTATTCAACATGTGGGTGAGGTAACACCTCCAACCCTAGAACATGCCATTAGAACTTAACAAAAGGTATTCATTCTCATATCTTAACTTTGAGCATAACATATGACTTCCCAATCTCTCTCCCTCATAATGAGATGAAATAAGCACTTGACTGCAACCCAATTACAAATTTCACCTCATTCCAAGAGAAGAGATCGTGTATCTACACATTATCTCAAAATTTTACATTTTTAGTTGAATCATTCTCCATAATGAATCCAAACCATAATCACTTTTTTCCACAATTTCCTTAGATTTCATGAAGTCAAACATGTTTCTCACTCTTGAGTTTGTACACAACTCCTTTCATGACTTCTTGTATCTTTTATATTTACATCTTAGGTATTATGAGCCTTAGTCACTTCCTTGAGGTCTCTAGGGGTATAAGTACTTTTGGAGTGATCACATCCTTATGGATCTAGGGAGTGCCTCTTACATTCACTCATTGGGTCACATGAACATCATGAAGGTAGTTAACCTCCTGAGACACGGGCCTTGAGCAAACATAGTTGTTACCTCCCGACCAGATGGTCTTGTGCATTCGGGGAACAATCAACTCCTAATCCCATCAGTCCATGTACCTTTAATACTCTCTACTTGATCTTAGGATTAACTTCAGTCTCTATTATTACCTAGGGTTCATTTATAGAACATTATTTTCATATGTAATTCTTTAAATGAGATTCCTCCATCTCTTATAATTCTCATTATTCACTTTATGTCCCCTCATTGGACTCATGGCAACATTTTATGGAAACAATTTTTTTCCAGACTCAGTGTCATATAGTCAGCCACTTCCATAGTGACTTTTCCTCATGTTGCTCATAGATGGCATACTTGGGTTCAAGAATCATACTCTGTATATGTGATTTCATCTTTTATATTAGGTGACATACATGGTTACCTCAATCTTTAAATTGATTTCGTCAACTTACCTTTTTAGGGAAGATCCTAACCTAGGGTGCCTTCATGGCTCACAGTAGGAAGTTAGGCTTCTCTAGCCACAACCTGACCCCAAGGTATAAGGTTTTTCCTCCCCCCATAGGTCATCTTCCCACTCTTGGGTTGACCCACCCAGTTGGCACACTAGACCTAAAGGTTTCATTTTTTCATCTTTATGCATTGCTTTTATTATTATAACTTCTCAACCCTTATTTGTTCAATCTCTGGGATACCCTCTCACAGGCTTTTACACTGGTACAGAAATGGCTTATAACGTCACATTTACAGGTGTCGGTTGTATCCAAGAAATTGACGCCTAAACCCTACAACGTCAGCTGAATACATAAACTGGCATCTATATGTGAAGACCGGCCATACATGGGTATCACTTTTTATTTAGCGTCGGTTGTGAAATAAGAAACCGACGCCTAAAATCGCCTGCCAAATCCAAATTTTCCAGTGAAAAAAAATTACCTCCAAAATTTCACATACGGTGTCGGTTGTTGACCAAAAACTGACGACTAAAGGTTTTTCACGAGACAGAAATCGGGTCCATTTTTGTCGTCAGTTTTCATACAATAACTGAAGCTGATGTGAGTTTACGTGCTGTCCCCGTGAAAATTTTTACCCCCAAAATTGCCCAATTGGCGTCGGTTTTCGATGGCAACCGACGACTATGGTCGTAATTCAAGAACTTTTTTTGTCGGCATATGTAGATAGACGTCAGTTTTTCTAGTTGAAACCGACAATTATGATTGAACACAGGTGTCTATTTTTTTGGTTGACCGATGATGTTGGATATTAGGTGTCGATTTTTGAAACAACCGACGATGATATTTAACTTAATAGAACCTGTGAAATAGACTCTTTCCAATTCTCTGTTTCATCGCGATTTCACTAGGTCTCTGGCGATAAGCGATTCTATCACCTGCCGCTTGCTGCTCTTCCGCCGCCTACTGGTCCTCCACCGCTTGCTGCTCCTCCGCCGGCCGTCCCTGCCCTCTGCTGCCTACTGGCCGTCCTCTGCCGCCTACTGGTCCTCTTCCTCCAGCCGCCATATGGACCTCTTCCTCCATCCGCCAGCCATCGCCACTGTGAAGGACATCACAACTGTGAAGGTTGCCTGAGGAGCTGCTGCACCGTCAGAGCTCGAGCCTGAGGTCGCCGGAGCTAGCCTCTGCTTCCCCTACTGCTAGGCGGCCCAAGGCCTGCCTCAACCTGGGCGCCCAGAAGTAATACATGTAACAAAGTTTTTTATTTTACTGATTTCCATCAACTGATTAGTATTTACTTATCTACTGATTTGTATTTACTTATCTATTAATTTGTATTTACTTATCTTCTGATTTGAATTTACTTATCTACTGATTTGAATATATATATCCACTGATTTGTATTTATATATCTACTGATTTGTATTTACTTATCTACTGATTTGTATTTACTTATCTACTGATTTGTATTTACTTATCTACTGATTGGTTCATCTAATGATTTTTGATTCATCACATTATTTAAATTTAGGCCTTTGTCTTTGTTCATCTACTTTTTCAAATTATTTACTTATCTACTGATTGGTATTTACTTATCTACTGATTTGTTCATCTAATGATTTTTGGTTCATCACATTATTTAAATTTAGGCCTTTGTATTTGTTCATCTACCTTTTCAAATTATTTAATCATCTACTGATTTGTATTTACTAATCTACTGATTTGTTCATCTAATGATTTTTGATTCATCACATTATTTAAATTTAGGCCTTTGTATTTGTTCATCTACTTTTTCAAATTATTTAACCATCTACTAATTTTTCAAATTACTTATCTTCTGATTAGCATTTACTTATCTACTGATTTGTATTTATTGTCTACTAATTTTTATTCATTTATCTACTGATTAGTATTAATGTACTATTTTAACTTGTCTAATCCTCATGCTTGACCTAATTCAGTAAATTTTGATGCATGTTGAAATAAGATTCAAACTTGTCCATTCTGGCATCCTAATTTGATTTGATTATGTGCTTTGAACCTTGAAACATGCATGCTAAAGATACATTGATGTTGAAACTCAAACTTAACTCACATGTGGGTCTTCTATTTCTAAAATGATTTTGTGAACTCCTAAATCAGTTACATATATTATTCTTTGTGCACCCAAATACCTTGTGAATCATGTATGCGCCCTAAGGTGATTAAATGCCTAAATCTGGACTTGAAATATGACCTAGTATGTATGTTGATATATGAAGCTCTAGTTAAAACTTCAATATTGACCCCTAATGAATACATTATAACATAATTGAATTGTGCATTTGTGTTGTTGCAGGTGTTGTTGACTTGCTGTTGATTTGCATATATTTCTTCTTCAACCTTCAAGTGATGTATAATATTCTCACTCTCCCAATGTGCCATTAGGCTTCATTTTAATTTAAATCTTTGATATATGGAATCATAGTTTATTTACTATTTAGTATTTACTGACAAGCATGATTAAATGATGTTACACAAAACTTAGGATATGAATGATTAAACTAGGATTGAAGGTATAAGAATAACAACATACATGTATTTTTGGCCTAGAAACCCATCCAAGACTTACTCATTAGGAGTAAATCTTGGATAATCCCCAGTTTGGGACTGTTCTTGAACACTTAATCTCACTTTGGATGTAAGTGTATAATGTGTATTGGGTTTTCAAGAAAATTTCCACAACATTTCCCCATTTGTTCTCTAAGTACATATGTACTTGGAGAACAACGGGGAAATGCTGCCGTTTTTTTTGAAAATCCAATACACATTATACACTTACTAGTGAGATTAGGTGTTCAAGAATGGGATAGGTGGTACACATTTATTATTTATAAGACCTAATCTTTTAACCCTAAATGGTCGGTTGTTCTTCATAGTAAAATATAGTTCATTGATGATCCTATAGATGAAGAAGAGTACTATGATAAGTATGATGACTCCAGTCCATTCTTAGTTGGGTTGCCAACACCACCAAGTATTGAATCTAATGATGACTTATATGTGCGCAGAGATCACAATGAAGGATTGTTAATTGATAAAAGATCGCAATATTAGAGGCATGCATGTTTATATTTTTTTATATGTTTTATTTTTCTGAATGTGAACTTTACAATATTTTATTATCTTTTAGTTATGTCAAATGCTAAATGTTTGATTTTTTAATGACACTTTTAGATGGCTGAGCATGAGCATAATGACCGTGATGATGATTACAGTGAGGGTGAGAATATCAATGCACTGCCTCACAATGTAAGTTTTAAAAATATATCCTATATTTCTATCTATATGTTCATGTATAGTTATATCCTGTAAGTGTATTTTTTTGTCAAATTTTAGGTTGGTGATGTACCCCTTGAAGAATATGGGGCACTTGATGAGCAGCAAAAAAAGAGAAAGTGAGGGGCATACAACAAAGGGGTAATGGACCCAAAATGGCTGTGGATTTCGATTATGCAGGAAATCCAGTTGGAGTGAACTACAACTCATTTATTTCATATCTTGGGGTTCTTACTCATAGCCACTGTAGTCCTAACATAGAATCCTGGCATAAAGTTCCTAAGGGGAAGAAAGACTTAGTATGGAAGGAACTAATCGTGAGTTATTATTATTTGCAATTCTATTTTTATATATCACTAATTTTTAGGATACTAGTTAATAGCAAATCTATTTTGCAGAGTATGTTTGATCTGGATGAAAAGCTGCATCATAAATGCGTGATGCAACATTGCGGTAGGATCCTAAGGAACTATAGGACAAATCTCACCCGAGATTACATACGCGATGCTGAGAAGAGGTTCTTGATTGATTTCCAATTCTAGACACTGATCACTTTTTGACTAACTCTACACTAAATTTTTTTTTTGTATTCTCTTTAAAAGATAAATTTAGGAAGAAGGAAACCACTGAGCAATGGAACTACCTGGACCCCAAAGACTGGGAGGAGTTTGTTACCCAAAGAAAAATGGATGAATTCAAGGTATTAAGCACCATTCCCAATTTAATTAATACACATTCTTATGTATTCACCTATCTAAGATTAACCTTTAGTGTGACTAACCAAATCAATGTACTTACTAACAAGGCTATCAATGATGCTCAAAGAGCAAGGCGCGCACTAAATGTGTATGACCACACAATGGGTCCAAGAGGCTATGCATGCGTTAGTCAAAGACTACAGGCTGAGTCTACTTCTCAGTGTGCTGCTACTCAGGAGATTGCAGAATCCTCTACTATTGCTCCCACACCTCTACCTCACCATGCTATGTGGATTGTTGGGAGGCAAAACAAGAAGGGAGATATAATGAAGCCCGCAACTACTAAGGCGGCTGCAAAAATGGTAAAATTCAACTCTTAGAGCAATCAATCGATATTGATTATTGTTATGTTTACTTACCAATTTCTGTTGATGGCGATTAGCGGGAGCTGCACGAGCAAAGGAAGGAAGGCAAGTTCATCCCTGAGGGCACAAGGGATGAATTGACAGTTGCTCTGGGTAACCCAGAGCATCCTGGACGTGTTAGGGGTGCAGGCGCTGGTGTGGGCATCAATGTGTTTTTTGGGCCATACCAACAAAAACCTGTCCCAAAAGTGGGACTTTCACAAGCTGAGGTAACATATTCTTTTTTTAGAATGTTATTGCGAAAGAGAATTCATTAATCAGAAGCTAGCATTTCTTTTATCTATGTATAGGTAGATCAATTAATTGATAGGAGAATCCAAGAAGCAATGGTGAAGTGGTAGGCATCTCAGACTGCCACTCAGATAGTACCTATGGCGGGCCCCTCTTCTCCTAATGTAGAGGTTGGGAGTAATCCTGTAGACCCACCACCTAGCAAACCTGTTGTAAATATTTTTTGACATAGTAGCTAGTCTTTTAAAGATGATATGTTTATGTATATATGTATATAACATTCTTTACGTAAATTTTTAGGGGTTGAAGCCATGCCATCTAAAAAGTCAAGAATATATCGTTGCAGAGGCACATGCTTACCCAGCCCTTCCAGGGGACATGTTTAATGGGACTCCAATACCAACTGGTGCGGTTCGTGTGAGCCTAATACATGTACTCCCCAATTGGAGGGATCTTCCATTGCCATATGCCCACCTAGATTCTGAAACGCTTGGTGAGGCAGAAGGCGAAGTGATGATGTGGCCAAAAGCGGATGTCGTCTATACTACTATTGTATGGTAAATTTACATTACGTTATTTTGTTACTGTGTATATATGAGTCAATTGATCTGAAATTATATATACAGGTCAAAAGGAAGACACCCGCTACATGTCAGCCTCCACCTCCACCTCCACCTCCTGAAGTACCAAGTTGGTTTTCAAGGGACCTACACGCCTCGTTAGGTCCTAATTGTAGGGTTGATAGGTGAATATAATCCAAATTGCCCTATAAATGTTTCTATTTCAGAGGATGTTGCAGGTCAATCATACAATAACAAGCTATTTATACAAGATATTTTGGAGTTGTTTCGTTATGATTGGCTGAATACATCTATGATAGAACTATGGATATGGTGAGATCTTGTTTATACATCCATATACCTTGTTTTATATACGATGATCTAGTTTCTTATATATTAATGCATACATAATACATGTTTTGCAGCCACTTACACACGATATGTAATTTTTTTTATTTTCCCATGTGAGATTTTTGGTTCCATCGTTGATTAGTCTTGTAGATAAAGACCCTTCTTCAGTTACTTCATACTGCTATGCTGCTTTTAAATATTTTGGTAAAAAAAAGAAGACGATGATAATAGCTCCATTCAATGTCGAGTAAGTTTACTTTGCTTATAATTTAGACTTAAGAAAATTACATTTTTATTGTGGATTTTTAGTTATTAATTTTTAACTTTCTTACCTGTAGTGGTAGGCATTGAGAGTTACTAGTTATTGTTCCCAAGACGTTCACTGTCTATTATGTAGATCATGCGGGGAATGAATTGAATACATTATATGGACACACAATGAAAAAGCCATTATTCCCGTGAGAAATATTTCATATTTTTATATTCGTTAACATCCGTTATTACATTACTATTTAATTATGTAATATAATGCATTACATTAATATGTAGGGCTTTACATGAGTTCAAAAGAGCTAGAAGAAAGGTCCCCAAGAAAAAGAATCAACCACTAATTTGGGAGAATGTGAAAGTAATTTCCCGACTCCAATATATATGTTATTTATGTGAGCTGTACTTATTTGTATTTTTGAATATTTTGTATGTTTCAATTTATAGTGTGCTACACTACAACGGCTAGGCATGTGCATACCATGTGATGTGATTTACGGACCTAATTATCAAACATGCCCTAATGGAAATCGATACCATACGTAAGGTATTATATATAGTCTCATTAGATAATATGAAATATATCAATCTTACTATATATTATTAATTATATGTATATGTCATTCTCTTTGCAGGTGTTTAAAACTAACTTCACTACGGGTGGAAAGTTATTAGATGTACATACTCCCTATACGATGGAAGACTTAAATGATGTAAGAGAACAACGGACAAAAGCCCTACAAGTAGTGGGAATTTTTACATATGATTGGGATAGTGATGGTGATAATGACGATGATGAATAAAGAATGATATTTTTAAACTTTGTTCTCATAATTATTTTTGTGTGAATGTGAATGAATTTTTCTGAATTGTCATATGTGTGAATGTGAAGATGATCAATACATGAATGTTTCTACATGTGTCTGAATGTGAAAAGAGATGAAATGAATGGAACTCTAGGTTGCTAAATGTGTGTGAAAATGGAGGAAATTTGAAATGGAACTACTGGTTTCTACATGTGTGTGATGAAAATTAATATGAATTAAATGTTCTTATACATGTGTGTGAATCACATGATCCATATATAATATTGTCCATCTTGTTAATTTTGCAGGTTTATGGCTTGTTGTTGGCTGATATCAATGGATGATGTAAACCTGCAGTTCAGAACTGAACTGTAGGTTCTACATCCTGCTGACTAGCCATACAGTAGGCCTACAAACTATTAAGAAAAAAACCCATAACATAGGCATCGATTATTAGTATAAAACCGAAAACAAAGACTTACATCGTCAGTTATTAGCAAAAAACCGACATCTATGTGGCTAGGTAGTGTCGATTATATATAAAAACTGACGCCGATGGTGCCCTTGCTGGCGTGTTTTATTGGTGGTGGGATGGGTTATGACGTCGGTTTTTGTGAAACACCGACGTATTTGACCTGGATATAGTGTCGGTTTTATTAAATAACGGACACCTATAGTGCCCTTACTGGCGCATTTTTGGTGGCGGGAAGGGTTATGGCGTCGGTGTTAAAACTGACGTTGAAGGTTTCAACTTTTAGCGGCACCCATTTGGGTGTCGCTTTGAAACTGATGCCAAAGGACTTAAATAACTGACACTAAAGGTCGGTTCTGTACTAGTGTTAGTTCCAATGGACTTTCATACCTTTCCATCCGGTCTTAGTATTCTTTCGGTCTTCCCATCCGGGCTTGACACTTCATATACCTTCCTATCCAAGCTTGGAATTCCATTGGCCTTCCCATCTGAGCTTGGCACTTCATATACCTTCCTATCCAGGCTTGGTATTTCATTGACCTTCCTATCTGGGCTTGGACCTTTAGCAACCTTCCCATCCGGTCTTGGTTCACAATCATTTTTCAGAATGACTAAACTTCTAGAGATAGCAGTAAGGCAATGAGCAAGTTATATTCATATTTCCATTTCCATTAGTTACTTATGCTTCTCATGTATATACTCATGCATTTTCTTTCTAAATTCTTAACTTAATCTCTATGGGACACTCCCTCTCTGGAGTATTCATGTGGGGAACCCTCTCTCTAGGGTAAGTCCCTACATCAGATATCATATATAAGACATGGCCCAATGACTAGTCACTATAGTGGCAATCATACATAGGCCTTTGCCCGAGGTGATTATCTTTTTCGAGCCAGATCACCGACCACCATAGTGACCATAAATAGTCCCTCTTGAACCTAGGTGATTAGATAGGCTCGACATACATCCCACATGTATTGCATACATCCATCAAAGTTAGTTGAGCAAGATATATTATATCACATGTTCTTCATAAGTTTCTTAAAACTTTTCTTATCAATGTCTTGTTCTACATGCATACGTGCATGGGTGACTAAGTCAATTAACTCATTTATATTCATATTCTTTCACATGCATCCTTCATGCATGGGTTAATAGAAACATTTACATTCTCTCTTTCCTCTTACCCTAAATGGGTTCATATGGGTAGGGTATTATATCACCACACTATTCATATTTCTCATGATTAGGGTTTTAGGGTTACAGTTAGGTACTATACCCTACCTCTTAAGGTTTTCATGTTCCTTGACCCCTTAGGGTTCTTCTATACCAAACCTAGATCCATCTAGGGTTTATACTTTCAACCCATAAAATCACTTTTCTTTATTTTATCATCATTTCCATATTACATGTACTTTACTATTTCCACATTACATGTACATTATTATTTCCACATTACATGCACATTATTTGGTAGAGGATGCCTTAGTCCTACTTTTTCTCTTAAACCCTAACTTTAAATGAGGAGAGAAGTTCCTTTTAGGGTTTATTAAGCAAAGAGGATGAGAAGTGGACGAAAGAGATGAGATGAAACCCTAAAGGTATTTTACTTTGGTCAAAGACTTCCAAATTTGGCTAGGCAGGATGCACGGGTTCGGGAGTCCACATAATCTGACTAACAGTACGAAGAAGAATATTTCCATCTCTCGGTCGTGGTCCCTTCTAGACACCATCGTCTTTAGAAAATGCCCTAACAATTCCCTCATATATCTACACATTACGTAAAATTATAAACTATTAAATATTATTTGAAAAATCTGGAGCTCAAAATACCAAATGTAACGACCCCACTTTTCAGCAACCCCCAATTAAGTAAGGCCAAAAAGATGAGAGCCTGTACCTATATTCCCAAGGATCCAGACTTAGAAAATTATAATTAACAACAAATAATTTCATTTATTCCAAATATAGTTAACAAATTATACAATGATGTACCTCATGGGATTAATACCTATTGAGAAGAAGTAACTTGCTATCTAATCCTCATGTAACTTATCTTTATTGCTTTTAGGTAATTTCCATCTAGTTTATCACATGTTGACATCTTCATAATTAGCATGTACCTAAAATGCCGACAAACAAAATGCAAATCAACATAACACGTTATATTGTGTACATGGGGTGCAACCATAATGTGTGAAACTAAGATAATCACATACAAGAATCAAGTATGGCACATAAGAACTAGAATATTCTTTACATATTCTAACCCTTACTGGATATATTATCTTGGGAATTATCATTGTCCCCTCTAGGGCTCGTGTGCATCACTCCTTGATATACGTCAACCTAGGATTTAGAATATTATTATTTACTTTATGTGATACTCATAGGGGCTTTATAATTTGCATGAAATAAATAAACATCCAACCAATATCATTCATTCAATCTTTAAGAAATCTTGGCAAAAGTCGAAAGTCGGTACATGTCATCATAAGTGTAACCACATACCTTTGCCATGCAAAATATTTCAGGTGTACTCTATGCAATCCAAATCATGAAGTATAGTCAGCAAGCAAGCATACATCCAATCAATCAACATGATATGTAATTGTATACAATACTAAAGTGTCACCATACAATTTAATTTGATAAAACTATATTCAACCCTAATCTAGGGTTTAGGTTCCTGTGGTATCGAGTTACCACTAAGGTTTTGCCTTAAAACTCCAATTCTCGTGATTCTCACTTTAATGACCCAAGAAACCCTAATTAATATTAGGTGTAGCCATGACCATAAAATCTACCACATACCTTTACTAAGATTCAATATGTTCATTAACAATATAGCAAGTTAAGATCTTTAATCCTAATACATCATATTCATGGTTATTCACATATGAAAACCCTAGCTACTCATATTTGTTATCATTATCATCTTGATTATTCATCTTGTTCAACAATGTTATATAACATCTCAAAATATCTAAACATAATGTTTTAAGCACCATAATCACCAAATATAGGGCTTTTATGTATATTTTACATTATAGATTGTATATTTATGCATTTTTGTAAAAGGAAGAATAATTAGATATCACTGATATTTTATTTGCATTCCTCTTGTTCTCTTGATTATTTTTCATATATAATTTTTTCCCATCTGATTTATTAATTATTAATTATGAATACTCCAATATTTACCCTTTTCAACCAATAGCACGTTGACACGTCAACAACTTCCCCTTTTCTTATTATTGCATTGGACATCTACTGTTTAAGACGAGAAGGACAAGTATACCTTTGGTTTTAACATGCACACCCAGGGGTTCTCGAATCAGTTGACACCAACTCACCCCTACCTCATGAGGCAACCCAAAGTTAGACCTGAGCGGACCATATTTTGCGGTCGTGCTCACTGCCCCATCCCTACAAAGGCCCAACAAAGGTCGGGAGAGCTTCGTTCACATAACAGAACTCATCTAGTTTCTACTCGTGGCCATGGGAGGTTAGCAGTAGAGGAAATATGGATCCTTACCCGGTGGAGGTTGCAACATGTTAAAGAATAGACAGAGGATATTAGAGTCTTACCTATGTGATGTAAGGATATCTAAAGGGTTGAGAGATCTCGTTGGAGCCCTTCTCACTCTTTGGGAATCACTGCTTGGTTTCACAAATCTCTCCCTCATCGGAGTGCTTAGGTTTTCAAAACCCCTGGTTGTTTCTGGTCCTCAGAATTGCCTGGGACTCAGCTGGCATATGGAAGCCAAGGTTGGTCATCCACACTATCAACTGAAGGAGTCAAGAACACTGTTCTGGCACTCCTCAAGGATTTTCTCCCATCCATCACCTTCTAACTCATTCATGCTGGTATGTGGTTAGAACCACGATGGTTGGGGAACCATCTGTTGGCCTCTGTTGTGATCCTCAGGGATATGGTTCTCTCCTGATGATAAGGCGCTAAGGGAATACATATACAGGCCCCCAGGAGGAACCCTAATGATCCCTAGGAAGAGAGGAGGGGAAAGGAATAGAGACAACAACCCTTGAGCATAAAGACGACCTTCCTTTTCTCATATACCCATGGGAGAGATATATATACTCGTATATCATGATTCAAAGGGAAAGGAAGGTGATTAACACCTTAACCACCGACTCCACATGCCTTTTTCTCACCATCAAAAATCATATAAGGATTCTCTTTGGGATTGAGCAACTTTCCTCATAGAAGAATGGGTTATAAAACCCAAGATAAGGAATGTGTTCCACTATTTGACACATATTGGATTATTATCATTATCCTTAATGCATGCCCAAAAAAGGGACATAATCACTCCTTTCTATTATCATTCCTTGGACTTCATCCAAAAGCCATAAAGAAAATATAAACTTTTATGGTGTATTTTGGATAATCTTATTGATTATTAATCCTTAGAAAACCGCTTAATGACTTGGGGTCTACAACATTCTTTGTATCCCTTACTTCAATTATTACTATTTCTAGAAAACTCACTAATCTCCTTTCCCAAGTCATATCAATTGGAAATTAATGGGATATCTTTCTCCTACAAATCTTGCTCCTTTTAAACAAGTATTTAAAACAAAGCCATTATCATTGGTTTATCCTTCTTTTTCCAATTATTTAGAATTCTCTTCCTTTTACTATTACTTTCAAGTATACAACATTTAAATTCAAAATAATGCTATTTGATGCATTGGCATTATGTTTCCACTCTTGGCTAGATAATTATTCTTTTAACTATCTAAAACACCATGTATTTTATTTTCTTTTGACTATATTTTATTTATCATATCACAAAGCCATTACCATTTATTCATGATTGAATTCTCTCTTTTTATTTATCTTGTGCCACAAACACACATGCCAAAAAGGTGATTAACATTATTGTTCTACCAATAATATCGTTGAGGAATTCACAAATCATTTTAGTTATATAATTAAATTTTATCAAAATTTGAGGATATTACAGGAGCTTTCCTAATAAGAAACTTCTATTATCCTTACTCCAACAACTATTATCTAGGATGGAAAGATCACCCAAAATTTTCCTACAAGAACAACAATGCTCAGAACCAACAATTATCAAATCAACATTAGCAAAATCAAGGCAAAAATAAGCAACAACAAGTGGGAAACCACCGGCCCATGAACAATAACCATCCGTTGGGATTCAACAACAACAGAAACTACAATTTGCCTCAATCTAAGTCAACTTTAGAAAGCATGATCGAGACTTTTTTTGTCAACGCAAATCCAATAAAATGACAAATTCGTGCACATGGGTTATTCCTGAAAGATGCTATCACTCAACTTTCTTCCAAAAGTAGATGACATTGCTACTCATGTAAAGATGCTAGAAAATCAAATTTCCTAGCAATATCTAGCAAATCAAAGAGCCTCCTCTAGTTCACTACTAAGCAAACTGGAGATGAACCCACATGAATGCAAGTCCATTTCTGTAAGGAGTGGAAACATTATTGAATGACCCTCATCGGTAGATGAGAAGTTGAAGATGATAAAGAAGAAGATACTAAAGAAAAGCAAAGGAAGAGAGATACGAATAAATATACACCATATTAAAAGACTACTACCCCCTTTCCTCAAAGGTTTGCACACAAGAATGAGGATGGAAAATTTCACAAGTTTATGGACATTCTCAACAAATTATATGTTAACCTTCTTTTAGCAAAATTCATTCTTGAAATACCTACCTATGCAAAGTTCTTGAGAGGAGGATTGATCAAATGGAAATCGTAATGCTATATAAAAGGATGAATTCCATCATTCAAAATATATTACTAGAGAAACTTGGCGATCAAGGCGCCTTCACATTGTCGTGCAAGATTGGTGATATAATGTTTGATACATGATCCGTTGACCTTGGGGCTAGCATAAGCCTTATTCTATTTACATTGTCGGAGCAACTTGACATTGGAGACTTGAATTCAACCAAGATGGACATTCAATCGGAAGATCACACCATGAAGTATCCGACAAGAATTGTTGAAGATGTACCCATTCAAATGGGTAAGTTCTTTATCCCGTGTGATTTTTTTTGTGTGTTAGATACGAATGAAGTTCCATCCAATCCTATCCTTTTTGGAATATCCTTCCTCTGCACAGTTGATTGCATAGTTTATGTACAAGAAGGCAAGATCACACTTAGAGTAGAAGGGAAAATAATGGAATTCTCTATTCCAGATACAATGAAAGTTTCAAACAAGATGGAGAATATCTGCTTGGTTGATTGTATTGACAAGTTTCTAGAGGAAGACAATGATTTTTTTTATTTTGTTGTTGACAACTGTGAAAGAACGCCCCATGGCTGTAAAAATTTAAATGTTGTTACCAATTCTAGTCCACATCTATCCCATGAAAACATTCCCTCATTGAATGATGACTCTTGCAAGTCTACCAATGTAAAACTCAAACCCCTTCCACCGGAGTTAAGGTATGATTTTCTTGACCCTGACTCTACATCTCATGTCATCATAAACGTTGATTTAACTGGTGAACAAGAAATCAAATTGCTAAATAAATAGCATTTTCATAAAGAAGTAATTGGTTATTCGATCGATGATTTAAATGGCATCAACCCCTCCATTTGCATGCATATAATTAATTTGGAGGAAGACGCCAAGCCTTGTGTGAAACCTCCTAGACATTTAAATCAAAATATATTTGAGGTTTTTGAAAAGGAAAATTTTAAGTTGATAGATGCATGAATTATTTACCCCATAAGTGACAGCCCCTGGGTGAGTGTTATTCATGTAATGACCAAAAAGGGGGGTAAAATTATTACCAAAGGGGGAAATGATGAATTGCTTCAAACCCATATAGTGACAGGATGTTGCATGTGTATAGACGATAGGATGTTGAACAAAGCAACCCATAAAAACCATTTTCCATCACCATTTATTGATTTAATGCTTGAGAGATTAGCCAATCATTCCTATTTGTGCTATCTTGATGGTTATTCTGGATTCTTTCAAATATTGGCTTATCTTCCATATCAGGAAAAGACAACTTTCACATGCACCTATGGCACATATTCCTATAGACTCATGGTGTTTGGTCTTTGTAATGCACCAACGAGTTCTCAACATTGTATGATGGTTATCTTCTCCGATTTCATTGAACACACAATGGATATTTTTATAGATGATTTTAGCATCTACAAGAACTCTTTCGATGATTGTTTGTCTAATTTACAGAAAGTCCTTGAGCACTGTAAGAAGGTTAACCTAGTACTAAATTGGGAAAAATGCCATTTCATGGTACAATCCGGGGTAGTACTAGGCCATGTTATTTCTAACAAAGGTATTGAAGTTGACAGGGTGAGGTGCAATAGAGAAAATGTCTACCGCATAAAATGTCAAAGATGTTTGAAGCTTTCTTGTCCATGCATGATTATGTAGGAGGTTCATTCAAGATTTTTCCAAGATAGCTAAGCCCTTTTGCTTGTTACTTGTAAAAGATGTTGATTTTGTGTTCAACAATGAATGCCAAGCCACCTTCGAGAAGCTAAAGGATGCTCTCATTCCAACTCCAATCATTCAACCACCAGATTAGGATGCACCCTTTGAGATGATGTGTGATTCAAGCGACTACATCATTGGAGTTGTATTTGGTCAATGAAAGGAAACAAGCTACACTCTATCCATTGTGTCAGCAAGACATGATGAAACCAAGATAAACTACACCACAACTGAGAAAGAGATGCTAGCCATATTATATGCCTTCAGAAAATTTTGTCAATATCAAGCGGGTTCCAAAGTTGTGGTCTATATTGATCATGTTTTCATCAAGTATTTGTTGAACAAGAAGGGTGCTAAACCATGCTTGATTTGTTGTATTTTTTTGCTTCACAAATTTGATCTTGAGATCAAAGACAAGAAAGGAGCATAAAACAATGTCATTGATCACCTTTCCAAAGTGACTACTAGTGTAAAGGATGTATTGTGTATTGATAATTACCTTCCCATAGAGAGACTGTATGCAGTTGATACACCAAAAGCACCATGGTTTGTAAACATTGCCAATTTTCTTGCCACTAGACTTATATTCCACTTGATCTTACTTATCAGCAAAAGAAGAAATTCATGCATGATGTCATATTTTATTATTGGGATGACCCAATGTTGTTTAAACAAGGAACTGACAGACTGATCTGGAGGTGTGCAACCGAGGAGGAAATACCAAGCATCATTTTTGGCTTCCATTCTTCTTCCTACGGTGGTCACTTTTGGGGAGAGATGACAACTACCAAGATCCTTCAAGCTGGATTCTATTAGCCAACCATGTTTTAAGATGTCCATGCTTATGTCAAAGCATGTGGCAAATGCCAAAGGACCGATGCATTATCAAAGAGAGACAAGATGCCCCTCAACTCCATTCTGGAGATTGAGGTGTTCTATGTGTGGGGTGTCATCTACATGGGTCCCTTCCCATCCTCTTGTGGTTACAAATACATATTGGTTGCCTGCAATTATGTCTCAAAGTGGGTAGAGGTCGTCCCTACCCAAGCTCCTGATGTTATGTCTGTGCTTAAGCTATTTTAGAAAGTTATCTTTCCTTACTTTAGAGTTCCAAGATCCATGATTTTAGATGGAGGAACACATTTCAGTAGAAACAGTTCAACAATCTTCTCACCAAGTATGGGATGACACATAAAATCTCAACTTCATATCACACCAAACAGTTGGACATGTTGAAGTGTCAAATAGATAGCCAAAGAAAATCCTTGAGAAAACAATTTTAAGCTCAAGGAAGGATTGGTCACTCAAGCTAGATTATGCCCTTTAGGCATTCCGAACAACATACAAGACTTTCATTTAGACCACACCATTTAGGCTCATCTACAGCAAATCTTTCCATCTTCTTTTCGAGCTAGAGTTAAAAGCTTTATGGGCCATAAGGCATGTGAGAAATAGATGTTACAACTCCAGGAGATTGAGGATCTCATGCTTGACATATATGAAAATTTGAAGATCTATAACGAGTGAACAAAGGCATGGCATGACAAGAAGATCATAAGAAGAGACTTTTTGAAGGAGATTAGGTGTTGTTTTTCAATTCAAGATTAAAACTCTTCCTAGGAAAGCTTAGATCCAACTGGTCTGGACCCTTTTTAGTTTTTCCATACGGGACAATAGAGTTACAAGGAAAGCAATCGACGTTCAAGGTTAACGGACAATGCTTCAAGATCTACACCGAAGGAGGGAAGATAGAACTAGGAGCCTCATTCCCCCTCACAAAACCTTATTGAGGAGGAATGAAGCCTACTTATGGACTCTAAATGAAGGATCTTGAGAGAGTTGACTCCACATTTAGGATAGATATCTTTACTAGCATTATCTCAAGAACTTGTTTTTCCTTATAAAATGAATATTTCATGGATAAATGTAATAATCTAGACCCTTATGAAGCATATATCATTGTTAATGCAGGTGATAAGAAAAGAAAAATCAATTTTTGTAGATATTCAACAAGAACAGCATGTGAAACAAAGCACATGATGTGTCTCCACTCAGAAGATATCAATTCAAGCTAATCTCCAAAACATACGACATGTCCATTTCAAGACATGAAGTGTGTGTCGGGTTTTATGTGGTCAGAGTAGGAGGCGGAAACAAAAATTTTACTTGACCATAAACCCATAACCAGCAGATCACATCAATATCTATGTAATGGGAAGGATGTTTTTAGCAAGTTATACCTGGTCCCGAGGCTTTCTCAGCGACTGTACCATGCAGCAAGTATGGTCTTCAACCACTTGTCTTCAATGACGTCTATGCAACTCCTAGTCTTGACCCAGACTGAGGTTGACTGTTGTCCTTCTGAGCGGCAAAAGTCTCCTGTCTCTATAGATAGTCCACACAGACCACTGAGAACTCTAGTAGTCCTAAAGAACAGATTAGAAGGAGTTGTCTACTTTTGTCATCATACTAGTCGCCAATACACTCTCCCACAACTAGTTGGTGTTATGTAGTTATCTTTCCCTCGTTGTTCCTCCCCTCATGGGTAGAACTTGCTTGAGCTCTTTCAGTTACCACAACCAGAGAGGACAACAACTTTGTACAGAAACTGATGTTCTGAGTTGTGTCTCTGGAGAAGCCCCCTGTACCCCTCTATCTATATAAGAGGGCAGGGTTAGGGTTCTCAATATGTGCGAGTGTAGAAGGGTCCAAAATTTCCATGAACAATTTACACTGTGGCAGGTGAACTGGTCATTTCATAACTAAACCGGTTGTTTGCCAAGGTGAGCCAATCAGTTCACCCAGTGAACCGGTCGTTTCACTTTCCAGACATGCCTACAATTGACTATCCTTATTCATTTCTAATCAACATAAAGATTATTCTTGTCTCAATCGAATTGAATAAGTGAAACAAAAAACTTTTTCTCACAAATTGGGACAATCAACACTACTCGTTTGGTCCAGATGAACCGATCAGTTCACCAGAGTGAACCGATCATCTTATTGACCATGAGTCGATCGGTTCACCCAGTGAACCAGTCGGTTGGTGGTCCAGATTGTGCAGGACACAACTAATTTAGTTCTCAATCAATCTGACTCTAATCAGTTGGTTCAACACTTGAACTTGATGATTCTGAGTCAAGTCTATTGATTGAATGTTTGATTGCATACCTAAACACTTTAGTAATCAATCCAAGCATCATTCATGGATAAACTCCTTTTCTAGGTTAACCCTTTGTGTGTGACCCTATAGGTCCCATTTCACATTAGCAGTGAATGTTCATAACTAGCTTATGACATCACAAGCAAAGAGCGGTACCTAGTCACACATCAGTGCTACCCAAGTGAAAAGGAAAGTTGGAGAATAACTTTTAATCCTAAAGTCTATGATTGGTGTTCTAGTGAATGTATAATTCCTTTGTCTCTGATATCCTAAATGAACTCAAGGCATGGAGTTGTCATCCTTTCAATGTTCATTCTTGTTTCTTGAACTAGAATAGACTGTTTAAGATATGTGTGGCATCAATATCATATATTGATTCGCATGTGCATGCACATGCCTTTCTCAGTCTCACTTGTCAAGTGGCCTGGACATCATGCTCCCTTAGGAGGGAAAAATCTCATATCTATCACTCACAATCTATCTCATGCATCAAAGACACCCAATCATTACCTTTATAACAACCCATGTTTCAGGACTATGTTTGATGATGTCAAAGTGTACCCAACCACATTCGAAGAATGCAATGATTTTAGGTCTAAGAATCACAATCGCCACCATCACTATGAGAGATTATTCTGACTACCATGTCATGGTTCCGTGTGTCACTCTCATGGTGGGTCTGTTTGATACACTATACTCCAACATGTATCTGTATGCTTGGTTTGATATCATATCATGACTAATGAGACAACTGTCATCAACCAACACACACACACTCTAGTCTTAATGCATCATTATTGTCTATTAACCTTCCACAATGACATTTGACTAGGGAAATAATAAGAATGTGCATAATCTTAGCATTCATATGACATCATTGTTTAGGTCCTCAACCCGAAGACATATGCCATTGAGTTGTTTTCATTATTTAGATATTCATTTTGCTCCATCATTTATCTCATAATCGATTGAGATAGAATAAATTGAAAGCTTGCCATTGATATTTATCAAATCAATCAGAACATATGCATATTCAATCATCATATGATTGGCTTTCTGGGCATACATACCAATAGACTCCCACTTGCACTTAGAGCCAATCACCTTTGAATCAAATTTTTAGTGATCTCTAAACATGTCCTACATGTTTCTATTGCGCTAGTGCTAATCTAGTGGGTTAGCAACATTTTACTTTAGTCAGTGTATTGCATGTTTTGCATCTCCTCATTGTATGACATTTTGTATGAGGTGGAGTTTCCGTAATAGGCTATCCGATATTCCTTGCCTAACAATTAGCTCCATAGTTTAACTTAGTATTTCTACTTTTCCATCAATGGTTGGAATATCTATAAGTTCATCTGTATGAACTTCTAGATCCATATAGTATCCTCCGATGTTCATAACACAAGGATACTCAACATTCCTTTTAGAATTAAATGGCTTTTAATTTTACTTGAAATGTTTCCATTTATCAACACATATTCACTTTTATATTTTGCGATCATTTTTCTGTCATTTTGGAAGCTTGCATCAGTGTAACTCATCTACACTCAACTCTTCCTTTTATTATCATATAACTAATCCTTTAATACTTCCTAAGTACTTAAATAAGTTGTTTATGATATTCCAGTGACTCTCACTGGAAGTAGACAGACATCCACTTGTCATGCCCATAACATATGAGATAACTAGATGAGTATATCATATTGTCATGTCCAATACATATAAGATGATGAATTCATATGTATTTTCTTGTCATGTTCGATGCATACAAGATAATGGGATGATTACATACATGATAGATCCAATTGTGAATGCATAAGGTATCTATCTTTGTGTTCCTATTCTTCATAAGAATTTGGGACACTAGGCATCTGAGAGAATAACTCCTTGTAATATGGACAAGTTTTCTCCCATTTAATCATTGCATACTGAACCCTTCAACACAAACTGCCAATGTATGCTCTCTCTTTATCAGGTCAAGAGACTTTTGAGAACTATCTCTATAGGTCTCTATTCCTATCACATAGGAAATTTCTCTTTTATGGTATTTCCACACCAGTTTCATTTTATTCCTCATCATCATGTGGAATATGAATATGCTCCCACTAAATCTTTGCGATCACATATCCTTTCTTTATTTTGATATATTAGTCAAACTTTTTGACTATATAATCAAAGTAAAGACTCCAGTTCTGAGGTGCTTGTATTTAGTCAATCATATTGATTAAACTCTTGTAACTTATAGACAACATTTGCATTAACGGAATTATAAAACCCTTCAAGTTGTGTCACATACACAACCTCATGTTATTCCTTCTAGGAAAGTAGTTTTAATATCCATATGCCAAATTTCATAGTCTACAAGTGTAACATCCCTGACCTGGGTTATAACCTAACCCTAGAGGTTTTGCCTAAATATGTAATTATATACTTGTGAATACTCCCTGGCATGTAATTAAGTTCCTCAGGAATATTTACTTTCAATTTTGCTCCTTTATATGTAAAGTTGTAGCATTGTTTTGTAGTGCAGGGACCTATGTGCAAATTACCCAGTTAAAGGTGTTAACTTGCAATGTTCACAGATTAAGATGTTCTTATGATAATAAGACATCATATGAGTGAATATGATAAAGTTTGAAGGATTTCCCAAGCTTGAGCACCAAGGTGCAGCTGTGGAAGCAATCCCTATGCTTGAAAACCCTAATTTGGAGTAAAGTGCAATTTACCCAAATTAAAGGGTGCAACTTGTAATTTTCACTTTCTAGAACATATTTTATAACTCTTGTCATCATTTAGAGTATAAATGATGAAAGGTACACATCAATGAATAATCATATAAGAAAAGAGATCTTTGTGGTGAAAGTCACCTAATATGGGTATGGAGACCTTTCATGTATGTACCCTAGTTGAAGGTTGGCTTTCTTTACCCTTAGATCTTGAGATTTTATGAGCTTTGCATTAGTTTAGATGAGTTTGGACGTGCCCTTGAGCAAGGAGGGACTTAGATGTAAATTCCATACTTGAGGGGTCCTTATGGTGTAAAAAGGGCTAAGGTATATAAGCCTCTTTCCCCTCTTAGCAAGGGAACGATCCTTTCCCTTTCATTTCTTTTCCCTTGCTCAAAACAACTAAGGAGAGCTCTGGAGCTTAGGAGGACGACCAGGGGAGTGCAAGGTAGGTTTGGATCCTTCCCTTTTTCTTAATTCTTGGGAGAAACTCGAATTCAAGGCCAAATTCATGGCTAGCTCACTTAGTTCTATCCTTCTAGCCATCTCTTCTCAACTTTCCTTGGAGGATTCACCTTGGCCGACCTGTGGAGCTTCTAGGACGCCATTAAAGCTTGGATCTCTAGGAACAACCTTTAGGCGGGTTTTATAACTCTAAACTCTTGCTTTATATGCATACTTTGTTCTTGCAATTTAGCATGTTAGTTCTTCTTCTACCTCCCTTCTTCCTTGCACTTTTGCAAGCAAAACGGTGGAAGAACCGACCTTGACAAAGGTTGAAGATGAGTGGCGTGAATCCCTATGTTACTTTATCAAACGACCTTGGACCTTTTTGGTCCAAACGGTTGCAAACCGTTTAAGGTCAAACGGTTTCAAACCGTTTGATCTCAAACGGTCTTGCAAGACCGTTTGGATTGAAACGGTCTCAAGACCGTTTGATAGGGTTGACCAAGGGACAACCGTTTGAGGGTCTGTTGGTTATATATTGAATTTCATTCCTGCAAATAATCAAAGTTCAATTCTTAACCTTTTTAGAGTTGAAGGCACTTCAACATCCAAACCCTAATCGGGTCAAAATTGTTGTTTTAAAACATAGATCTTGTTGAGTTTTGGGTTGAAGGACCCAAACGGTCTCAATACCGTTTGGGGGTTCCTCCAAACGGTCTCAAGACCGTTTGGGCACAACCCAAGACCATTTGAAGGTCTAGGGTTGAGATAATCTAATGGTTTGAAGGTCCAATTGCAATAAGTTGATGAATTGATAAAAATGCTGATTTTTGACCTAATTGGAGTTCAACCCTAATCTAACCGACTTGGTTTTTGGTCAAACTTTGGGAAAATGGTCTCAAGACCATTTGGATGATGTCCAAACGACCTCAAGACTGTTTGGGCCAAGTTTGGGCCCAATTGGAGGTCAATTGATAGGTTCAACCTTGAATTGATTCACAATGTTGAATATTGATGACCATCCGATTTGAAACCCTAATTGAGAAGGTTTCAACCCTAATTGGCTTTCAATTGAGGGTCAATTTGATGCCCAAGTGATTGAGGTTAATCTTAGTTAACTCAATTTATAAGTGGTTATCATGGATTTGGTTAATTGAGGGGTTCAACATACATATCCATGACCAATTGTAACTTTGAACCACTTTGGAGGTCCAAACGGTTTGAGCCCATTTGGACCAAACGGTCTCAAGACCGTTTGAGGCCAAACGGTCTCAAGACCGTTTGGGCTCAAACGATCTCAAGGTCGTTTGGTCCAATCGATCTCAAGTTGATTTGATCAAACGGTTTCAAACCGCATGAGCTTCAAACGGTTTGAAAGTCAAAACGGTCAACGCACCCAAACGGTCTCAAGACCGTTTGAGACCAAACGGTCTCAAGACCGTTTGGTGGTTGAAGGTTGAAACCATTTGAAGGTGTTCAAGGTGGTTTGTACTTAATCAATTGATGATGTAATTGATTCAATGATGATCTAATCTAAACCCTAATGGTAACCTAGGTCATTAAAGGACTAAGTGATTAATGAGTTGACCCATGATGGTGATTATGAGGTAAATTACCAAAATACCCTTGAGGGGTTTAATGGAGTAAAACCTTGTTCTAATCAAACCCTAATCACATGATAGTGATGTTTTGGCTTATGTTAGTCAATGAGGACTTAACCCAACCTGATCTAGAGTGGTGTTATCACCATCTACTAGTAAGAGGAGAGAGAAAGTATCCTAAGAGAGAGAAAGTATCCTTTTATGGTGGAAACTTAAGTAAGATACTTTCAATACACATGAATGTACATGAGTAGGGAATGATCCACCCATGTGAGATCATGGAAACCCTAATTATGATGTCTAGTGAATCTTAATCTTACTTAAGAGCTTTAATGATGATGTTTCTCATACATGATGATGTAATGAGTACAATTCACCATGGAGTGAATAGTAAACCCTAATTCTAGGGTGGTGACATGAAAGATGAATAGTAAACCCTGATTGATGAATTGTTTACTATTACCAGTTGAATTAACCTTGCAGGTTGTTATGAGATGATGATCATATCCAGGTATGGATTATAATACTATATTCATTGAAAGCATGTCTTAAGCTTTATGAATAAGTGAAATATCTTGATGCACTGCTAGTGACATCTATTGAGATTTATGGGCTGTAAGAGCCATAAATACCATCAAGGTCATGCTTAATAGATGACTTGTGATGAAATGATTGAGAACTGATGATTGAAAAGAGTTAGGCTTGCTACATTTTAGTATTCTCATTTATAGCTGTTATGCTAATGTTATTGTTTGAAGAACAATGTATGATGTTAAAAGAATACTGAATGTACCTAACTAATCAAGTGTAATGTAGAGCCCTGATCATAGATCCATCATTGTCAGAGTCTAAATGATGGTGAAACAGGTTTTCCTAAGGGAACTCCTGGATCACATACTTTTGAGTATGTGGGGTATATGGATGTGTAGAACCTTACATCCTAGTGTAGGAATTGATGTAGATTTTTATAGTCCGTCAAACCTTCACTACAAACCCAAAAGGTGAGATGTATCACTATTCTCCCAAAGTAAACACAAACACCGCATCGGTGAAAGATAATCAAGAAATCTTCCGATGACGAAGAGAGTACAGAACACCACTGTAACTCTAAAAACATAGCGAAGGTCCAGTTTACCCTGGTGAGCTATAAATAGCAGACGTCCTGCCAGATGTCCTGCAAACAATCCTCTAACTGACTGAGGAAGATGAGGTCATAAGAATCCGGCTCTTTTAATGACCTATGTATGATACTGATGTGACTTCTTAGCGATCAGTTGGAGTATGAGTGGTATGCCTCATCTCCACAGGGCATAATAATGTTTGAAAAACATAATCAACATCGTAGTATTACTTGATTGATGTTACACTGGATAAAGTATATGTTCTTCATGTTTCATAAATGTTGAACTCTTGCTTATTATCAAAACTGCTAATGAATGCTTTGAAAGCTTTTACTGCTTAAGTTATTCTTTGTTTGCTTATAAAGCTTCTAGTGGAGAGTTATAACTCTCACTGGGGCAATTATGTATAATTGTCTCACCCCGTAGACTTCAACTTTTTAGGTGGTCGTCGAAGACGGAGGAACCGGTCTAAAGGTGACCAATCCCAGCAGCAGCAGCACCAGGAGCAGCAGTAAATCTCAGGTGGAGATTCGGCCTGCTATGTGGTGTAGTTAGAGTCAGTCCTATGTGTCCTCTGTACTCTCAGGTCTTGAAGTGTTTTGGTTATGAGTTCTTGAGATTTTGTATCATGTTGTATATAATTACTCAAGAAGTAATTTGACAGAGATGTATACAGTTTAAATCCTTTTTCTATGGAAAAGGTTTGTGGTTTCAAGCTCTTGTCTCGAAAAGTTTTAATTTCCCGTGATTTTTGTCTTCCGCTGATTATCGATTGCTTCCGCTCATGTTTAAATCGTAATTATTTCGTGGTTTGGAGATCGGAGCCCACAATTAAGTGGTATCAGAGCTCTAGGTTCGCCGAGTCTACAGAGGCATAGGACTTAGGAAGTCGAGTCTATCTTTAGTATTCCTTCCTTATCTAATAGAATCTTCTGCTCCTCAGGAGAAGAAGATACATAAGAATGTCAGAGCCACATGAGGAGCACGTGGTAGAAAGTAGTGCTAGTGCACCGCAAGGCGGTGCAGGAGTACCAGAAATAGAACAACCTGTACCTGAGCCACCCCAGTTCGACCCAGCCGACATGGGTTACCCAGCAGTTCAGACGATGTTCGGGCAGTTTATGACTGCCATGACACACATAACTGACAGGATGCCTATGCCTGTACCCAGGGCACCTGTCCAACCAGAAGGTCAAGGTATCGGAAAAACGTTTGAGCGACTATGTCGTGTCGGAGCTACCGAGTACCTTGGGACTGCTGACCCCGCAGATGATGATCTATGGTTGACGGAGTTGGAGAAGGCTTTCAGGATTCTCAATATCCCTGAAGCTAAGAAGGTCAAACATGCTGTCTATCTTCTCAAAGGAAGCGCTGGTCATTGGTGGACAATGGAAGAGCAGAAGAGATCTGGAATAGAGATCTCGTGGGAAGACTTTCGGCGGGAATTTGTTCATAGATATTTCCCAAAGACCTTCCTAGACGAGAAGATCTCTCAATTTGAGAGACTGAGGTAGGGAGTAATGAACATTAGCGAGTATGAAGCTAAGTTCATGGAGTTGTTGCGGTTTTGTCCGCACATGGCTGCCACAGAAGAAGAAAGAATCAGGAGATTCGAGAGGGGTTTGAATGCTGACATGACTACCCCTGTCTCTGCCTTAGAAAACCGAGAGAGATTCTCTACCTTCGTTGAGTCAGTCCGAAGGATAGAGAGATCTGTGGTTGAGAAGAGGCAAACTCAGAAAAGATATCCACAGTTCTAGGGTTCTTCATCTAGGGACTTTAAGAAGCCTAGATCCTCTGCACCTAACCCTCCACCACCTAGATCTAGCTCTCAGACTCAGTGGTCTCCAAGTAGAGGTAGAGGACGAAGACAACCACCTCAGGAGACTCAGAGTTCTGCATCAATGTCAGTAACTGGACCACCCAGACCACAACAACTGGAGAGAAGTTTCTACAACTGTGGTAAAGTGGGACATTTGATGAAGGACTGCCGATCTAAGCCTGTCAGTGTGATACAGCCTCCGAGACAGAATCAACAAGGATCTCAGAGAATGCAATCTCAAGGAGCATCTCGAGGACGTGGACAAGCGTCTCAAGCTGGATCATCAGCACCACCTCAACACCAGGCGACAACGAGGTTCTACGCTATGAACCCACCAGAGGCAGTGGTCGATCCACAAGTGGTGACAGGTCAGATGGAACTTTTATATTCTGATATGTCTAAATCTTGTGTAGTATCTGTTCTGATTGACCCGGGTGCTACGCACTCTTTCATCACTCGAAGAGTGATTCACAACTGCAATATGACAGCTAGTCATAGGGCAGATAGTTTGTTGTTGGAGACTCCGTTGAGTGGGTCTGCCGTTCTGCAAGAAGTATGCTCTCCCTGCGTACTCTTCTTTTCTAAGCATTGCATTCAAGTGGACCTCATACCGCTTGATATGCAAGGATTTGATGTAATCCTAGGGATGGATACATTGGAAAGGTATCGAGTTGTCTTGGATTGTGAGTCCAAGTTGGCAGTGTTTGCTGATGAAAGCAACACATGGATCTTTCAAGGAGAAAGAAAGATTCTGCCCACTTGTCTTGTATCAGCTATGGTTGCTGATAAGCTGATGAGGCAAGGATGTTATGCATTCTTGGCCCATGTAGTAGATGTTACCAAGGAGAGTCCCAACCCTGTTGAAGTTCCTATAGTCAGGGAATTCGAGGATGTGTTTCCTGAAGAACTTCCTGGTATACCACCACCTCGAGAGATTGATTTTGAAATCAATTTAGTCCCAGATACAAAACCTACAGCCCAGACTCCTTATAGGATGGCGCCTGCCAAGATGGCAGAATTCAAGAAACAACTTCAAGAGTTACTTGAGAAAGGTTTTATCCGACCGAGCACTTTACCTTGGGGTGCTCCGGTTTTGTTTGTTAAAAAGAAAGATGGATCAATGCGGTTGTGCATTGACTATAGACAACTTAATAAAGTAACAATAAAGAACAAGTACCCTTTGCCGAGGATTGATGATCTTTTTGACCAGTTGCGTGGTGCAACAGTCTTCTCAAAGATAGATTTGAGATCTGGATATCATCAACTCCGCATTAAGGACAGTGACATATCCAAGTCTGCCTTTAGGACAAGATATGGTCACTATGAGTTCACGGTTATGTCATTTGGACTAACCAATGCACCAGCTGCATTCATGGAACTCATGAATAGAGTCTTTCGACCTTTCCTTGATCAGTGTGTTGTCGTTTTCATAGATGACATACTGATTTATAGTAAGGATGCTCAGCAGCGTGAGCAGCACCTTCGCCAAGCTTTGACCTTGCTAAGAGAACACAAGTTGTATGCAAAGTTTAGCAAGTGTGAATTCTGGCTTCTTGAGGTATCTTTTCTTGGGCATGTGATATCTGCCTCGGGAATTCGTGTTGACCCTGCAAAGGTAGAATCTATTCTACAATGGGGACAACTGAAGACACCGACGGAGATTAGAAGTTTCTTGGGATTAGCTGGTTACTATCGAAGGTTTATTAAGAATTTCAGTTCTATAGCCTTACCTTTGACCAAGTTAACCCGGAAAGATGTTCCTTTTACCTGGAGTGATAAGTGTCAACAGTCTTTTCAACTGTTGAAGGAAAGGTTGACAAGTGCACCTATGCTTGTGCTACCTGAACAAGGAAAAGGATATGTAGTCTTCTATGATGCCTCCAAGAATGGACTTGGATGTGTGTTGATGCAGGATAAATAGGTGATTTCTTTTGCTTCCCGACAGCTTAAGAAACACGAGGAGAATTATCCGACACACGATCTAGAGTTAGCTGCTGTGGTCCATGCCTTGAAGATCTGGAGACATTATCTCTACAAAGAAACCTTCCAGATTTTCACAGACCACAAAAACCTTAAGTATATCTTCTCTCAACATGAGCTTAACATGAGGCAACGTCACTGGATGGAGTTAATCAAGGACTATGACTGTACAATTGATTACCATCCGGGCAAGGCCAATGTGGTTGCAGATGCTTTGAATAGGAAATAAGCAACATCAACCATGGATAGAGCACAACTAAGTTCCTTAGTATGCTCTAGGAGAGATATGCTTATCTCTTTAAGGCAAGACAATGTGCAGTTGAAGGTATCATTGTTAGCTAAGATGTAGATTAAACCTACCCTAAGAGAGCAGATAAAGGAGGCACAACAAATAGATGCTGCAGTTCAGCAGATTAGATCTGAGTTTGGTGATGAGAAGCGGGAAGGTTTTCATGAGTCAGATGACCAGGTGGCATGCTATCATGGGAGGATGATAGTGCCAGATGTAGATAACCTGAGGAAGATAGTTCTGGAGGAAGCTCATTCTTCAATGTATGCTATGCATCCTGGGAGCACCAAGATGTATCGAAACTTGAAAGATAT
This sequence comes from Alisma plantago-aquatica, assembly GCA_963693085.1. Taxonomy (NCBI): domain Eukaryota; kingdom Viridiplantae; phylum Streptophyta; class Magnoliopsida; order Alismatales; family Alismataceae; genus Alisma; species Alisma plantago-aquatica. Next base: position 477,170,241 of record OY856413.1, on the reverse strand, counting down.
GTATTGGTGGCCTGGGATGAAGAAGGATGTAGCTGAGTTTGTTCTGAGGTGTCCTGTGTGTCAGCACGTCAAGGCTGAACACCAGAAACTTGCAGGAACAATGCAACCTTTACCCATACCACAGTGGAAGTGGGACCATGTGACCATGGACTTTGTTGTTGGCCTACCCAGGACAAACAAAGGACATGATTCCATTTGGGTAGTTGTTGATAGGTTGACTAAGACAACACATTTCCTACCTGTCAAAACAACCTATTCTGCTGAAAGGTTATCCCAGTTGTATGTTCAGGAGATAGTGCGTTTGCACGGAGTTCCTGTCACTATAGTTTCTGACAGAGGTCCCCAGTTTACAAGTCGCTTTTGGGAACAGTTACACAGAGCCTTAGGCACCAAACTAAGGTTTAGTACAGCCTTTCACCCACAGACTGATGGACAGTCAGAAAGGACTATACAGACCTTGGAAGACCTGTTGAGAGCATGTGTTCTCCAATTTACCGGGAGTTGGGATCTACATCTGAACTTGATAGAGTTTGCCTATAACAATAGCTATCAACATAGTATTGATATGGCACCCTATGAAGCTTTGTATGGTAGACGTTGTAGATCACCCTTGTGTTGGTATGAGACTGGTGAGCACCAGTTGTTAGGTCCTGATCTTGTGCAACAAACTACAAAGAAGATTAAAGTTATACAGCAACAACTTAAGACTACACAGGATAGGCAGAATTCATATGTTGATAAACGTCGTAGACCCCTAGAGTTCCAGGTTGAAGACAGAGTGTATCTCAAGGTCTCACCTTGGAAAGGAGTCCTTCGTTTTGGAAGAAAAGGGAAGTTAGCTCCTAGATTTATGGGACCTTATCCAATTGTTGAGAGAGTTGGAAAGGTAGCCTATAGACTAGAGTTACCTCAAGAGTTGCAGAAGTTACATCCTGTGTTTCACATTTCCATGCTGAGGAAATGTCACCCAGACACCGAGTCAGTTCTACAACCAATGGAAGTAGAATTAAATGATGATATAACATATGAGGAGGGACCAGTGTCAATCCTTGATACCAGAACTAAAAAGTTAAAGAAGAAAGATATAAGCCTCATGAAAGTCCTCTGGAACCATCGTGGTGTTGAAGAAGCCACTTGGGAACTAGAGGATGAAATGAGAAGGAAATACCCTGCTCTTTTCTCCTAATACGTTTTATCAATTTCGAGGACGAAATCCTTGTGAAGGGGTGGATAATTTGTAACATCCCTGACCTGGGTTATAACCTAACTCTAGAAGTTTTGCCTAAATATGTAATTATATACTTGTGAATACTCCCTAGCATGTAATTAAGTTCCTCAAGAACATTTACTTTCAATTTTGCTCCTTTATATGTAAAGTTGTAGCATTGTTTTGTAGTGCAGGGACCTATGTGAAAATTACCTAGTTAAAGGGGTTAACTTGCAATGTTCACAGATTAAGATGTTCTTATGATAATAAGACATCATATGAGTGAATATGATAAAGTTTGAAGGATTTCCCAAGCTTGATCACCAAGGTGCAGCTGTGGAAGCAATCCCTATGCTTGAAAACCCTAATTTGGAGTAAAGTGCAATTTACCCAAATTAAAGGGTGCAACTTGTAATTTTCACTTTCTAGAACATCTTTTATAACTCTTGTCATCATTTAGAGTAGAAATGATGAAAGGGACACATCAATGAATAATCATATAAGAAAAGAGATCTTTGTGGTGAAAGTCACCTAATATGGGTATGGAGACCTTTCATGTATGTACCCTAGTTGAAGGTTGGCTTTCTTTACCCTTAGATCTTGAGATTTTATGAGCTTTGCATTAGTTTAGATGAGTTTGGACGTGCCCTTGAGCAAGGAGGGACTTAGATGTAAATTCCATACTTGAGGGGTCCTTATGGTGTAAAAAGGGCTAAGGTATATAAGCCTCTTTCCCCTCTTAGCAAGGGAACGATCCTTTCCCTTTCATTTCTTTTCCCTTGCTCAAAACAACTAAGGAGAGCTCTGGAGCTTAGGAGGACGACCAGGGGAGTGCAAGGTAGGTTTGGATCCTTCCCTTTTTCTTAATTCTTGGGAGAAACTCGAATTCAAGGCCAAATTCATGGCTAGCTCACTTAGTTCTATCCTTCTAGCCATCTCTTCTCAACTTTCCTTGGAGGATTCACCTTGGCCGACCTGTGGAGCTTCTAGGACGCCATTAAAGCTTGGATCTCTAGGAACAACCTTTAGGCGGGTTTTATAACTCTAAACTCTTGCTTTATATGCATACTTTGTTCTTGCAATTTAGCATGTTAGTTCTTCTTCTACCTCCCTTCTTCCTTGCACTTTTGCAAGCAAAACGGTGGAAGAACCGACCTTGACAAAGGTTGAAGATGAGTGGCGTGAATCCCTATGTTACTTTATCAAACGACCTTGGACCTTTTTGGTCCAAACGGTTGCAAACCGTTTAAGGTCAAACGGTTTCAAACCGTTTGATCTCAAACGGTCTTGCAAGACCGTTTGGATTGAAACGGTCTCAAGACCGTTTGATAGGGTTGACCAAGGGACAACCGTTTGAGGGTCTGTTGTTTATATATTGAATTTCATTCCTGCAAATAATCAAAGTTCAATTCTTAACCTTTTTAGAGTTGAAGGCACTTCAACATCCAAACCCTAATCGGGTCAAAATTGTTGTTTTAAAACATAGATCTTGTTGAGTTTTGGGTTGAAGGACCCAAACGGTCTCAATACCGTTTGGGGGTTCCTCCAAACGGTCTCAAGACCGTTTGGGCACAACCCAAGACCATTTGAAGGTCTAGGGTTGAGATAATCTAATGGTTTGAAGGTCCAATTGCAATAAGTTGATGAATTGATAAAAATGCTGATTTTTTGACCTAATTGGAGTTCAACCCTAATCTAACCGACTTGGTTTTTGGTCAAACTTTGGGAAAATGGTCTCAAGACCGTTTGGATGATGTCCAAACGACCTCAAGACTGTTTGGGCCAAGTTTGGGCCCAATTGGAGGTCAATTGATAGGTTCAACCTTGAATTGATTCACAATGTTGAATATTGATGACCATCCGATTTGAAACCCTAATTGAGAAGGTTTCAACCCTAATTGGCTTTCAATTGAGGGTCAATTTGATGCCCAAGTGATTGAGGTTAATCTTAGTTAACTCAATTTATAAGTGGTTATCATGGATTTGGTTAATTGAGGGGTTCAACATACATATCCATGACCAATTGTAACTTTGAACCACTTTGGAGGTCCAAACGGTTTGAGCCCATTTGGACCAAACGGTCTCAAGACCGTTTGAGGCCAAACGGTCTCAAGACCGTTTGGGCTCAAACGATCTCAAGGTCGTTTGGTCCAATCGATCTCAAGTTGATTTGATCAAACGGTTTCAAACCGCATGAGCTTCAAACGGTTTGAAAGTCAAAACGGTCAACGCACCCAAACGGTCTCAAGACTGTTTGAGGGCAAACGGTCTCAAGACCGTTTGAGACCAAACGGTCTCAAGACCGTTTGGTGGTTGAAGGTTGAAACCATTTGAAGGTGTTCAAGGTGGTTTGTACTTAATCAATTGATGATGTAATTGATTCAATGATGATCTAATCTAAACCCTAATGGTAACCTAGGTCATTAAAGGACTAAGTGATTAATGAGTTGACCCATGATGGTGATTATGAGGTAAATTACCAAAATACCCTTGAGGGGTTTAATGGAGTAAAACCTTGTTCTAATCAAACCCTAATCACATGATAGTGATGTTTTGGCTTATGTTAGTCAATGAGGACTTAACCCAACCTGATCTAGAGTGGTGTTATCACCATCTACTAGTAAGAGGAGAGAGAAAGTATCCTAAGAGAGAGAAAGTATCCTTTTATGGTGGAAACTTAAGTAAGATACTTTCAATACACATGAATGTACATGAGTAGGGAATGATCCACCCATGTGAGATCATGGAAACCCTAATTATGATGTCTAGTGAATCTTAATCTTACTTAAGAGCTTTAATGATAATGTTTCTCATACATGATGATGTAATGAGTACAATTCACCATGGAGTGAATAGTAAACCCTAATTCTAGGGTGGTGACATGAAAGATGAATAGTAAACCCTGATTGATGAATTGTTTACTATTACCAGTTGAATTAACCTTGCAGGTTGTTATGAGATGATGATCATATCCAGGTATGGATTATAATACTATATTCATTGAAAGCATGTCTTAAGCTTTATGAATAAGTGAAATATCTTGATGCACTGCTAGTGACATCTATTGAGATTTATGGGCTGTAAGAGCCATAAATACCATCAAGGTCATGCTTAACAGATGACTTGTGATGAAATGATTGAGAACTGATGATTGAAAAGAGTTAGGCTTTCTACATTTTAGTATTCTCATTTATAGCTGTTATGCTAATGTTATTGTTTGAAGAACAATGTATGATATTAAAAGAATACTGAATGTACCTAACTAATCAAGTGTAATGTAGAGCCATGATCATAGATCCATCATTGTCAGAGTCTAAATGATGGTGAAACAGGTTTTCCTAAGGGAACTCCTGGATCACATACTTTTGAGTATGTGGGGTATATGGATGTGTAGAACCTTACATCCTAGTGTAGGAATTGATGTAGATTTTTATAGTCTGTCAAACCTTCACTACAAACCCAAAAGGTGAGATGTATCACTATTCTCCCAAAGTAAACACAAACACCGCATCGGTGAAAGATAATCAAGAAATCTTCCGATGACGAAGAGAGTACAGAACGCCACTGTAACTCTAAAAACATAGCGAAGGTCCAGTTTACCCTGGTGAGCTATAAATAGCAGACGTCCTGCCAGATGTCCTGCAAACAATCCTCTAACTGACTGAGGAAGATGAGGTCATAAGAATCCGGCTCTTTTAATGACCTATGTATGATACTGATGTGACTTCTTAGCGATCAGTTGGAGTATGAGTGGTATGCCTCATCTCCACAGGGCATAATAATGTTTGAAAAACATAATCAACAGCGTAGTATTACTTGATTGATGTTACACTGGATAAAGTATATGTTCTTCATGTTTCATAAATGTTGAACTCTTGCTTATTATCAAAACTACTAATGAATGCTTTGAAAGCTTTTACTGCTTAAGTTATTCTTTGTTTGCTTATAAAGCTTCTAGTGGAGAGTTATAACTCTCTCTGGGGAAATTATGTATAATTGTCTCACCCCGTAGACTTCAACTTTTTAGGTGGTCGTCGAAGACGGAGGAACCGGTCTAAAGGTGACCAATCCCAGCAGCAGCAGCACCAGGAGCAGCAGTAAATCTCAGGTGGAGATTCGACCTGCTATGTGGTGTAGTTAGAGTCAGTCCTATGTGTCCTCTGTACTCTCAGGTCTTGAAGTGTTTTGGTTATGAGTTCTTGAGATTTTGTATCATGTTGTATATAATTACTCAAGAAGTAATTTGACAGAGATGTATACAGTTTAAATCCTTTTTCTATGGAAAAGGTTTGTGGTTTCAAGCTCTTGTCTCGAAAAGTTTTAATTTCCTGTGATTTTTGTCTTCCGCTGATTATCGATTGCTTCCGCTCATGTTTAAATCGTAATTATTTCTTGGTTTGGAGATCGGAGCCCACAACAAGTTCCAATAGAAAGCATGATCCTTTATGGCTTATAGCCACTACAATTGGTTAAATAAAATCATCAGGTTCAACACTTTGAACTCACTTGAATTCATTTCAACCAATCATCTCTTCAAATGTCATCCATGTTAGTCTTAATTCTTAAGTCCCAATTGAACTTATCAGTTTTATCCCTATAAGTACTACCATTAAGTTCATACCTTAGTTGGTTCACATGGAAGTCATTTTGGATCTTATGGCTTCAAGCCATAACTCAAAATCTGGTTCCTCAACATCATCTAGATAGATTATTGGATCATCATCATATGACAAATTCATCACCTTTGAGTTTGTGGGATACCATTATCCATCAAGCTCAAGGTGTTTTCTACTAGATATATGAGGTGTATCTGTTACATAAGGAATTTGAGAATCCACAACACTTGCGATTCTTAATCTCCTTTTGTACATTTATTTAGTGTAAAGCATGTTCTTTAGAAGAATTCTAGAAGATTAGTTATTTGTTTAATGATCATGCTCTTACTATATAGAGTATGATTCCTTCTTTTATTTAGACATCATTATGCCTTAATCATGAGTTCTCTATGATACACTATCATAGTTACTCACAAGGTCATCAAACATTTGGTTTAAGTATCTCGTTCATTGATCATATCAAAGAATTAATATTTCTACCAAGTTTGTTCTTCATTTATGATATTCTTGAACATTTCAAGATATTCATATTGGTATTTCATTAAATACCATATTTGAAGTATTAACATTTATTCCAATAGGTATGTATATACATCAATATGTATTATACCTAATAGAATAGTCATTCTCCCACTACATCTAGTGAAGATTGACTTGTCATCATGCCCAATAAACAAGACATTCATATCTCTTAATGGTTCATTAACCAAGAGAGTCTAGTTTATCCATCAACATGGAACCTAGAGATGAATTTCTCATTCATTTGTTTAGATGATAATGCTAATTTATTGTTTGAGTCATCAATAACTTTTAGGTATTATTATTTTATCTCATGCATACCAAGTAACATAAAATAAATAAGGCATTGCCATTAAAGATCATATCTTTGAAATTGAAACATGAACTTTATTGATAGACATCCTTGTCATTACAAGATGCAGAAATAAAAATGTTTCTATTTATTGGAAAAATGAAATAGCAGTTCATAACTCTATTACATGCCCTTTGGGCTGAAATAAACTAAAAGTACTACTATTTATGGTAGAAACACTTGATCCAATGATGATGAGTGTTCCTTCTTAGTCCTTTCATAAATTCCATCACTTCTTTTTAGATCTTGCACATCATATATGTTAGATCTATATCTTGGTATCATATACCTAAGATAAAGAAGCATTTTAAGTTAATTCATAATACCTGAGGTGGAGACTTCCATCCCCTCCTTCTTTAGTTCATTTATGTAGAGAGGGCAATTTCTCTTCCAATGTCCTGGCTCATGAAAATGGTGACATTTGCCTCCCTTGTTCACCCCTCCCTTGTCTTTGAGAGTTGAAGATGACTTGGGATGTTGGCTAGAATAAAAACCTTTCTTTTCTTTGCCCTTGCCCTTGCCCTTTCCCTTAAACTTTCCCTTCTTTCTGCTGATCATCATCATAGATTTGGGTTTGTCTTTCTTCATTTGTGCCTCGGATGTCCTCAACATGCCCAACAAATCTATCAGTGGCCTGTCAAAGTTGTTCATGTTGTAGTTCATCACAAATTGACTGTAGGATTCTGACAACAATTGCAATATCACATCAGTAGCCAACTCTTGGCTCAGAGGGAATCCCAGTCGAGTCAGGTTCTCACATACCCAATCTTCTTGAGTGTGTGAGGGCCTACTGGATCTCCTTCTGTCATTACACACTTGAATAGTGCTTTGGAGACATCCTATCTCTCTTTTCATGCATGGTCTTGATACATGTTTTTGAGATGTTGAACCATATCAATGGCATCCATGTTCTCATGTTGTCTCTGCAACTCATAGTTCATTGAGCACAACATCAAGCACTTCACATCAATGGCATCCTCAGTATGCTTCCTGTAAGCATCCCTTTCAGTCTTTGGTGCGGTGTGAGCGGGTTCTTCTGGTTCTGGTGTATCTAGGACATAGAACTTTCACTCTTGAGTGAGAACAATTCTCAACATCCTAAAACATTCATGGAAGTTGTTCCCATTTAGCTTGTCCTTCTCAAGGACCGATTTCTATGAAAAGTGATTGTTGTTGGTAGCCATTTATTCTACAAAAAGGAATTGCAATTTTAGTCCAAAACTCTTTTGATTTTATTTTATTTGAAAATTGACAATATTAATTAGGTCTTTAACTAATTATCACTCCCACTATTTTGATCAAACTGATAGCCCTCACCATCAATTCATAAGATTGCAGCGTACAACCTTCTAGTGAGCAAGATCCTAATTTCCTCTAAGTCGTGGACCAACTAGGGCTGTTCCACAACTAGATTCTTTCAGGTAGACAACTTTTTCCAATTACATCATATGCAACTCTTGATAGATGTCGTGCATAACTCCTTGTCGTGTTCATCTTTATGCCTCAAGGTGCTTGATTTGATCAAGGTCACTTTGTTAAGTCCAACCCAAATGCCAACATAATAAATATGCACCATGTGAAGGCAGACCCACATATTCACCATCACACTTCCACAAGATAGACGGTGCACCACGTGAAGGCATGCCCACACTTAGTCGATCAAGCTTTTCCTGTGTGCTACTTTTAGAAGGCATCTTCAACTTAATATGTTTGTTGAGGGGTTTTAATATGCTTACATATGGATATATGTATCCAATCACCACATATATAATACGTATCATATACATTCTATATCCCACAAATGAAAACATGCAATAATGACAAAGCGATGATTATGGATATCCTATTGTAGTTCCTTGGAGCCACAAGTAACTACAGTCATCTAAGGTCTACATCACATGAAACCTATTATTGATGAAGATCGATGCTTGCCAATTCGGGTTGACTGGTTCAACCTTTGAATCGGTCAACTCGTCTCTTGATTGGTCAGTTGGTCTCCTCCAACCGATCGTCTAGCTCCTCCATATGGTCAGATCGTTCGGTCATCTGGGCTTCTCATCGGTCCACCAATTGCTCCTCAGTTGGTCATCTTGATCCATCAAGCGGTCATCTTTAGTCTTCATCATAAAAAGAAATAAAACTAATCCTATTTTACATAATCATTGTGAAACCTTGAGTCACATTCGAGGGGAGAAAAGGTAGAAGAGATTCTTGAGTTATCTCAAATTACATTCAGAATAGAAGAAGAGGGCTCTGTGTGCAAACTGAGATGCAAACAACCATAACCAACCACACACATGCACGTAGGGTTTATAGGCCATGACCATGCTACACATCCACCATCAAAACCATTTTAGAGTGACATGTATTGATTGCATATATACCATATCATATATGTATATATTAGTTTGAAATCATGTGGTATTAATCGGATATGCACATTAGTCTTTAAATATCCACACCATATGCAATAAATAAAAGATGGTAAAACCAAAATTTGATCATATCGACTATCCTAAAATATAGAGTATTGATGTGGCTATGATGTAACTGTTGGGTTTTATGTGGTTGTTGTTGGTAGCAGAAACAAAAATTTTACTTTACCATAAACTCATAACTAGCAGATCGCATCAATATCTATGTAATGAGAAGGATGGTTTTAGCGAGTTATACCTAGTCCTGAGGCTTGCTCAACGACTATACCTCAGAGCAAGTGTGGTCTTCAACCACCTATCTTCGACGGTGTTTGTGCAGCTCCTGGTCTTGACGTCATCGTCCTAAGTGGCAGAAGTCTCTCGCCTCTATAGATAGTCCACAAAAACCACATGGAACTCTAGTCATCCTGAAGAATAGACTAGAAGGAGTCATCTGTTTCTGTCGGTGTACTAGTTATCGATACACTCTCCCACAACCAGTTGTTCTGTAGTTGTCTTTCCCTCACTATTCCTCCCAAGATGGGTAGAACTTGCTTGGGCTCTCTCAGTTACCACAATTAGAGAGGACAACAACTTTGTAGAGCAACTAATGTTTTGAGTTGTATCTCTGGAGAAGCCCCCTGTACCCCTCTATTTATAGTAGAGGGCAAAGTCAGGGTTCCCAATCTGTGCGGGAGTAGAAGGGTATGAAATTTACACAGCAGTAGGTGAACCGTTCGTTTCATAACTGAACCGGTCATTTGGCAAGGTGAGCTGATCCGTTCACCCAGTGAACCGGTTGTTTCACTTCCCAAACATGCCTGCAGTTGACTTTCCTTATTCGTTTCTAATTAACGCGGAGATTAATTCTTGTCCCAATCGAATTGAATAAGTGAAATGAAAACTTTTTTCTCTCAAATTGGGACAACTCAACACTACTCGTTTGGTCTAGTTGAACCGATCAGTTCACCAGAGTGAAGCGGTCATCTCACTGACCATGACCTGATCGGTTCACCCAGTGAACCAGTCGGTTGGTGGTCTAGATTGTGTAGAACACAATCAATTCAGTTCTCAATCAATCTGACACTCTAATAAGTGGGTTTAACACTTGAACTTGATGATTCTGAGTTAATTCTATTGATTGAATGTTTGATTGAGTACCTAAACACTTTAGTAATCAATCCAAATATCATTCATGGACAAACTCCTCTTCCAGGTTAATCCTTTGTGTGTGACCCTATAGGTCCCATTTCACGTTGGTAGTGAATGTCAATAACTAGCTTATGACATCACAAGTAAAGAGCGGTTCCTAGTTGCACATCAGTGCTACCCAAGTAAAAAGGAAAATTGGAGAACAACTTTCAATCCTACAATATGTAATTGGTGTTCCAGTGAATGTATAATTCCTTTGTCTCTGATATCCTAAATGAACTCAAGGCATGGAGTTGTCATCCTTTCAACATTCATTCATGCTTCTTGAACTAGTGAAGACTGTCTGATATATGTGTGACATCAATATCATATATTGATTCACATGTGCATGCACATGCCTTTCTTTGTCTCGCTTATCAAGTGGCATGGACATCGTACTCCCTAAGGAGGGACAAATCCCGTATCTATCACTCACAGTCCATCTCATGTGTCACAACCACCCAATCATCACCTTTATAACAACCCATGTTTTAGGACTATGTTTGTTGATGTCAAAGTGTGCCCAACCACATTCGACGAGTGCAATGATTTCAGTTCTAATAATCAAAATCACCACCATCACTATGCGAGATGATTATGACTACCATGTCATAGTTCCATGTGTCACTCTCATGGTCAGTCTGTCAGATACACTGTTCTCCAACATGTATTTGTGTGCTTGGTTTGATATCATATATCATGACAAATGAGACATTGTCATCAACCAACACACACTCTAGTCTTGATGTGTCATTGTTTTCTATCAATCTTCCACAATGGCATCTGACTAGGGACATAACAAGTATGTACATACTCTTAGCATTCATATGATCTCATTGTTCAGGTCCTCAACCCAAAGACATACATCATTGAGTTATTGTCATTCTTTAGACATTCATTCTGCTACATCATTTATCTCATAATCGATTGAGCTAGAATAAATGGGAAGCTTGCCATTGATATTTATCAAATCAATCAGGACATATGATAATTCAATCATCATATGATTGGATCTCTAGGCATACATACCAACAGTGTGCCATTCTAGAAGTGAGTCATGGAAAATCACACGACGTGGGTAAACTTACGCATAGTGCATCTGATAAGTCATTTGAATGATGATTATCTTCTAGAAACATACACGTTGCGTCTTAATGAAAACACGGTGTGTCATTAAAACTATCAGCTTGGAGACGACAAAAGGTTCTTTGGAAAGTCACATGGTGTGTGTAAATTCACACAAGACGTGTGTTACATTAGGAGGCTCTTGTTGGAAACAAACATGTCGTGCATTTATTCCAACATGCCATGTCCTCATCAAGTAAAAGAAAAATAAAAAGGGCAGCTGACATGTGCATTTGAACACATTGTGTACTTCAAAGCACATGTTGCATTGATGAGTCAGATATAGGGTTTCTAGCTCCAATTCCCAGCCGCCGTCCTCACTTCTTCAATCATTCATGCTATGTGTACCACCCAATAGTCGTGTTCATGCTCCATTGCTGAAATTTGACTAACACCATCGTCTCCAAGCTTCACAAGCACAATCATTGTCTTCCCAGCCAAGCAACAACCCGATGCCAACCTCCCACTATCTCTAAGCTCTGTCTCTAGACATCATTTGCCACCAAGTGAGAAAAAACCAAGGACATGCCCAGATCTGACAACCTTGCCACCTCTAGTGGTTTCTCATCTCTGATCTACATCCAAGCAACATCAAAAACCAAATTGCCCCCACTGCCTTCATAGATCTATCCCCGACACTACCGTTCAATCACGCTTGATTCCACCAAGCACCACTGATGTCATTGTGGCAAGCTTCCCCTCCTTTTCTTTCACTCGATCTAGGTCATCCTTGACCTAAAGCCTGCCACCACATAGGGGACATACCGTGATTGAAGCCTACACGTTGTAACACCTCCTCATCCTCGACCTGAAAATTATCTTCTTCCCAGAATACATGGTGTGTTCTACTTCAAAATGATGTGTCATGTCATTCTAAATTAACCTCCATCCAAACAGAAGACACTCCATGTCCTTATCTAGACACACCATGTCCCTTGTTCCAATAACACAAAGTAGCCCACCAGTGATACCAATTAAGCAAGCCTCCAAATGTCAATGGGGGGAGAGCTCTTCCTCAGATCCCATCTATGTCTCAACCACTTAGTTTAGAGTCATAGAGGCACAAGATGCCACTTACCAAACATTGATCACTCGTAGGGTTCTCCCTACATGCTTCTCATGTGAGAATACAGACGAGGTCCTAGGTTTGTTAGAGGAGCTCTGACTCAGGTATGCTTTCTGCACTGTGAACCAAACTTACCCTAGGGTTACCTATGAGTTTGTGACTATAGCGAGAGCTAATACTTACCCCAAAAATCCTCATGAGCCATTTTCTATCGTATTTTTCCATCTTTTGGGTCAGATCTACAAGTTTTAACCTTCAAACAATTCTTTTAGACATTTCAATGCCACTATGGTGGCTGTTTAGCGTATCCTCCACAATTTAATAGTGATGTTTTCTGGAGAGCATTAATAGATGATAACATCCATGATGCAAATAAGTTTGGGGCATCACACATTCATAATCCCATATTCCATTATCTCCGTCATCTTCTTAGCACATGGATTTTTTTTTCAAAAAAGGAAACCCAAGGAGTATGTGGAAAGTTGGACCTTTTTATTTTTGTTGGCAATGGTAAATGACTACCAAATCAATGATGGGTACTTCATTCTCACCAGGTTCTTTGAAATCAAGAAGAAGACCTTAGACGATATCATGATTGGTGGTTTGATCACCCAAATTGCCCGTAAGGTCAATGTTGATTTTACAAGTCTGGACAATGCACCTGGAAAGAGTCTAGTTGACATACAGTTGCTTGTTTATTCTGCTTTACTTGTGTGAGTAGCCAATGATGATATAAAATTCAAAAAGTTCTTTGATGATGACCAATTCATTCAACTATCTAAATTGTAGATCATAACTTTGACAAAGAAGGACAATTGGAAGTTTGATCTCTCTAGTGCTGATCACGATGAGGATGCACCCAGTGCAGCTACTACACCACCACCACCCTCCACCACCAGTTAACAGAAAAAGTATAGTTGGGTCCATTCCCGATGTGAACACCTATATGTCTACATGCAATAGAGATTTGATTAGTAGGATAGTCATCTCGATATGATGATCTAGTAGTATTCTATCATGCACAGTATGATACAAGGGATCGACACGTGGCATATTTCACAAGGTCACTATGCCATGACTCCACCTCCTCCTCCACCTCATGCTGAGAGGACCCCTACACAAATTCCCGATGACGATGATCTTCTGAACTAGTACTTCACAGTTGGTCATTAGGCCGCTGACCCTTCATCTTGATTCTACATGGAAGATACTCAATTGCTACCAACTTGAGTTTGATTGATGCAGTGAGGACACTACACATTTCAAGCTTAGGGGGGAAACCAACCAATAGCATAGTTATAGTTTCCCTTTCATCATTTTGTTTTTTGTTTTTGTTACAGTTTATGATCATGTCTGTGGAAAATCTAGTATGATCTGATACATATTCCTTTGTTTGAATTGAATTCCCTTCCATGATTGAATTGTTTGTCCCATCTTGTAATGAAACAAATTTTTAGAAAGGAAATCAAATCATGCATCAATTAAATGTAATTTCTTGCCGACAATCCTTGTTTCATCCAAATTTATTACTTTTATTCAGATGTTCACCTTTCACATCCTTGCCAAAATAAGGCATGTAATTACAAAAATATTCTTATACCAGTCAACTTCACATCCTTATTTAGTGTTGTAGATGACTTTATTAAATTGTTAGTGCATTTTCAACCTAACTCTCAAAGACTTTTTTTTAATAAATTGTTGAAATCCCATTAACTGAACATTCTAGCTAACTCTTCTATGCATTGGGTAAAAAGTTTTTAGTTTAAGACCCCGTAGTACGCGTAACTCGATTCACTCTTGATCATTATGGGCTAATTCTTGTATTCACCCCTATAAAGAATGGGTAAACCACCCACATAGCATGCTAGACTAGTGTAAGTCTGAACAGGTTGCGATAGTTAGGTGTTGTGTCTTAGAAGAGGGTAAATAACTCAAATCATCATTCCATGTGTGCATAAGTCTACATTAGCTGGAAAGTGTCAGAACCTTTGCTTCATTTCTTATGCTAAGGAAAAGAGATTGTTGATGGATTGTTTAGTTGATTTGGATTCCATTCCTTATATCTTTAATAATTGAGAGTATTAGGTTGCATATTCACTTCTCATTTGGTCTTCTCATCTAAATTCTATCTAATGTTGTTTTATTTATTATTCCATTTATAGTTTTGCACTTTGCTGAACGAAAACTTCCAATCTTGAGTGTTTAAGGTGATCTTATGGCTACTTGCAATAAATTTTATCTATGGCTGAATTGGCTTGAATCAATTTTTCCATTTCATTTAATTGATTCATGAGCTTGACAATTTTTTTCATTTGTGTTTCCATGTTCTTTTGCTTAAGGAAAAGCATTAGTTCAAGCTTAGGGGGATTTGATGTGTACATTTTATATAGACTTTTTACCCATTGTTGTACATGCTTTCAATTCATTTTGTACCTCATTTTGCCTCTAATTCTATTTGATTTCCTACCCTTTAGTTTTTGTACTCCCGTTATGTTTGAAATCACCAGTACATGATATTGACGATAAAATGGGGCCAATCCAACCAAAATCCAACCCTAGTTGGATCCCTGGAGAGTTTGCATACTTGATGGAATAAATCTTGAAAATTTTGAAAGAAACATGGCGTGTGTTCTATTACTGAAGATTTTGGTTTCCTCTATAGAGAAGAGGCACATCGTGTTCATGTAATGACATGCCATGTTACATCGATTGGAAGATGCACTCAAAAGTTTTGTAAACATTAAAGACGTACCTATTAAGATATTACGTGTCCACACAGTCAGAAAATCGGCAGTGGCTACTGAATCAAGATGACACACTATGTGTTAAATAGACACACCATGTCTTATTCACTCAGGTTGATCTCAAAATGTAGCTGCATGGCGTGTCTTTTGGTGACATGTTGTGCACCCTTAGCGGAAGCAATTTTGGCAGTAGTTACAAGAAACAACATGGCGGGCCTGCCATTGCACATGTCATGTCTCCATCAGTTTCTACAAAATTCAAAAACAACTGCCCCTCATTTTAAATACAAAGGCACCCATATATGAGGCAGTTATCTCTCGTCATTTTGGAAGCACACTTTGTGCATAAGGGCCCACAGCAAGGAGGATGCAATTTTGGGGAGAAAGAGGCATGAGAGAACCCAAATTCTTCTCCATTTCCCTTCAAGAAGTGTAGTAGGAACTTCTCTACCTCACCCAGGCCTCTTGCGAGAAAAGGTTGTCCAAGTTAAATCTCTAGCAAGCATAGGATTTTGTCCAGATACCTGAATTCTACCCTGCCCTTCTTTATTCCTTGGATTTTCCATGTTCTTTACTTCTCTAATCATGTCAAACTCTGAAATATGTACCTATTTCCTATGTTTCTTCATTATGGATGAGTAGTTCCCCTTTTCTTGGGCATGGGAGAGTAGATCCCATGATATTGCTCATGTGAACTCGTATCTCTTAACCTAAGCTTGTTAATTTTCTTCTCCAAGAGTTTTTACGGTGTAAATTGCTTGTATGTTTGCTTGGACATCAAACCTACATGTCTTATGCTTCTTTATGCAATACATGAGGATGTATAGAAAAGTAGGGAGTATTTCTCTTGTTAATGGACCCTAGACCATGGGAGTGGCTTGGATACATTGAGGATCTAAGGTTTCTATTTGAATTTTGACATAAGCACATGAGTGTTACGTTGAAATGAGAACCATCTCATATCATCGGGAGGTGTATGATGATGGGAACCTCCTTTTCAAGTTAATTAGCATGTTAATTATGTGGTTACATATGAGTAGTGGTATGAAATTGAAATCATGTGACTGAGATCTCTTAAAAGTCTAGTCTAAATCCATTTAGTGTTTAATCCTCATAGTTTTCTTTTAATTGTTGACTAGTGTAATCACAAACCAAACTCAACTTTTATAAACTAATATAGATTGTTGAACTTAACACACTTGTTCCTAACAATACCCTGTTCCCATAGATGATCTCAAATTTACTACACAGTCATATACTTGTGGGTAGTGCTCAAGTTTATAAATTTAAGACTTGCCCATTATAACTAACAATGCACTTCTAGTGTTAGAAGATTTGTTGAAGTCATGTGTCCTTGATTGGGGAGTTTAATGAATCACCAGCTTACTATAATGGATTTATGTTATAAAAATAGCTATTATTATGGCATTCACATGGCTCCATATGAAGATCTTTATGGGAGACAACACATATTTCCTCTATATTGGGATGAATGTTCCTCAAAAGGCATACTATGAATCTAAGTGGTTGCAATTGTAAGAATATTTTGATTTTATAGAGGATGAAGAGGGAACATGATACTTGAAAATCATATGCAAGTGCTTGTAGGATGGACACACATTTTCTAGAGGATGATAAACACAATTATCATATAAGTATCTACCAGTTTAATGTGAATTAGTTTCAAATTGATCATTATTGTGTATATTTTCATTAATTTAGTATATAAGTATCTAGATAAAAAAGTATTTTATAACTACTTGTGCAACATTTATATTATAATGATTTACCTAACATAGTGAGGCACTAATTGTTGTAGTTATTTATTGTAGGAGACTCAAAGACAATTGCCAAATTAGTCGATATCTGTATATGTCCTTATGCAGATTTGAGGCAAAGTTATACATTATAATTACAACTTTGCAATACAACATGATTGATACAACAAACTACATGGTTGATACATCAACCACATGGTCGATGGTATCGACCCTATTGTTGAGATTAACTATATTTCTAGGCACCTAAGTTGACAAAGTGATCCCAAGTACATACTAACAATCCAACACACAGTTTCATTTGAAATTTATTTATTTTCATCTGATGGCTGAGATGTAATATGAAAACTTAGATACCTTAATATATAATTATGAGATGTAACATGTTCTTCCCTAAGAGTATAAGTGCATGTGTGAGTAAACAAGAAGAATGGGAGTTTTGTTCTCCCTACTTTCTACCCATTAGAGTCTCATGTAAGGGATGTCACTTATATTCAATAAAGTCAATTGTCACTACCAATATACCCAATGATTCAAAACTTCCAAAAGAGCCACCTCGTCATACATCAAGATACACTTGTATTCTTTCTTTAGTTCCATACTTATAAAATACCAATAGAAGGAAACATTGATTGTGGGTAGTTCACCCATGAATTGATCTCATATCCAACTTCCAGCTCTGAAGCTCCAATTAACCTACTCAGTAAAATGCTCCCAATAATGATCATTCCCAGGGTATATCAATACAAAAAATTACCCAACTTTTCATAAGCCTCAATATCCACATTTCTTTCAGAATTTTGTTATTAATATTGACACAAGGTTAGGTGACACCAAATATAGAACCGCATATGTGATCATTTACTCATATAGATACAAAAATCTACGAATACACAAATATACACATTATGTTTGGACTAAAACACTAGTCAAAATCATCAATTGCATCTCCAATTAAACATGTAAGTGAAAAGATTCCATAAGTGGAAAAATGAATTCTTCATTTGGTATCACCCATCTACACATCTTTCATGGTCCTCGTTACTATATGGGGCATTGAGAAACCTAAAAAACTAGGTTCATCACATTCACCCCACATTAATTAGAATTTTTTTCCTTGAAATTCAACTGGTCTCATATACAAGGTCATCTCAAGGAGTATCTACTATCTTTAGGCTGCCACTTCCACATGCCAAGGCTATCACAATTTTTCATGCATCCTAAGTTGTCATCTTAAGATATATAACATCCAGAGTCTACCCACCCCACCTTATATACATGGAAGCATAATTTAAGTAATTCAGTCATAACATGAAATACTTTCAAGTTTACATCTTTTATCTCCCTAAGAAATAGGGTTCTATTTGTAATGAATTTGATAATCTATTATTCAAGGTTTCATCCTTCTCCCTACTCACCTATGTAAAATGGTATCAAAACTTCATGTCATTCAATAATGAAGCTTCAAATTTAACATCATTATTGTGGTTTCTGATCAACGTAATACATAGATTTCATAACTTGGGTAGGGCTTACTTAACATTCTTGAATATCAAGATTGCATCCCCCTTGTGTGAGTCATCATCAAATAAAAGCTTAGATTCAGAACATTTAAGGTTAAGACCTATATTTTGTGATCATGTATCGTTCATCAATATATATATATATATATATATATATATATATATATACATATATATATATATATATCACTTAGAGCTCAGGATTCTAAACTTATATATATTTCATGCATGATCATTGGGATAGATACTATACTAGGTCAAGCTTATCCGAGTGACTCTTCATACATAAATCATCTTTATAGCTCAAGTGAGAATTATGGAACCATATATGTTAACAAAGAGAAGAAGAAGCAAAAAAAAGAGTGAATATCTTATGCACGAGGAATTTACTCTTAGAACAAATGCTTCATAAATCACTTCACTTGCAACTATTAATGAACTTCACAAGCTTAAGTCACTCAAGCTAGGACCTAACCAAGTTAAAGGATATACTTTCATATCATTAATTTTCTTCCAATAACATTGTTTCACTCAAACCTCACACCTGAGATTTAGATCATATACATGAATCATGCATAATGACTCAACAGATTTACTCAGGAGTAAACTATCTTAGGACACATTATTTCACATCTTTCTCATATTATTCATATATTGGATATCAGGTCCTTAGGCCTTCTCCTCTGGGTTTCACTCTCACTAGAGTTTTCCATGTATTTGTCCTAACACTAGAGGTCCTCCTTTATAAAAGAGCTTGAGGATCATGCATATTCAACTTTGTCTTAATTTAGTTTACCTTATGTAAGAAAAAGTCGACACACTTTCATAACCAAGACTTAGCTTATGCATTTCAAAATTGGATTTATATCTCATATATGACTTAGATATTTATAAACAACTTATATCATCAGATAATAAGATTACCCATGATTATATCAACTATCATATTAATGTCTATCTATCTGTCCCATATCCCAATGAGGCTCTAGAAATCTACTCTAGAGCTATCTCTCTTCTAGACCGATGTCACTCCCTTTTATTAGGTTGCATGACCACCCCAACCATCACGTGCGTAGGGACACATTTTTATATTTACTTACATATATAATAAGGTATTATATAGTTTTTCTCTAATAAAAAATTCTCAAAGGAAAACTGAATTCGAGTCTTGAGTCGATTGGAAACAAAACCAAATAAGCAAAATCGAGTATCTTGCACACACTAGAGAGTCTAGTGCCATGTCACCTACTGAAAATGGTGAGAATAAGGTGTATACTAGTGAAAAATACCTGAAGACATGTGCACCATATGTTTAGAGTTTCTTTTCTCATGTCACCCATAATCTTCAAACAATCTAACATCCCATAGAACAACATTGTAAGGGATGATTGGCACTTCACGACCTATTATTGTTACACACAACTGTCTAAACCAAGTTCTTAAACATCTTGATTATGACCTATAGGCTAGTCAAACCTAGTCCTTATTCAACAAATTACTAAGTTTCTAGGGTTCAAGTAAAAGGTTAAATTTAGTTTTGTGTTTCATGATGACCAATTGTCAAGTGTAGCTATTGTTCAAGCTCTAATAATGATTGTAGCATCTCCTGATTCCACCTTCCCAAAATTAAGTTGGGTTGAGATGGGAAAACTCTGAAAATGTTAACCAAATGTATCAAACTGTGGTGCAGAAGCATTGTGTGCATGCATGAACAAAAAAATATAGGCATATACCACTAACATTTTAAGCAATCAACATATACACATTACAACATGTTTTATTACAACTTACATTTACTTATTGAAAAGAGAATTACACTGTCTGAACATGTATGCTAACTACATCTTACACAATGTGTACACTCCTCACTTCCTATCTTTTCTCACATTCTACCTCTGACCCTAAAACATACGTGAAACAACAGATCAACACATGAGGTGGTGTGTACATGGTAGAAAGATTAATACTTATATGGGTGCACATTTAAATAATTTGAGAGAAGAAAAGAAAGAGGAAAAGAAAACATTGTTTAATGTGAAAACCAAGGAAATCATTCTTTTATATTATCCTTTCGACAAGAATGTACTACTAAGTGGTTTAAACACTTCATATTTACTTTTATGTTGATCCTTCCCCACCCCTTGGGTTAAGGAAATCCCCGACCCTAGGGATATGGGGATGTGCTAACCAAATATTGTGAGAGAGAAAATATGAACACATAGTAGCTAAAAACCATCCATTTCTTCATTGTTCTTAGTGACATGGCAAAGATCAATAGTATATTCATAGTACATCTGAGCAATATTCTCAATTAAGAATAAACAACACATCATAGCTAAGTTTTACATGAGAAAACTAGTCATATACCTAAATCCATATATGTTCAACTTATCCTTGATCATTGAACATGTATGTTCATCACTTGATTAGTAACAATTAATCATAATTAGTACATGGATCATCATTATTAATGATATTCATGTCCAATTAGGGGTTCGATTAAACTAGATTCAAATTGACCTAAACTTTACAATGATATTTTTATTTTGATACATATGTCCTAATCGGGCTCTGATTCATTTCTAATATTTTTATGATGCTTTATCAAATTTTTAGAATTAATATGAGATTAAAAGAATCTCATTAGTCATAAATGAATAAAGGCCAAATATTTGGGTATATTATCTTAGATATGAGTCCACAATTGATGCCCAAATGATATTAGTGTTGACCACTATTTTTCTTAGATTTAATATACATTTCTCCTAATTATTCTAGTTATATGAACCTGAAAATTAATATCATCATCTAAATTATACACCATCCATACGAAATTCTCAAATATCCAATCTAAAGTCTATAAAGAAACATTTTACGAGTCTAGGGATATTCTTGGGGAACTATCTAGCCAAGGGAGCTATTTTCTATGGTTTATACAAGTTCTACATAGTATATGAGATATTTACCTTATGGGGGTTACCAGAGTTGTTGATTCTATGGGATAGGATCTAGATAAAATGGCTGAGGGAAATTCTTGCTGCCTCATTTGGTGTGAGACCCAACATCTAGACTAGGGTTGAGCCATATTGTTTGATGATTTATTGACTGATTTACTTGACTAGACTAACCAAACACCTTCTCATCTCTTCTTTGTGTGTACCAATCACAAGGACTGGATGTGCAAGCTATTTCTTCTAGTTCCTATGTGTTCCATCATGAGGAAGAAAATGACTAGGGCATACATAGAGACCGGGACCTCCTCACCCAAAGATCAAGCCGATTTCTTTGGTTAACCTCATAGAGTCGAGAGAACTAGGGAACAAGGTCCTGAAACTTTACCCGTAGACTCCTCTCTTATCCTTCCATCTTCAAGCTTTTTTTATCTCAAACATAGAAACTATCATGCGTGTTCCTCTGATCATAATTTGTCTGTTTTCCATTGTGGTTCCTAGACCTATATGTCCACACCACTACCAGAATGAGGAGAAAGTTTGGTGGTGTGGTATCAGGTTTGCTACTGTAGTGACTAAACCTCTAGGAAGTGGTGTTGGGAAAGTATATGATGCCTCATGCAATTCATCCCATCCCTTGGTTGATGGTGCATGAGGGTGGAGTTCCAGGTGATGTTGGCCTTCTCTAGCGGGTGTGTCTATATCCTTATCTCTAAACTACCACTTCTAGCACTAGCAAAAAGCCCCCTCCGTCGCTTCTCTATCACAACATCCTCGACAATTTCTCCTTCTCTAGGATCTTCCTCACGAGGAGCTAAAAAGGGAACCTCAACCCCATCAAACTAAGTGAGATAACTATGACTTATCTTGTCGAGGGTAACCTACTTCCCAACATTGAGGGGTGCGATGAGGTGGTTTCCAAACTCAGAGGAAGTCATTCAGACAACCAAGGGACTCACATACACATTTAGGATATCCCCGACAGTCTCACACAACCCTTCTCTCCCACGATCTACCCTAAATAGTAATCAATTACATGTTCTTACCTGAGACTATAGGTACATGTTTAAGTCAAAAAGAAGAATGAAAGTTCTATTAACCATGCTTTCTACCCCCTAGAGTCTCACGTAGGAGACATTACTTATATCCAGAGAAGGTGGCCATCACTACCTATATACCCAAGTTTGTGATGAATTAGAACTGCTAAAATGGACACCTCACCATACATCAAGATATACTCATATTATTCCTTTATTAATAGTTGCATACTTATTGATCCTTGGTAGTTCACCCATGACATGAGCTCGGGACCAACTACCAACTCTAAATATCCAATTAACCTAATAAATAAAATTCTCCCAAGAATGCTCCATTCCCAGGTATATCCATATCCACAAAACATATGACTCTCCATAAGCCTCAATATCCATAATTCTTTCAGAATTTCATCATTAACATTGAAACAATTTTGGCTGACACCAAATTAAATCTAAACACCAAATATAGAACCTCATATATGATCATTTGCTCACATATATACCCAAACCAATGAATGAAATATATACATTATGTTTTGACTCAAACATTTGTCAAAACCATCAATTGTGTCTCCAATCATACATTTAAGTGAGAAGATTCCATAACTAGAAAACATAATCCCTCAATATGGTATCAACCATCTTCATACCTTTCATGGTCCTCATTATTGTATGGGGTATTGAAAACCTAAAAAGAATCAGGGTCATCAAAGGGTGTATATTAGTTTTAAACTTTGTTTAGGGTGGTTTTGAGCCGTTCATTACTTGTTCTTACATCATTCCTATCAAAATGTACAATTTGCACCTGCAAAAAGCAACATCTAAGTGTAACTTGATGTTCAAGCATTCCAACATGAATATTATTTCATACAATACATCATTGGATCTTATCTATGTTCCTTGATCACCTAAAACACTTAATTCATATATTAGTAACACAAATGAGAAATATTTGCATCATCGAAAATCAGAGTGTGGAATATCCAAGAAGGCAACAATCTCCTAGTTTGTTATTATGATAATAATTTATAAAAGATAAATTTTAGATAGCCAAGAAAGAGAATCATGCTGTTGATTTGATATATAAATCAATTCTCATGGTTTTTATCCCCCTTTGTCAATAGGTGGGCATACTTCCTCTCATGGAGTTACTTTTCCAATAAGAGATAATCATATGGAGAGGGGCACTCATACCCAAGAAACAAGAGAATTCCAAATGGAAGTGACAATTGAAATAATAGTGCATGATATACAAAAGCTACAATTAGATCAAGGAATGTTTGGTAAAGATGTTTCAATATCAATGAGAGGAATCTTAAGTCCTTATTTTAAACATGCCATTAGAAAACTAAAGAGAAAACAAAAATAAATATCTAAACCAATATTAAGGAATGCTAAGTCCACAATTAAAATAAAGAATCCATTAAAGATAGAAACTAGTGAAGACAACAAGATAAATCACATGATTTGAGATCCTCCTTAATCTCAAACTCATAAAAATCAAGCTCAAACAAAGAGCATACAACTAACATAAATATATCCACTAAAGAAATTATACATAATTACAACATGTATAATAATCCATTTCAGTCCCCAAAGAACATAAATACATGCAGTGAACTGAATATAAATACAATTGCAAGATATTGAAAATGAAACTTCACATTCAACATTTCACATGAACTTTATTTCATTGACCATCCCCTTGATTGACCTAGATGTTAACCAAGAGGCAGTCCGCTAGAACATTTTATCTTATAAAAATACCCACCTCCACAAATTTATTATATTAGATTAAATACTAATTGAAAAAATCCACTAATAGCAATATTTAACCATTTTAAAGCTAAGAAATAAAAAAAGATAAATTAGATATCCATCCATGGTCATGATATTTCAAATCCTCAATATAGAGAGAGGTACTTGGAGTCACTCATGAGAAATCACAGTGACCAAATTTCCAACAAGAAGTAATATATCTGAGAAAGTAATATATTATTCTGAGAACAAACAAGATCCCTTGTACCTAGATGTCTATTCTGAGAAAGTAATATACTATTCATCATATTTATACAATTTGTAAATTCATCTAAAGATCTCTTAAGATTTTCATTTTCCTTAGAAAACATCAATGAGTATTTAGTAGTCTGAATTAAGCATCTCTGAGTACTAGAAATATTATGTTCGAGTAGAAAATATTTATCATTTAATTCAACATTCACATCAAGGATAAGAATATTATAAAATCTAGGCAACGAATGTCTTATTTCTCTATATTACTACTTACATGAAAGAGTAGAAACTTGAGTTCACAAATAAATATCTTGAGAAGCTACATTATCTATTATTTTCTTTTCATTAGCATAATAATAATTTATCTCATTAAATTCTACTTTCAAAGAGTCAACAATAGTAGCAAATTTATGTTTCTTTTTCTTATATTTTTTATCCTTTTTTGATGTAAGTTCAACAAGTTTGATAAGTTCATCTTTGAAGAAAGTTGAGAAATATACCCCACTATCATCACTTTATGCACCATATTCCTCTTGTTCATCATGCTCATTATGTTAGGCAATTAGGCATTCAACTACATGGTGGAAAACATCATCCTCATCATTTGACCTAGGATTTGAAGATGAATATAAAAAAGCATGACATGCCTTCTTATTTTCCTTGGATTTCTTGTTCTTCTTTTTGTTCTTTAGTTCTTGGAATTCCTCTTCTAGTGTCCCCTTTCCCTATAAGCATGACATCTAGTAGAGAAATAAATACAACTCTTTTTAGAAGAAAAGGTTGACTTCTTACCCCTATATTTCTTTTTTTCCTCACTAGTAGATGAGCCACTTGATGAAGAAGATGGTTGTTTTGAAACTCTTACTTTGAGGATGTGCTCTTTCTCTTAGAATAAGTTTCTTTTTCATTTGATATCTCATTATCTTGAAGCTTGAATTCATTAGTTTCTATGTTACCTATAAGTTCTTCAAGCTACAAAGTAGAAAGATCAGAATATTCTTCTATGGAAATAATTTTCTTTTCATACTTATAGGTTAGAAAATGTAAAATCTCAGTATAACAAGCTCATTATATTTAATATTATTTCTATAAGATTTCATGGCATTTATAAGGAAATACATCTAGAGTACATTTAAAAAACAATTTCATGGTTTGCGATGTGAAATAAATCTAGTTTAAAGTTAAGCATATTCATTTTTGTACCTTTACTTTATTGGTTCCTTCATGGTTAGTAGACAATTCACTCCAAATATCATAAACAATTTCACAATAGAAGGTTCTATTAAACCCACTAGGAGATAGTAAAGAATATATAACACTTACAAAGTAGCATTTCTTAGCATAGCCACGTACCATTTCTCAAGCTCTGTTGTTGGAGGCACATATGGTAGAATGACCATATTCTAAAGTCCAAAGCTAATGCCTTGAAAGAAGAACTACATATTCATTTTTTGGTATGTATAGTTGGATCCGTCAAAGAATGTTGTTTGGTAGACATTCACACCTTAAAGGTTGAGTTCGCTCAAGGGATTTTTCCTCATCTTCTAGACTTGTTAAATATCCTTGAATCCAACCTATAATGCCAATTGAAACCTCTAGGGGTGGTAATAGAGTATATCCAAATTTATATAACTTAAAAACAAAAGAACAATTAATTGCAACTTGCTTAAAAGCTATTTCTATGGAAATATTAAAGCAAGTAAGAGAAAAGATAGGAAACCGCAAAAGACACATGATGTATAGAGGCTTTTTGCCTGAAATGCCATCCCCCACTACCTAGTTGTTGCAACTAGAAATTATTATCTTGTAATCTTATTTCTTTTCTAGACTGATACAAATTACAAATACCAGTGTCTTTTGTGATTCAAGATAAACCTCCTTTTCACTTGAAGGATAATTTTTTCCTTCTTTGTGATACATCAGAATACAACCCTCTTTGATGAAGATCTCAATCTACCTCATTAGCCTTTTCACAAGAAGTAACTCCAAAGAAACTTTACCGCAACCTTCTCGCAAGAAGTAGCATGAAGAAACAACCACACATGGAGCAAGAATGAAGAAAGAAAGTACAACCCATCTCACAAAGATTACACATTTTAATCACTAATGAACAAGTGGTGATCAACTCAAAATAAGTTTAGGCAAGACTATATTTTTGGAGTAGGATACTAGGTTCAGCTAAATCTTAGGTTAGCTTGAAAGAAGTTGGAGATAATAATATGATATTCTATGCTTGGAAGGATAGCATGTAGTGGGCTTGGACAAGTGTGCTTTAGGTGTCCATATATCACTCACATATATAGGGAAAACTTAGGAATATATAAGATCGATGTTGGAAGTGTTTAGGGCGAGCTTAATAAGAAATTATTTGTTATCTGATAGGTGGATGGGACTAAAATGATTAATTGTGCGCTAGTAAATTTGTTTGTAGAGCTACACTTAGATGAACTGTAATTCAATTGACATGCATCTCTATTGAATTCAAATTCGACCAAAGCACTTTTGACACCACATTTTTTCTGATGATATTGTCTTGAATGATCTAAAGTTCAACCAGAATGCTTCTCAGTTGAATACAGTTCAACTCAAAAACACTATTTGAAGAGGTCCTAAAATTTTAAAAAATGTCTCAAATGGATATGAAAACATTATATGCCTACCCTAATAGGTGTATATTAGTATAAAAATTGTTTTAGGATGACATTGATCCATTTGTCACTTCTCTAACATCATTCCTATCAAGTTGTAAAATTTTCACATATACAATGCATCATGTAGGTAGAATTTGTTGTTCAAGAATTCCAACACACATATTATTTTTCTTTGGATATTATCTAAGTTCCTTGATAACATCAAATACTTAATTCCCATATAAGTAACACACGCTAGAAATATTTTCATGATTAGAATTAGAGTGTGTCATATCCAAAAAGTCAACAAATTTGACTTTGGTAGGGTCAGCCTCAATGCCGGTAGTGGATATGAAGTAGACAAGGAAAACAACTTTGTATTGAAGAAAAGAACACTTCCTTAGATTGACATATATTTTCTAGTTGTAAATTGTGTTGAAGACAAGTCATATATGTGTTAGGTGTTCATTTTTAGTATTACAAATAATGAAAATATTGTCAAAGTTGACTGCCAAAATTTCACCAATGAATGACTGCAATACATGATTTGTGACTCTTATGAAGGTGTTGGGTGCATTGGATAGACAAAAGGGGATGAGATTCCATTCATATAATATATCTAGGGGTTTGAAGGAAGTTTATTTTTCATGAAAGTCCTTGACACATATTTGGTGTTAGCCGTTACAGAGGTCAATCTTAGATAAATAGTGGGATCCCATCAATAGATCAAGCATGTCATCTAGTGTGAAGTAGAAAACTAATATTTGAAAACAATCTTATCAATGTGTGGGTATTCTAAACACATTATTCTACTACCATCATTCTTGGAAGAAAGGAAATAAGTACCTCACAAGAACTCTTACTTCCAAGAAAGAAACTTGTAAGCAGGAGGGCATTGACCTATCATTTCAATTCACCATGCTTAGTCGGGTTCACATGGTAATGAGGTCTTTTTGGGAGAGGTGACACTAGAATATAATCATTCTCATCTAAATATAACACAAATGTGGGATATCATTACCAAGAACACTTCCGTAGACTGACATATTTTTTCTCAATGTGAAGTGTGTTAGGTGTTCATTTTTATTTTACCAAAAATCAAAATATTTTCAAAGTAGAGAACCAAAGTTTTACAAATGAATGGATGAAATACGTGATTAATGACTCTCATGAAGGTGTTGGGTGCGTTGGATAGGCCAAAAGGCATGAGAATCCATTCATATAATCTATCTGGAGGTTTGAAGGAAGTTTTTGTGTTGGATCAAATGGGCTCTACATGGGGTTAATAGATATAAAAACACTTGCAAAAAAATTGTTAGACCTTAAAGTTGCTAAAATGTATGGGATTGCAAATATTGAATTTGTACTACAACTAAACATACATAGTAAGGATGAGAGATATTGAACAAATACAAGAATACTAGCTGTTTAGAGTGGTTCCAATCTCCAAACTAGGAGATAGCCTGTCCGCTACCTAGAGAGGTCAAGCTCTAGGATTTTGCAACCAATGTATACTTATATTCCATTATAAGACATACAAGATGAACTTCCTTTTCTAGGGACAAGGATGCCCAATCTTCCCTTTGAGGACAAGGGAGACAAAACCAACCAAGGTCTTACCTATTCGGAGGAGCTAGAGTCTTCTACCTCTACAAGGTCTTACCCACTCTAGACCCCTATGACAAGGAGATCCCCTTCTTGCACTGAGTCTTTTGCCTTGAAGGATTTACCCACTTCTACTCCTAGATCTTTAGCCTTGACCTTTTTCTTCACCTTGGAAAAGCTTTTGCACCATCTTCTACATCTTGAAGAAGCTTGCACCTTCTACTTCACTTGGAGAAGCTTTCACCAACTTGATCTTGAATAGAGGGGTTGGGGAAAGAGAAGGTTTTAGAGCTTTACAAGTATACAATGAAGTAGCTCTCTCACACAGATCCTATATCACTCATATGGATGTTTTGATTTGCAAATAAGAGAGAAAAGAGGCTCAAGTGGTCTGAATGCACTCAACTATATCTAGGAGATTGAATAGTTAGAAGGAACAACCCTAGAATGAACTCCAAGAAGTCCAATTTATAGTTGGGATGTCCACTAGAGGGTTGGATCACTAAGGAACATTTTCTAGCCATTTAGGATGTTGCAACAGATATAATTTTTAGTTTTGCAACACTCCAATGATTATAATAACTTTTTATGCACTTTCTGTACAGTGCAGTTGGTCGAGTTTTAATAAAGGTAACTCGACTGATTGCACTATGCGATAAAGTTAATTTAAAGAATTCATTGAGTTTATCCTGGATGAAACTTGGTCAATCACTTAAAATTAATTTTGTCCAGTGCAGGGATCGGTCGAGTTCTATCTAAGGTAAACTCAGTTGAATCTGAACATTCTCAAAATCCATCAAGGGGATCGGTCGAGTTTTCACAGGAGTAACTCGATCAAAAAACATATTGTGATGAGTTTTAGAAAATGTCATTAGAATGATTAAATGTTCAAATTTAGGGCTCCTGATTTTTATCATCTTAGTTACAATTCATTATATAAATACAAATGATTATAAAAATCACTGTAACTGTTTTAGGGTATGTTCCAAAAAAAATGCATTTGCATTGCTTTTTACTTGAACTTGATCAAGCTAGGGCTTGATTGAAATGATTATTTTCATGTACCTAGTGGGAGGAAATCAATCTCAAATAAACAAATTAGATACATATGAATGGAATGGTTTATTCATTATCAAAATATGGACAATGTATAACTCTCATGTCAACATTCTCCACCTTTTTGACAATGACAAACCATTCCTCAACATATTGAAAAAGGATATAAAAATTTAACCTTTACCTATTGAGAAGGGTGTGAGAGTTAAATCTTTACCTTGTGAACTACATGGGGATGCATGATTGAATAATGTGAATTGCTCCCCCTCAATTCATGATTACCTATTAATGCATGGTTAGTCTTTCCAAAAACAATCATAGCACATATATATTGTGTGGTCCTCTAGCAAGTCACATGATATTTCAGATAAATGACAAGAAAAAGGATCACATCAGCAATAAATTCAATATGGCTGAGCACATTTCTACCCCTTTGTCATATCAAAAAGGCAGGGGGTTAGAAGATCTATAAAGCATAGGTCTTGTCCACTGGCACAAACTACACAAATAACCACACAAAGTACACACTAAACAAAGACAAAAAAAGAGAGAAATAAGCAATCTAGAGTCATAATCAAAATAGGGGATAACATACCAATAACTCATAAGATATAGTCAACCAAAGAGTTAAGGTACATAATATTAAGATTACAAAACCAAACTTGTCCTCTCAGAATAAAAACTAAGAACCAACGGAAAATGACGAGATGATAAAATTGTATGCCTCAGATATAGTGCCCAAATGCCAAATACATGATAATCTACAAAAGAATATATATATATGTATATATATATATATATATATATATATATATATATATATATATATATATGAGAACTATAATATACTATAGAACTAAACATCTACGTCATCAACTGCATCAACTATGCCCTCCTCCTCATCCTCATCCTCAGGCTGAGAGTCCTCATCTCCATCAGATAATGCGTAAGTGGCAGCAATTGTAGCCTCACCATCATCACCACCATCAGAGCGATCATAATACTCAACATCCTCAACATCAGCCTCATCCTTAGTGTCCCAATATGGAATATCTACATCAGTAGGAGTCCCAAAAGCATGTATACCAGGCCACCTGGCATTCTACATGGCCCAAGACATGCCACATGCATGTAAGGCATTTACTTGTGGAAAGGTGGGAGGAGAAACTAAATCATAACCAGCAAATAGAGTGGTAGCAGGGCCAAGATGAAGAGCTAGAAGAGGAAGAGCACAAGGGGTAGGGGAAAGTCCACCATCAGCTGTAGCAGGCTGTGCAACAGAAGTAGCAAGAGATGGGGTGTCAAGGTAGAATTGATTGTATGCATTGGAGGCATAGTCAATGTTAGGGTATGCCTGGTTGGGTGGGTAGGGATGGCTGCAAGACATGTTTGTATCTTACATGATTTGGCATAGGTCCTAGTGAAGATGATCTTGAACCCTAAGGTTATATGCTTATTGATGTAACATGTATCCCATTAGGGCTTCATTTGATATAGAAAATGAGGTGTGGTCAGGTCGGGGTGGTAGTGGTGGTGGAGGGGCCTGGGTGGAGGTAGAGGCACCAGTATGGTGGAAGAAGAAGTAGGTAGAAAGTTCTTCTTAATGGTTGTATCACTAATTCAAACCCCTCTATGACTTGGTTTGTATCCAAGGTCATGGATGAGAGATTTTTCACAATGGTGAGTAAACACACCATAGATCATGTTTGTATAAGGGAGATAAGTGTTGGTGGTATTCTACCTGGAGTCAAAGCGTATGATATGATGGAGAATCTAGCGAGCCCACTTCACACCGATATCATTCAAGAGATAATACATGATCATTTTTGTGTTCTCTGTAATCTTTGTTTGATTTTGCTTGGGATGGGTATTGCAATTGACTACTAAGGTGATTAGTCTTGTCATGATATCAAGAGAAGAGGAGGGTAGGGTTGAGTTCTTCCTATGAGGGATGTCTAGTTTCTTCAAAAACTTATGGATGTCAGAAAGGGCAAGCATGGGATCAAATCTCTTGTATAAACCTTCAGGGTCGAAAAGATCATGTAATTGTGGATAGGAAGCCACCCAAGAAGCAATGACATCAGTACCAGAGAAATAGGTATTTAAAGAATCCTCTGAGATTGTAATATTGGTACCAACGATCATAAAAGTCAGGATGACCAGGGTATTAGGTGGTGAGACTAGGGTAGTGTAGTTCCATGTCAGATTGATGTAGAATTTGTAGGCATCCTTCATGCTAGGCATGGCATTTGCAAAGCACGTACGCTCTACACACAAAGCACTTAGGTTATGTGTCTTTAACACCCTATATACCTCCTTGATCATCTCAGTCATTGTAAACTGAGGTTCAAACAAGGCACAAAAAGGAAAGGAATTCCTAAGAAGGAGTTCCTTGTACCTATTCAAGGATTAATTTAAGATAAAGGAGGTGCCATCAAAGGAGACATGCCTTGGAGCAGTTGGTGTGGATGTTTCCCCAGTTGGGGCAGATCTCTTCATATGATTAGAGGCCATAAGGTCGAAGATAGAGAACATAACCACCAAACGAGAGAGGAAACACACAAGGTAGGCCGACTAACCACATAGGTCACATAAGGGAGAGAAAAAGAGGATGGATTGAAGGCCAAGAAGGGTGTAGGAGAGGATGGGTTCACCTAGGGTTGAAGGATAAGCACTGGAGAAGGGCTTTCAGTCGTCTTTTCTCTAGTTGAGAGGGAGACAATTTGGTGGATACCCTTCATAAATTTGTCCCAGTGCCATTGTTGGTCGAGTTCTGAGTTTAGGAAACTCGACCGATCGAGTATTTCAGCTTTGTCCTCGACTAATGATCAGTCGAGTTATAGCAGGTCACATAGGAAATTTAATTATATACCTCTAGAGTGTTATAAAATTTATTTTTCTATCCTATCATGTATTTTAAAAATATTGAAACATGTTTCACTCATAATAAGATACGATTTTGTGGTAAAATAGTCTTTTGCAAAAAATAGCCAAAAACAAGTGAAATAAGGCATGAACACATGTCAATTATAGCACTTTCAGTTAAGAGATTATCAAATTTAAGCAAAAAACATATAGGTATGATAATGTCTAGATATATTGCATGTTAATATCATCAAGAGCAGTTATAAGCAATTTTGATCAAATGAATGTAAATTGCTCTCTAGCTAGAGGTTTAGTGAAAATGTCCACAAGATGATTCTCTGTGTCCACATGTGTGATATACATATCCTTCTTGGCAATGTGGTCACAAAGAAAATGATGACGAGCCTATATATGTTTAGCTCTACTATGCAATATAGGATTATAAGACATATTAATTGCACTAGTATTATCACAATAGATAGGAGTCATCAAAATGAATGTTAAAGTCTTGGAGCATTTGCTTTATCCATAGAACTTGAGCTCAAAAACTCCCAACTGCAATGTATTCAACCTCAATAGTTGAAAGAGACAATGTGCTTCGTTTCTTAGAGAACTAAGAAAGCAAGCATCATTCTAGGAAGAAGCAAGTTCCACTTGTGCATTTTCTATCTCTCAAGACCCTACATAATCAACATCACTATAGGCTGTAAGTGTAAAGTACCTTGACTTGGGATACCATAATCCAAAATTTTGAGTTTTGGCTAGATACCTCAAAATCCTATTAACCTCTATGAGATGTGATTTTCTTGGACTTGATTGAAAGCAAGCATACAAGCCAACACTAAACATTATTTCAGGTCTAGGGGTGGTTAAATAAAGTAAACTTTCAATCATACCTCTATGGAGCTTCTCATCCACTTTCACACCTTCTTCATCTTTGTCAAGCTTGGAGGTGTTTGACATGGGGGTGTCCATCGACTTGGTGTTCTCCATCCCAAAGAGCTTAAGTAGTTTACTAGTGTACTTTCCTTGGTTTATGAAGTTACCTTCCTTGGTTTTCTTAATTTGGAAGTCGAGAAATAAAGTAAGCCCCCCATCATGCTCATCTCAAACGCACTCTGCATAAGAGAACCAAACTACTTGCAAAGATAAAGATCAGTTCCTCCAAATATAATATCATAAACATAAATCTAAATAATGAAAATTTTTTGAGTAGTGTGTTTTAGAAATAGAGTATAGTTGACTTTGCCCATGGTATAACCATTTTCTAGCAAAAAGTTATTTATTTTCTCATACCAAGCTCTAGGGGCTTGTTTGAGTTCATATAAAGCTTTTTGTAACGAATAATATGGTTAGGCAATTTATCATATTCAAATCCTAGAGGTTGAGCCACATAGAATTCATCTTCTATTGTACCATTCAAAAATGCACTTTTAACATCCATTTGATAAAATAGGAAATTCTTGTAACTAGCAAAAGCAAGTATCATTATAATAGATTCAAGCCTAGAAATATGTGCATAAGTTCCATCAAAATCAATACCTTCCTGTTAGTTGTAACCTTGAGCTACTAACCTTGCTTTGTTCCTAACCACTTTCCCACTTTCATCAATCTTGTTTTGTTAGACCCACTTGGTGCCAATGATCTTTCTATCACTTGGTCTTGGCACTAAGGTCCACACTTTGTTCTTTTCAGACAGCTCTAACTCTTCTTGCATGGCTAGGACCCATTCATAATCTATAAGAGCTTCTTTGACATTCTTTAGCTCAAGTTGAGAGATGAATATGTTTTCGGCTTGTTCCTTGTTGATTACAGCCCGCGTCTTCACCCTTTCAAAAGGATTACCTATAATGATCTCTTAAAGATGATGCCTTACAAAGTGGGGAGTTGGATCCTTCTTTTCTTCTTCTTCCTCTTGTTCATCAACCAACACCTCTTTTCCTTTATCAACAATGTTGAGATCTTTCAAGTGAGGGATCGCCTCATCTACAACATCATCATTAACAATATTCTTGGAAATAGAGGGGTTAGTCTCAACAAATTTAACATTGATAGATTCTTCAGGTTTAGATAATTCAATGTTAAGCACTCTATAAGCCTTTCTAGTAGTGCTATAGCCGATAAAGAAAGTCTTATATGATTTTACATCAAACTTATCGATAGAATCCTTGGTGGTGAAAACAAAACAAGGACAACCAAAAGCATGAAAGAAATCAATTGAAGGCTTTCTACCATGCCGTAACTCATAGGGGGTTTTCTTTAAAGATGGATAAGTGGAAAACTAGTTTTGTACAAAACATGAGGTGCTAATGGCTTCGGCCCAAAACTTCTTTAGAGTATCATACTCTAGAAGCATAGTCCTAGATATTTTGTATACCGACCTATTCTTTCTCTCTGCAACCCCATTTTGTTGAGGTGTTTGAGGTGAAGAAAACTTCTGTGCATACTCATATTCCTCAAAAAATAGTTCAAACAAATCATTTTTAAACTCTCCCCCATGGTCAATGTGGATAGAGATGATCTGGAAAGAAGCTTTGTTTTCAACTCGTATACAAAATTATAGAAAATATTGAGAGTATCACTTTTTGAAACAATAAAGAAGGTATAATTAAACTGAGAAAAGTCATCGACAATCACAAGGCAATACTTGCTACCACAAAACGATCGAGTTCTCATTGGTCCAAATAGATCAACATGAAGAAGTTCAAGATCTCTCTTGGTACTAAGGACTCCTTTGGATTTAAATGAGTATTTGGTTGCTTTCCTTGGGTACGAGGTTGGGATTCCTCATCCTTCTCAAAATCCAATTAAGGAAGTCCCTTAACCAATTCATTTTTGCTCAACTTCTTCCACTGATACTTATTTACATAACCAAGCCTACAGTGACACAAAGATATATCACTCGAGTTGACAACAAGGCATCTACCAACAATAGGCTTAACAGAGTCAAGAACAATAACATAGAGATTACCATTTCTAGTTCCTTTATATATAACATTGTAGTAGAGGGAATCTAGAAGCAAGCATTCAAGTGAGGTAAAAAGAACAAGATAGCCATTATCACATAATTGACTAACACCAATTAAATTGTGATGT
This sequence comes from Alisma plantago-aquatica, assembly GCA_963693085.1. Lineage (NCBI taxonomy): Eukaryota > Viridiplantae > Streptophyta > Magnoliopsida > Alismatales > Alismataceae > Alisma > Alisma plantago-aquatica. The sequence continues at coordinate 477,134,453 of OY856413.1, read as the reverse complement.
AGGACATCTACAAGAAGAACATTATTGATGCAAAGTGAATCACCTACATCACCCTCACCTAGTACTTTACTTTTGTTTTTGACACCAAATGTAACTGATCCTCCTTTCTTCTTTGTGAATTGATTGAAGTGGCTGATTTCACCTATCATGTGCTTTGAGCAACCACCATCAACAATCCATTTTCCTTTTACCTACAAGAAACGAAGATTTTTGTGCCTAATTCAAACCTTGGAACCCAGTGTTAGCTTGGAGAACCATTTCATCTTTGGGTTGGTCCCCTTCTCTCTATAAGGACAATAAGTAGGTCATCACTCTTTTAATGCACACAAACCATAGGGTTCTTACAACTGGATGACTCTCCATGGAAAAGGAGGTTCCTTGATTATTTTCTTACCCTTGCTCTTTCTCTTTGGAGCTCCATCATATCTTAAACCAATTTTACCACTATGTTTGGTAGAGTGATCTAGTACTTCATTGAGGGACTTTTTCCCTTTGAGTAATTTCTTCAAGGAAGCTCTAAGGTTTTTATTATCATCACTAAGAGTAATGATTGTGTATGAAGAAAGTAGGCCTCCAAACATAGGGCTTTAGTGGGATAAGAATATCATTCAAGAGTAATGATAGATAACTCATCACTAGGCAATAGAGGTGTAGAAGATAGATCATTAATTTGAGCAAGAAATCTAGCATTTTCAGTTCTAAGCTAGATAATCTCATCAAGATAAATCCTATTTTCATATTTAATAGAATCACAAGCATGTTTAAGATCATCATTTTCAGTTCTAAGTAAAACAAGCTCATCAAGTTGTGCTTGGTTTTCCTCCTTAAAACTATTGATGTTCTTAAAGGTAGATACCATTATCTACTCCAACTCCATTGTATTGGAGCTCAAGATCAAGGAACTGGCTGTGAGAACCCATTACACTTAACAAGATTACTCAAAATACAAAACACAGTTACTCATTAATTAAACACAAATAAAAAAAAGATAAATAAAAACCGATTTCAACATTTCTCAAATGCTCAGAAACATTTACATAAAAGCCCAACAACTTGCTTCATTCCATATTAAACTCAATATCCTTTATACCTTCTCTATAACATCATTTACAACATAAACTTTACAAAGGAGCATTATCCACATATTCCACTTATACAAGCATCAACATGCTATCAAAAGCTTAGTTCAATTGAAACATCATATACACACTTTTCACCTAGACCTATGAGTATAGGGATGACTCTAAGACACACTAGACAACTAAATAAACTTCTCTAAGGTCCGTCACCATATTTATTCCTCATTTCCATAGTTCTATTATTGTTGTTGTTGATCACCTAAAAATATGTGATGACCCAATGGTGAGACCCAGTCCCAACGAAAGATATAACTCTCTCTAATAGATATTGATTACAACAAATTATTTTACAATAAGTAGGCTGAGTAGTTGGAGTATTTAATGGACAATTGAGTTGATTAAACAGTTCAAGCATACTGAACTAGTTAAGCATATAAGCTTAGAAACAAGTATAATTATCAGAGTATATGTAGACTATCATCTTAGATTTTATAATATTGCATCAAATAACCAAGGTCCGCACTAAGCTAACTATCATCTTATGCATTGCTAACAATATAAGCAATCTAGTATCATAAGCATCTCTAACATCATGAATATGTCTAGAAATGTAAGTATAGCTAACATTGTTAGCATGTCTATCAAGTTGAACATATCTACATCATAGGTATAACTAACATCAAAGAAAAATTATCTAGATAAGCATGATTCACATTTTAAGAATCTCTAATAATAGAGACATGGCTAGCGATATAAGCATAGCTAACAACATGTGATAACTTTCACCATTAGCATAATAAATAGTAGCAGTATATCTATTAACATAGTATGACTACTGTAGTACAGATCTACATCATGAGTATTTCTACAACATAAGCATATCTATTATCTATTAATGCACTAATCATCATTTTTATGTAAAGATAACAACCAAGAGTTATCATCTAATATGAAGCATCATGTATAACCCTAAATAGATATGCTACATGCTTGTATTACATCATTTATTATGCCCTGGGGAGTTTGAGTCGTACCATCCAAAGTCCAAATGCTCCCTGTGAAGGGTTATTGATAGTTCCATACAAGATCTGAGAGAGTCGGTATCCTAATATCTCTTTCCCTCGGTCAGTACGAGTAAAAATATAGTGTCATATCAGTTTATTCTGCCACTACAATGACATATAGTCAAGCAACTAACAACTAGTCTACCCTTGGTACATGTAATGACACTAGAGAACATACTCACACATGGTCATTCTATAAGAGGTGCCTACAGTTATACTACTGCCTTTCACTTTTCACAATATATGAGGCATGACTGCAGTCATCCTCCATAACCTACAGTTGTATATGACAAGGATATTCCCTCAACTTGTCACCCTCGAATACTCAACAATATGAGCTTTGAGTTTCCCTTAGGAATAATCGTGTCACCATCCAACAAGTTCTAACATTGAAGATGGTTCTACAACACAGGGCACTACATGATTAGAATTTTACTTGATTAGTTATTGCCAATTGGGTGAATTAAGGTTGCATCAAACAAGTGGATATACAAACCCTAATTCATCTCTATCAAACATTGTTATATAACAACTTCATAAGATATAAAACATATGAGACATATTGTTCCTCATCTCATCATCACATGGTACTATTCACTTTCCATTCATGAAATTAAACTTATCATCATACTATCATAAAATATAAATCCTTAGCACAACATCATAGGGTATCAACCCTTGTCAACATAAGAGGATTATACCTCATACAAGGCTCAACTATGCCCAAAGGTCACTAAGACCATCATATTATTTCTTGCAAGTTCATCATTATGTTTCTATGCCTTATTACAAAGATCAACAAACATCACCACACATGTGATTCACATGCTCATCATAATCAGCATTAAAGAACTAAAATATGTTCACAAGATGTCATTGCAGGATTATCTTAGCATTCATGAGTATTACTTTATTATATCAACATATAAGGAATACATTTATGATTGGCTATCATCACACTTATAGTGTACACATTTAACATAAGAAATCATAGATCATAAAGCTAAGATGACCAGCAGTTAACACATTAGAGTTTCAATCAATCATTAGGAAGGATATTCCATCATTATATTAATCATTCAAGAAAGGATAACATGATTAGCCACCATTCTCTATTTTCATTAGGGTTAGGTTTAGCAAGGTAGGTTACATTGAAGTTATAGTTTAGCATTCATTCACAAACCATCACTGATAGCATCCCCATATATAATATTGGATGCATAAGACAAAACATCTTCATCACATTTCATACCATTATCAAGTATGGATCCATGCATAACTTAGGATGTTACCCTTATATTATAGTATATTAGTGTTCCAAAACAATAAGAGAGTACTCCATTATTCAATTATTCCACTAAGGAAGGTTGGTCATAGTTAATCACCATCACCTGAGTTCATTATGATTAAGTGTAACAAACTATAACCCATTAGGGTTATATACCAATAGAATATGGTCATCATCCATTCTATTCATATGAGGGAAAAGATAAGACTACATTATTAAAGGCAAACCTCCATCAGTTCCAACATCATGAAACCATACCAACATACCACAAGCACCAACTTAGAATCATTGGATTGTTGAGAAACGTAAAACCATTAGTTGCTTACATAAGCAAACACCTAAAACAAGACACCTATAAAGTCATTAACTTGTGATTAGAAAGATTCATCATATAACCCTAGACCTCCATTAATTAACAACATAAATGGTACCATTAATTGTATTGATAAAACCCATCATCTAATGTGAGGGTAAAGCCCACCACCAATTACATGTTTAAAGCAAACCATCAATGGTCAACAAATGACTCCTTAAATTGATCACATGGGGAAAATGATCAAATTAAGATTATTAGAACTCACATATAATACTATGGGTTCATTCTAATCCATTGGATATTGAAGCATCCATTCACAACCATTGGATCAGGTTTAACATTTCAAAACTATCGGTTGATATGTAGGTTTAACCCTTGGATCATATAACCAAAGAAACCATCAGTTTAAGGCTTAATTGAAGCAACTCATGATACCTAGTTACACCATCGTGTGGTAACATGAACCACTATCAGGTGACACATTATTCCACCATCAGTTGATGAGTTTAATACTACCATCAACGAACACCATCAAACGTTCAACTAAAATCATCACTGGATCATATCATCTTTCGGGCACTAAACCATCAATCATTGAGCTTCCAAAAGAGTCTAGAACTGAACTAAGGTGTGACCAACAGATAACATTATCATATGTCACCATGGTTCATCACCATAAATTTCCATAAAGGCATCTCCATCAGTTCTAGTATAAGGTCATGCATCGGTTCATGTATAAAATAGAAAGTCAGCCTAAAACACTAAGTATATGCCATCGCTTGATAGGTACCTAGCACCATTGGTTGGTTAAGAAAGGACCAAGTATTCCTCTACCTAAGTAAGGTCTTGCACATGATTTCAAGTTCATATAGAACTGTAAAATAATCAAGGAACATCATAAATTCGAAATCCTAAGCAAGAATAACTTTTATATGCATAGATCATTAGAGCAGGAACATGAGTAATCAAGATTGTGGTAAGAAATAAAAGTGAAGAGGGTTATAAAACACACCTCTAGAGAGTAGTTAAGATCCCAAAAAGCAAGATCCTTGAGCAAAGAAGGCAAGAAAACCCAAGATATACTTATGAATTCAGCCAAGTAGGCACTTTTCTCCACAAAGAAGCAAAACCCTAGAAGAAGAAGCAAGAAAGGTAGATACTTGAGTTCTAGAGAAACTTATACCATGGAACAACAGAGTTACAACCTGTAAAAAGGTAGGAGGAATAAGAACATAGAAATAAATGGAGGAAAGAAGGAGATACTTACTCGTTTATGTCAAGATCACCAAAAAGGAACCTTTAGAAACCCTAAAGGAAGCAAAACAAAACCCTAGGTGCTTCCACCAAGTAGATCATCACCTTCTTATTAATTGGCTAGATACTCCTCCTAAAAAATGGGGAAAGAAGAGATATGGAAAGATAAAAACAGATATGGGACAAAAGGTTTCATTTGGGTGCTTAAGGATAGGTATATAAAACTTTAGGATAAAGAAAAAGAAAAACTTGAGGTGTCCTAGTAGCTCTCCATGTGTCCATGGAATTAAACTATTAAGGATATACAAGCAGCCACATAATAATCTGACCAACCATTCATGGAGACCTTCTTAGACACTGTTTGTTGAATTTCCAAGCCAATCAAATAAATCATTGGTTGATAGATCCTAAAGGTAGCTCATCCATAAAGGGGTAAACCCTTAAATACCCTTGAAGAAAACTCCTCCAAACCAAGGTTCAAATAGGCGCCCCATGGCTCAAAAATCTCAATAATGATAATATAAAATATAAGGAACATAATTAACGTGACAAATTTCAAGTAAAACCTCATATTTGGGTAAATTGCATAAAAGTCCAAAATATACATAAAATTGCATAACTTGCACAAATAGAGACCAAATTGAACCAAATTTGAAACTTAAGCTTGTCACATGATAAAAAATGTATCAAAAGGTTAGATTAAATTTAAATAATTGAATTATGGTAATTAAACATGTTCAACTCTTTGAGCAAGTTTAGGGGTCTCACACTGACCTTATAAGGAATCAATACTATAAGATGCAATTTCTCATTTTGATTAAGAATATCAATCTTAGCATACAAATCATCTATGGTATTCCCTAACATCTTATTATTAATTTAAAATTTGAATAAGAGGAATGGGAATCATTTAGCATATCAAGAAAAGTTTATTTGGATAACTCATTCAAGCTTACCTCATGTACCTCACCAATATCTTCACTTATAGAGACCATGAGTGCAAGATGACATTCACCTTCATTTGAGATGAAATCACTATAGGAGGATTCCTCCCAAGAAGCATTAGTTGTATCCTTGATCCTTCTTTCCTTATTATCCTTCTTCTTGTAGTTCCCGTCCTTCTTGTAGTCCTCCCTTTTCTTGGAGGATCTCTTGTGGTAGAATTTCTTGGGCTCGGGGCACTCATTTTTGTAGTGTCCTTTTTTCCCACATTCATAGAACCTAGGAGTGGAGGAGGAGGATGGATTTCCTTTGAAGTGCTTCCCCTTGGAGTATTTAGCTTCATAGTCACTGGGGGCTTCATCTTCACTTGAGGAAGGAGGGGAGGACCAACAAGCAAGTTGTTTTTGGAGAATCATTGCCTCCACTTAAGCTTTGAAGGTGTTGTCTTTGATCTTATTTGATTCCTTATCTTATTGCTTATCTTATTCCTCAAGTCTTGTCTCATGAGCTGGAAGGGTTTCCAATGATCTCTTTGGTGGCTATGTCACCAAGGCTTATAACTTATTTAATGGAAGTCACCTTGGATTCCCATATCTTAGGGAGAGACCTTAGGATCTTGGAGTTGATAGACCCTCTATACATGGTGTAGTCCAATGAAGCAAGTTTGTTGATGATTGTGTTGAGCCTTATGTACATTTCCACAACTTTCTCCTTCGGGCCCATCTTGAAGTTTTCAAGGAGACCCTTGAACATGTAGATCTTAGACTCCTTGACTTGCTTTGTGCTTTCATAGGTGATGCATAATTTATTCCATATTTCATGGGTTGTGTCCCAAGATGAGATCCGGTTGAACTCAGAGGGAGTGGGGGCAGCATAGATGATGCTTATAGCCTTTGCATTGAGCTGAGCCTTCTAGAGTGTAGCTTCATCCCAAGTACCTACATCACCCTCCGACTCATTGTATGGAAGAATGACTACTTTCCACATGTTGTATCTCATCCCTTGAAGGTAAAACTACATCTTATGCTTCCAATAGAGGAAGTTTGTGTCTTCGAAGATTGGGGGTCTCATGGAGAAACCACCTTCCCAGTTGAGAGACCCAAGTAAGTTGTTTCTAATCTTCTTGACTCATTGGATATCTTGTCATCGAAGATTGTGGCTTTGATACCACTTGTTGGATCAAATGGGCTCTAGAGGGGGTGAATAGATCTAAAAACACTTGCACAAAATTCTTTAGACCTTCAAGTTACTACAATGTATGGGTTTACAAATATTGAATCTATAGTGCAACTAAACATGCATAGAAAGGATGAGAGGATTGAACAAACACAAGAACACTAGTTGTTTAGAGTGGTTCAAATCTTTAAACTAGGAGATAGTCATTTCACTACCTAGATAGGTCAAGATCTAGTATTTTACAACCCATATATACTTATATTCCATTATAAGACAATCAAGATGACCTTCCTTTTCCCGTGACAAGGATACCCAACCTTTCCTTTGAGGACAAGGGAGCTAACAACCAGCCAAGGTCTTACCTATGCAGAGGATCTAGAGTCTTGTACCTCTACAAGGTATTACCCACTCTTGCAAGTAGTTGGAAACCTTCACCAATGAGATCCTCTTCTAGCACCGAGTCTTTTTCCTTGAATGATTTACCCACTTCTACTCCTGAATCTTCAACCTTGACCTTCTCCTTCACCTTAGAGAAGCTTTTACACCTTCTTCTATAGCTTGAGGAAGCTTATGCCTTCTCCTTCACTTGGATAAGCTTTCACCAACTTGATCTTGAAGAGAGGGGTTGGGAAAAGGGAATCTTTGAAAGCTTTACAAGTATACAATGAAGTAATTCTCTCACGCATATCCTATCTCACTCATATGAATGTTTTGAATTGTAAACAAGAGAGAGAAAGGGGCTGAAGTGGACTAGATCCACTCAACTATATCTCGAAGCTTGAATAGTATGAAGGAGAAACCCTAGAATGAACTCCAAGAGGTCCTATTTATAGTTGGGGGTGTCCACTAGAGGGTAGGAGCACTAAGGAACATTTTGTAGCCATTTAGGGTGTTGCAACAGATATAATTTCAAGTTTTGAAACATTGCAACGGTTAGTATCACTTTTTCTGCACTTTCTGTACAATGCATTTGGTCAAGTTTTAATAAAGGTAACTCGACCGATTGTACATGCGACAAAGCTAATTTAAAGCATCAATAGAGTTTATCTGGATGAAACTCGATCAATCTCTTAAAATCAGTTTTGTTTAGTGCAAGGATCGATTGAGTTCTGTCTAAGGTAAACTCCACTGAACCTGAACATTCTCAAAATCCAGCAAGGGGATCAGTCTAGTTTGTCATAGGAGAAACTCAAACGAAAAACATATTGTGATGAATTTTGGAAAATGTCATTAGAGTAATTAAATGTTCGAATTTAGGGCTACTAATTTTTCTCATCTTAGTTACAAGTCATTACATCAATATAAATGATTACAAAAATCATCCCAAGGGTTTTAGGGTGTTTTCCAAAAAAGTGTATTTGCATTGCTTTTGGCTTGAACTTGAACAAGCTAGGGCTTGATTGAAATGATCCTTTTCATGTAGCTAATGCATGAAATCAATCTCAAATAGACATTAGATACATATGAATGCAATGGTTTCATCATTATCAAAATATGGAAAATGTATAACTCTCAGGTGAATATTTTGTTCATGAGAGTCCTTGATACAGATTTTGTGGTAGCCGCTATAGAGGTCAATCGTGGATTAATAGTGGGATCCCATCAATAGATCAATCATGTCTTCTAGTGTGGAATAGGAAACTAATATTTGAAAACAATCTTATCGACATGTGAATATTCTAAATTCATTCTTTAACTACCATCCTTCTGGGGGTAAAAAAAGAGTAGGAACCTCACAAGAAAAAAATCTATGAGCATGATGGCATTAACACGGCAATCAATTCATCATGATTAGTTAGGTTCACTCGTTAATGAGGTATTATAGAGAGAGGTGAACCTGGAATCAAATCGACCTCATCTAAATATAACACAAAGGTGGGATATAGTTAGGGAGAATGGGTATCATGTCTTTGAGCTTGTCGAGAAGAGAGACAAGTTTGGGTGGTGGGGGCTAGAAATTCTTTGATGTATAGCACAAACATGTATCCATATGTTTGACTATCCTCTTCCATCTCTCTGCGGGTGACAAGTTGTAGAGAGTGATGGGATCTCAAGTTTCAAGGGGTCTAGTGATGGACTCTTTTTAAGAGAAGAGATGAAATGAGTAAGGGTAAAGTCTTATGTGTTTGACTTTGTGCTTGAAGGTATAAACGTTGGAACATCCCTCATTTTTAGCATGCTAGTCATAAATACAAGGACCCAAGGATGACATGAACAAAATACATTGGCAATGGATCACACTAAATGTGATCTGATTAAGAATCTAGGGTGATGGGCACAAGGCAACATGAACCTTGTGTGGCTGAGGGTGGGGCTTCAGGCACAAATCATGCACTTTAATCCTTGAGGGAAAATGATGTTATGAGAATTTCCACCATAAATGAGTATCTTGAATATTTTACCATGGTGCATTAAGAAGACAATGTAGTGGTTATTTTCCATTAGTTCCCCTCAAAAGAGGCATCAAAATGATGCATGACCTGGAGATATGATGGATCATAATCATAACTATAAATTACATCATCATCAAAAGGTTTAGAGGCATATAAAACATCTTAATACTCTATGAATTCCTTAGGATTGGTGTTAGGAGAATCAAAGGACACACACATAGAGCATGACATGGGAATTGGGTAGATAGGCGAGTCATGTTGTGACCATGAAAGCACTCACAAACTCACGAATAAGGACATGATGAGATGGCAGATACCTCTTGCCCTTATTGGTGGAAGGGGTTGAAGAACTTTGGTGAGGGGTTTGATGTAGGAGATAGACAAAAGGAGACATGGAGGTGTAAGGGTTATTGGTGGAGTGATTTCTATTAAAATGGAAAAACTAAGAGAAGCATGTTGTAGGTAACATTCTACCTTTTGGACATGGTGAAACACGTCATCCAAGGAATCATATTGTTGTAATTCAATTTCTCATTTAATATTAGGGTATTAAAAATGCACAAAATGAGAGGCCAATTGCTGATAACAATCATTGTGAGCATTATGGCTTTTAGCCTCCTCAAACCATTCCATGTACTCTTGAATAGATGATGACCCTTGTCTAAGGGCCATATAGTCAGAATGAAGTTGCCTTTGGCATTGAGAGGGTACATAGAAATCATGTAGTTTAGTCTTCACCTCATACCAAAAGAGGATATGAGGTTGACCACTATGCCCCATGTCGCACTGGACACCTTGCCGATTTATCTTGGAAGACCCTTTGAGTTTCATCTTAGAAAACCTAATTCATTGGGTGCGTGTCATGTTATACCTATTGAAATAATATTCCAAACTAGAAATTAAATTGAGAAAGTCTTTTGGATCAATTATATCAATACAAGATGGGATCTATCTTTACTCATCAGGCCCAAAATAATATTCCAAACTAGAAATCATATTGAGAAAGTCTTTGGGATCAATATATAAATAAAATTTGGGATCTATCTTTGCTCATCAGATAATGCCATTACGAGGATAACGTCATAGGTGATACTGATCATAAGTATTGTTGGGAAAAGCAAGTTCACAAGGGGCATGATAAGAATCATGGGCAAGGGGACAAGTATGTGACTTAAAGGTGGTTCCATGGGAGGATAAGGCAAGTCCTTGATCAGTTATGGGGAGGGTAATGGTTTGTGGGAACAAATTTCATAGTAAAGTGAATATATGGAGAGGGATATGGTGGTGGTTCATAGTGCATGTGTGGAGCAGTGGGTTAGGGTGTCTGATGGATAGTGTGTTAATATGTTGGTTGGTAGCGATGTGGTTCTCTATAGGGGTGAATACATATAAGGTTCTGCAAAAGGGTCAGGGGGTCTGAAGTGATGGTATTTGAGGACCCCATGGAGAAATGGTGTATGAATTTATAGCATAATAGTATTCAGGAGGGGTTTTGGCACATTAGCGAGATTTGTGGGCATCCCATATCTAAGGTGTTGAGGGTTGACTAGCATTAACGGTGTTTGCCTGGAATATGGTGTGGATTTCAGTCATGATGTTATTGATTGCTTGACCAAGTGTGTCAAGGGTAAATGCAGATTGTGACGACCCAAGGGACACATTTAGAGTGGATTCCAAATATAAATCTATTTCCATACATTATGATTTGCACAACGATGTAAAATAAAAACAAATGTGTCTGTTGAAAACTTTGATCTACAACACACAATTCAATATTTTAAGGAATTTAAGTGGACAAACAAAATGAGACTAAAGAGAACACATAGAAGAGGAAAACCTTACATGAAAATTGGGTACTTGAAAAATTTTGCGATAGGGAACCAAATGCACACCATGGACCTATTTGAAGTGCAATAAATGTGTAGTAGATAAGCAAAAAGTATGATATATGATGTACAGATCTTAACAAAAATGAAAATAATCAATTGCCTCCTTTACTTTCATATTGTTGAAGGTGATGTCATCTAAGAAATTTTGATGTGTATCCCTGACTCATGATTCTAACTATTATGGGTGAAGCTGCTACTGTAGGTAGAAATGACAATGGTGGTTGCTTCCAACAACGACGATTGTGAGGGCTACTTCTGCTACATGCGATGGTAGATGTTGCTATGGGTTTAGGGTTCAACTTTGATACCATTTAACATAAATCTATGAAACTAATGTTAAGCACATCTATAAGGCTAATGGAAATAATTCTCATTAATCACATCCGTCTAAACAAAGACGTAATTTAGCCTTTATATAAGCTTCCCAAAGAAAGACAAAATGGGTTGTAGCCAATGTGGGACTAAACCACTTGACATTATAAGAGCCCAACACAAAAATCATACTGAAATGAAGCATGCTAATAAGGGATAACTAACAATATGACGACGTATGCGCTCATAAGTGCATAAAGGTAGAACCCATCCTACATGATTCAGTGAGTATGTGTAGAACCTGTGTCGTGCAGTGAGCGTATCAGCCGGCTAGTTGGTAAACTGGCCGATGCAGGTGGAACACGTTAGTGGGCTGGGACGGGCCTTTTTGCTGGTAAATGAGTTAAAAATCAAGGAAAACTCTGCAAAAGATGATGAAATTGAGTTAAGAGCGTAGCGTGGCCTGTTTATTAAAAAACATGACAAAAAGGAGAGGAAATCAGTTAAAAAGGGCAGATATGATAACAAAATAAGGGCCAAAAATATCACAAAATTTGGTGTTATCAATTCCCCCAAACTTAGCATTTTGATTGTCCTCAATCAATCTTTAAACTTTGTTTTGTGATGCTTCTTCTTGACCGGTATAGTTTTCAGACCATGGGTTTGAGCAAGCATTGAGATGTCTTACAGAGCCTATAGCCTGACCACGAACAACAGACTTTTACTTCTCCAGCCTTATTTAAGAAAAAATTTCTCCACAGCTTTGGCGAGACTTGAGTGCATGATTCCGAAGTTAGCTTTCACACCAAACAACGTTTGGGGGCAGAAAGTTGTGTGTTTGGGTAGGCTTAAGGCTTTTTGGGTTTTTCTTGTTTCCCATTAGTCCATCCAAGTACGGGTCCATTAACGGGCGAGTGGTCCCTACATCCAAGCCAGTTGGATTTATAGTAGTGATTTCACATCCTACGTACCACTGCCCCGGATCTACCATGCCTAAAGATGGGTACTTTTGGAAAACAAGGGTGTATATATATATATATATATATATTCTCTTTTTATTGGCCACAACTCTCATGCTTTTATTCACCCTCATAAGGCTATTCTCTCTTTTTGGGTTTTTTGTTGGGTAAGGAAAAAACAAGAGGGATTTTTGCTGTTTGGGCAACTTTTTCCTTCTGCATACACGTCTCTTAGCTGTTGCGAGATTATTTTTTGAAATTTTTGGCGTGGAAAGTCGTAATCTTTTGTTGTTTGAGGCTGCATTATTAGAAAGACATAACAAAACCTACATCTCCTTGGGCACATATAAAACAAACTAGCGAGAAGTCGCATCAGGTTTTTACTATATAGTGTCTTTGTACATATGTAGGGAGACAAAATAAGCAAAAATTTTGTATGAGCATGTATATGTATGTGTACACATGATATAGGAGAAGAATAAAAGAACAAAAGGGGTGGAGTTTGATATATTTTTTATATCTCCCTCACTGGTACGTGGTACCCCCCAAACTTAGTCCACACTCTGTCCCAGAGTTGTGAAGTAGATAAGGTAGGGTAATGTTAACCCAGTGAGGGTTAGCTGGTGAGCGCGCCTGTGCCAGATAGAAGCTCCCACACATATTCTCCTCTTTTTCTATGGTAGTCGATGTGGTGGAGCTGGTCAGGCGTCTCTTTATTTGATATCCATTCCAGAACAAAGATGACGCAGTCGTTGGATAGAGGGATTTGTTGTGGACTGTGGTGGCAGAACTGGAGTTTGTGCCATTTGCTTGCTGCCGTGTCTAGGAATGGTTGTATCAACGCTGACATCTCGTCGTAGTATTTTCATACTAATCGCTTGAGAGATGTCAACGCTCACTACTACAAAAATAGCGTTCAGTATCGCTTTTCTGGGCGTCAGTTATTTAGGAAAACCGACGTCTATCATATTAGGCGTCGGTTATTTAGACAAACCGATGTCTATATTCGAAGACCAGCCAGACACGGGTACCGCTTTGTATTCAGCGTCGGCTGAGTATAACCAAACGACGCCTAAAATCGCTCGCGAAGTCCAATTTTTGAGCGAAAAAAATTTGGGTCACATACAGCGTCGGTGTTTTAACTATTCACCGACGCCTATTTTAAATGAAATTTTGCGCGAAAAGTTCCATTTTCGGTGTCGGTGTTTTAACTATTCACCGACAGCACGGCCGTGGTAAGGCAACACAGCCATGGCCATTACCACGGCCGTGGTAGGCCAACACAGCCACGGCCGTGCTTGCTGTTGGTAAGGATATGAACACATTTTTATGTAATGCTTTATGTAAATCTTAGGATATGAACAAATATTTTGCTTGCATATATTTGTGCTTCTAATCCTAATGTTTGACTTAATTCAGTAAATTTTGATGCATGTTGAAATAAGATTTAAACTTGTCAATTCTAGCATCCTAATTTGATTTGATTAAACCTAACATTGATGAAACCCTAACATCAATTGTGATGAAACCCTAACATGTACATATCTATTATTGTGTTTGTTGGCCTAGAAACCCGTCCAATATTTACTCATTAGGAGTAAATCTTGGATAGTCCCTGGTTTGGGACTGTTCTTGAACACCTAATCTCACTTAGGATGTAAGTGTATAATGTGTATTGGGTTTTTGAGAAAATTTCGGTAGCATTTCCCCGTTTGTTCTCTAAGTACATATGTACTTAGAGAACAATGGGGAAACGCTGCCGAAATTTTCTTGAAAACCCAATACACATTATACACTTACTAGTGAGATTAGGTGTTCAAGGATGGGATAGGTGGTACACATTTATTATATATAAGAATGACATCACATGTGTTTGTTGGCCTAGAAAGTGAACAATCATTGTTCTTTATATTACTTGTACATTGGTATAAATTAGAATGAACAATCACTAAATTATATATTGTTTGTATGGAGTCCGGCTTCATTGTAGATATCTATTATTGTGTTTGTTGGCCTATAAACTCGTCCAAGATTTACTCATTAGGAGTAAATCTTGGATAGTCCCCGGTTTGGGACTGTTCTTGAACACCTAAACTCACTTAGGATGTAAGTGTATAATGTGTATTGGGTTTTCGAGAAAATTTCGGCAGCATTTCCCCGTTGTTCTCTAAGTACATATGTACTTAGAGAACAACGGGGAAATGCTGCCGAAATTTTCTCGAAAACCCAATACACATTATACACTTACTAGTGAGATTAGGTGTTCAAGGATGGGATAGGTGGTACACATTTATTATATATAAGAATGACATCACATGTGTTTGTTGGAGTAAATCTTGGATAGGATTTAAGTGTATACCCTAATCTTGTCCTAATATATACTTGTTTACTCTTTGATCATAGAATGGATAGATCATGGATGTCCATTTGCAATCGCTGCACCCCAGAGTTTATATCTGGTCTTGATCAATTTATTAGATTTTTCGAGGAACATAGGAAAAAACCTACAGATAGGTTATACTGTCCATGTAGGCATTGCGGTAACAACTTGAAAGTCAACACTGGTGAGGAAATCAAAAGTCATGTCATGTGCAACGGGATTGTACAATGCTATACAGAATGGAACTGGCATGGAGAGATTTCAAACTCGAAACCAGTAGATGTCGATAACAGTGCTTGGGTGGAAGAAGAAATTGCCTCCGATGATGTAGATGTGAACGAACCAGTTCCAGTAGACATCGTTGATGCGATGTTGGATAGTTGTAGGGTAGAGCACACCGATCCACCTCCTATCTTTAGAAACATTGTGCATGATGCTGAGATACCGTTATACACAGGATGTGCTAAGTTTACGAAGCTTAGCGCTGTGTTGAGATTGTATAAGTTGAAAGCTAACAATAGATGGAGCGACAAAAGCTTCACTTCATTGTTGTCTTTGTTGAAAGAAATGCTTCCTGAAGGAAACGAGCTGCCAATCTCAACATACCGGGTAAAGAAAATGTTGTGCCCAATGGGAATGGAGGCCAAGAAGATACACGCATGCCCGAATGATTGTGTATTATTTCAAAAGGACTATGTAGATTTGAAAGATTGTCCAAAATGTGGTGCGTCACGGTATAAATTGACGACTTCGGGGGAGCCAAAACTGGTTCTCCTGCCAAGGTGTTGTGGTATCTACCTATAATTTCACGGTTTCAACGCTTGTTTGCAAATCCGAAAGATGCGAAGAATTTGAGGTGGCATGCAGATGTTAAGAAAAATAATGATGGGATCCTACGACATGCGTCTGATTCCCCACAGTGGAAGAAGATTGATCTATTGTACCCAAAATTTGGTGAAGAAGATAGGAATCTAAGACTTGGGCTTTGTACAGATGGGATGAATCCATACGGGACATTGAGCAGCCAACATAGCACTTGGCCAGTCATGCTTGTTATATACAATCTTCCTCCCTGGCTGTGTATGAAAAATAAGTACGTTATGTTGTCATTGTTGATATCGAGCCCTAAACAACCCGAAAATGATATCGATGTTTATCTTGAACCTCTGATTGATGACTTAAAGAAACTTTGGGCTGAAGGCGTGATGACCTATGATGCTTCAGGAAGAGAGACATTTCATTTGCATGCTATGTTGTTTTGCACTATTAATGACTTTCCAGCATATGGGAATTTGTCTAGATATAGTGTCAAAGGAGCTAAAGTGTGCCCTATATGTGAAGAAAACACTGACTCAATAAGACTAAAACATTGCGGCAAGACTGTATATCTTGGTCATCGAAGGTTTCTTTCAAAATTCCATCCGTATCGTAGGAAGCGCAAAGCATTCAATGGATGGAATGATGAACGGAGTGCACCTAAACCTATACCAGGGGATGTTGTTTATGAAAGAGTAAAAGACATTGTCAATGAATTTGGTAAGAAATCACAATGTAGTATGGCCACACGGAGTGACAATTCTTCATTCAAGAAGAAGTCAATATTTTGGGATCTTCCTTATTGGAGTTCTTTGACAGTCAGGCATTGTATCGATGTAATGCACGTTGAGAAAAATGTCTGTGATACCATCATTGGTACTCTGTTAAATATACCAGGTAAGACTAAAAATGGGATAAAATCCAGACTGGACCTACGTGAAATGGGAATAAGGTCAGAATTAATAGAATTACGTGAAATGGGTAATAAAAGAACATACTTACCTCCTACTTGTTACACATTGTCTAGAAAGGAGAAGAAAGCTTTTTGTGAATGCTTGGTAAATGTTAAGGTGCCACATGGTTACTCATCCAACATCCGTAGATTGGTATCAATGAAAGATCTGAAGTTGATAGGTCTTAAATCTCATGATTGTCACACTCTAATGCAACAAATATTGCCCGTGGCAATTTGATCTATATTGTCGAAGCATGTAAGGTTTTCAATCACCAGACTTTGTTTCTTTTTCAATAGTCTATGCAGCAAAGTTATTGACCTTGATACTCTCGATAATTTGCAAAGAGAAGTGGTTGTTACCCTATGTCAGCTTGAGATGTATTTCCCTCCTTCGTTCTTTGATATCATGGTACATCTTGTTGTCCACTTGACTAGGGAAGTGAAAATGTTGGGACCAGTTTTCTTGCATTGGATGTATCCCTTTGAACGATACATGAGCGTTTTTAAAGGTGATGTTCAAAACCGTTATCGGCCTGAAGGGAGTATTATTGAAGGTTATGTGGCGAGAGAGGTTATGGATTTTTGCAATGACTTTCTGAGTGGTAATAACACTCCTGTTAATGACAAGAATATTGAGGAGGGCAAAGGAATTTTGGGATCACGGGTGAAAGTAATCAGCCATGAGCAGTTGGAACAAGCTCACTTGTATATTTTACACAACATGGACGAAGTGAGTGTTTATATCGAGGAACATACCAATTTCAACAAGAGACAACATCCTCGAGCAAGTTCAATGTGGCTTGCTAGAGAGCATAATAAGACTTTTACTAAGTGGTTTGAAGATAAAGTCTTACATCAATTATCTCAAACACCAAATGATATTACAGAAACTATCAAATGCCTCGCCTTTAAACCAAAACCGAGTGTTATGTCTTATGAAGGGTTTGACATTAATGGGTTCACATATTACACAAAATGCCAAGATGATAAGAGTGTCATCCAAAACAGTGGGGTCACTCTTCAAGCGTCGACTATGTATTTTGCAAGTGCAAAGGATAAGAGCCCACGTGAAGCTAAAATGTCATATTACGGTGTCATTGAAGACATATGGGAGTTTGACTACATAGATTTTAGAATTCAGCTCTTTAAATGTAATTGGGTTGATAACACCAAAGGAGTTATAGTGGATGAATTGGGTTTTACTTTGGTGAACTTTGAAAAGATTGGCGAGAAGGGTGAACCATTCATATTGGCATCACAGGCAAAACAAATATTCTATATCGATGATCCTGCAAATGATAAATGGTCGGTTGTTCTTCATGGTAAAAGATAGTTCATTGAAGATCCCATAGATGAAGAAGAGTACTATGATAAGTATGATGACTCCAGTCCATTCTCTGTTGGGTTGCCAACTCCAAAAAATATTGAAGCTAATGATGACTTATATGTGCGCGGAGATCACAATGAAGGATTCTTAATTGATAAAAGATCACAATTTTAGAGGCATGTATGCTTATATTTTTTTATTGAAGCTAAATGTTTGCTTTTTTAATATCAATATCATTTTCAGATTTGATTTTTCATTATCTTCTAGTTAATACAAATGCTAAATGTTTGTTCTTTTCTAGTTAATACAAATGCTAAATGTTTGCCTTTTTAATGACATTTTCAGATGGCTGACCAGGATGAGCATGATGTCCATGATGAGCATGAAGTCCATGATGAGCATGTTGTCCATGACGAGCATGGCGAGGATACCAATGTAATTTCTAAAAACATATCCTGTATTTCTATAAAATTCATTATCTTGTAGTTATGTCATATATCCCAAATTGCTATATTGTGCTAATTCATTTTGTTTATTTTTGTCAAATTTTAGGTTGATGATGCACATGTACCCACTGAAGCACTGGAGCAACTTGATGCGCAACACCAAACACTTAACAAGAAAAGGGGCATCACTCTGTTGAAGAAGTTAATAGCGCTGAGTGGCAGTGGATCCAAATTGGTTGTTGAGTTTGATAATGGAGGAAATGCAATTGGAGTGAACCGCAATAATTTTGTAAACTATCTTGGGTGTGTCACTCAAAGCCATTGTGGTGTTAAATATGATAATTGGCATAAAGTTCCTCAGGCGAAGAAAGACTTGATATGGAAGGATTTATGTGTGAGTTATTATTATTTGCAATTCTATTTTGTAGATTACAAATTATATTATTTGCAATTCTATTTTTGGATACTAGTTAATAAGAATTCTATTTTACAGAATATGTTTGCATTGGATGAGAAGCTGCATCGTGAAAGCGTGATGCAACGTGCTGGAAAGATGCTTAGGAACTATAGGACAAATCTGAACAGAGAATACATAAAAGATGGTGATAAGAAGAAGAAATCAGCCCTTGAGCAGTGGAACTTCTTGGACAAAGAAGATTGGGACAATTTTGTTGCTTCAAGAAAATCTGAAGAATTCAAGGTATTAGGCGTCACTCCCAATTTAATTAATATATGTTGTATTCACCTATTCAAGATTAACATTTAGTGCTACTAACCAAATCATTAATGTGCATACTAATTAGGCCCTCAGTGATGCGCAAAAAGCAAGGTGTGCACTGAATGTGCATGACCACACTATGGGTCCAAAGGGCTATGCAAGTGTTCGCCAAAGACTACAGGCAGAGTCTGCGGCTACTCAGGAGTCTACTGCTACTCAGGAGTCTGCCACACCCATGCCTCGCCATGATATCTGGATAGCTGGGAGGCAAAATAAGAAGGGTGAAATAAAGAAGCCCGTAACTGCTGAGGCGGCTGCGAAAATGGTAAAATACAACTCTTAGAGAAATCGTTTGAATATTGATTATTTGTGGTGTTAACTTACCAATTTCTGTTGATGGTGATTAGCGGGAGCTGCACGAGCAGAGGAAACAAGGCACATTCATCCCTCAAGGCACAAGGGATGAATTGACAGTTGCTCTGGGTAACCCAGAGCATCCTGGACGTGTTAGGGGTGCAGGCGCTGGTGTGGGCATCAAAGCATTCTTTGGGCCATCCCATCGCAAACCCAGAGCGGGACTTTCACAAGAAGAGGTAACCTATTCTTTTTTTTAGGATGTTACTGCAAAAGGGAATTCAATAATAAGAAGCTAATGTTTCTTTTATCCATGTATAGGAGAATAAGAGAGTCGAGGATATAGTTGCTAAGAAGGTCAATGATATAGTTGCTGAGAAGGTCAAGGAAGAAATAGTGCGGTGGCAGGCATCTCAGGCTTCCAATCAGCCTATGACGACCCACTCTTCTCCTGATGCACAGACTGCGAGTAATCCTGGAGACCCATCGCCTAGCACGTCTCCTGTAAGTAGTATTGTTTATGACATTGTAGCTAGTCTTTTCAAGATGATATGTATATATGTATAACATTCTTTACGTAAATTTGTAGGCATTGAAGCCTTGCCGCTTAAGAATGCAAGACTATGTTGTTGCAGAGGCGCGGGCTTACCCGTCCCTTCCTGGGGCAACGTTTCATGGGACTCCACTGCCGCAGGGCTACGTTCGTGTGAGCCCGATATGTGTATTACCCGATTGGAGGGAAGCTGCATTGCCATATGCCCACCCAGATATTGATACACTTGGTGAGGCAGAAGGCGGGGTGATATTGTGGCCCAAAGCAGATGTCGTCTATACTACTGAAATTGTAAGATAAATTTACATTACTTTAGATTTTTAATGTGTATATATGAGGTCAACTGATCTGAAATTATATATACATGTTAAAAAGAAGACACCTGGAGCACCTAGGCCTCCACCTCCACTTCCTACATTACCAAGTTGGGTTCCAACTGACCTAAAATACCCGTTAGGTCCTGCTTGTAGGGGAATGGCATGTTGGCTACGGACACATAATATACATTGCCCTATAGTTGTTTCTTTAGAAGCAGATAATGCAGGTCAATCATACGATAGCTCTTTATTTATACAAGATATTATTGAGTTGTTTATGTATGATTGGTTGAATACATCAATGATAGAGACATGGATAAGGTGAGATCTTGTTTATACATCCATATACCTTGTGTAAGATCCGGTGATCTGGTTTCTTATATATTAATGCATACGTAATACATGTTTTGCAGCTACTTAGTCGAAGATCAATGCAAACAATTTGCATTTGATCATGTGGGATTTTTTATTCCATCATTGATTAGTATGGTAGCTAAAGACCCTGATAATGTTCAACAATACTATATAGATGCTTTTATAGTTTTTGTTCAGCAAAAGAAGACGATAATAATAGCTCCATTCAATGTCAAGTAAGTTTACTTTATTTATAATTTGGACTTAAGAAAATTCCATTTTTATTGTGCATTTTGAGTTATTAATTTTTAACTTTTTTACCTCTAGCGGTAGACATTGGGAGTTACTAGTTATTGTCCCCGGGACGTTCACTGTTTATTATCTAGATCCTGCGGGAAGTACATTGAACACTAAAATTAGACACATATTGAGAATGCCATTATTCTGGTGAGAAATATTTCATTTTTATATCCGTTAACATTTGTTATTACATTACTATTTAATTATGCAATTTACTGTGTTACATTAACATGTAGGGGTTTAGATGCATTCAAAAATGCTGGAAGAAATGTCCCAAGGAGAAAGAACCAGCCAATAATTTGGGAGAACGTAAAAGTAAGTTCCCGACTCCAATGTATATATTATTTATGTGAACTGTATTTAGTTGTATTTTTTAATATTTTGTATGTTTCAATTTATAGTGCGCTACACAAGACAACGGCTGGGCATGCGCATACTATGTGATGTGATTTATGCAGATGATTATCCGACATGCCGCATTGGATATTAATACCATACATGAGGTATTATATATAGTCTCATTAGTTAGTATGAAATATATCAATCTTATTTTTATATTATTACTTATATATATACATCATTCTCTTTGCAGGTGTTTAAAATCGACCACACTATAGGTAAACGCTTAAAAAATGTACATGCTCCATATACGATGGAAGCATTAAATGAAGTAAGAGAAGAATGGGCGAAATCCATACAAGCAGTGGCCATTGTAAGATATAATTGGGATGCTGATAGCGATCCTGAATGATATTTTGTAAATGAATATTTCTGAATGTTTATACATGTATTTGAATGTTTCTACCTGTGTGAATGTGAGAATTGAATTGATGTCTGAATGTATCTACTTGTGTGAAAAAATATTTGTTGATTTTGCAGGTTTGTGGCTTGTTTGTAGGCTGATATTAATGGATGTCGTAAACCTGCAGTTCAGAAAACTGAACTGCAGGTTCTCATCCTGCTGACCAGCCACAGCAGGCCTGCAAACTGATAATTAAAAAAAATTAAAGTATAGGCGTCGGTTATTTATAAAACATCGTCATCAATGGCCTATAGTGTCGGTTATTTGACAAAAACCGACGCCTAATATGACAAACAACCCGACCGTGCAGGAAAGCACGGCCGTGGTGGAAAAGGCGTCGCTTATTTGTATACAACCGACGCCTATAGTACTAAACATGGTTGTGCAGCGAAGCACGGCCGTGCTTCTCCGTGTCGTCTGGGCATATGGTGTCGGTTGTTCAGTTGTTAACCGACGCAGAAAGTGTCCTAGGTGGTGCCCTTTTTTGTGGCACCAACCCTATAGACGTCGGCCAACTATATATAACCGATGCCTATAGGTCATATAGGCGTCGGTTAGAAAATTGACGCCGAAGAGTTCAACCTTTAGCGGCGCCCACATAGGCGTCGCTTGAAAACCGTCGCCAAAGGGTGTTAAACGACCGACGCCAAAGGCCTATTCTGTAGTAGTGGTTGTTGATGTACACTGCACTGGATGATCTTTGTTGTTGTCCGAGCTGTTGTAGAAGATTCCTGCTCGTTGGCGAGTGTACATCATCAGGAGCGTCCAGTGGTTGTAATGCAGGATGGGCAGGAAGATTGTGCGTGGAACCATGTGCTCCAACTCTGCCATAAATTCTTGCTTTGCTCCTGTTTCATCGGCGAGGCAGATGTCGTTGAACAGCATAGGATGAGCAATGTATGTGTGTTCGAACTTTGTCTGTAGTGTCTGGATGTAGGCGGCTGCCACAGATATCGCCAAACATTCTCCCTCTTTAACCATGTCCCTCAAGTCGTCAACCGGGATAATGACATTGTCTGCCTCGTAGATGACATCTGCCGGGGTAGAGTCGGCTAACTTCAGAAGAACTTCATTGACCTGCTCCTACGTGAGTGTAGAGCACTAGAAGCGGTCGAAATTGTTGATCAATTCTTCTGAAGTTTCAGGTGAAGCGGCGTCTTTGATTCCATGCACTTTCCACATAATTTCTAACTGATTACCTGCCCTGTAGGTGTCTGTTTCCATTTCTGCTTCTTTCTCTGGAGTGCTACTGGGTTGTGGAGATTCGCCTTCTAGGACACTGTCCAGCAGCTTCTCAGGTACCCCTACGTCTTGGAAATAGCGTCTGTCTTTTATCAGTAGCAGTGCATATATGCTCCTGAGATGGTAGAAGTTTTGACCCTGGAGGTGCCTCATGTATCCAAATATGTTGAGTAGCTCCATGGCGTGCAAGACGATGAAGGTGTTGTTTCCGCTTCCCTCTTCTGCTTGGACGGGGAAGTCTCGGATAGAAAAGAAGTTCCAAACACCGTTGTGACATTTGACTCCTCACTTGATAGCTCGTAGAAGACGCAGCGGTAGAAGCCTCAGATGTTTGTCCTCCGGGCGACTGAAAATAAGCCCGGAGCGTGGCACCTCGTTGTTGCTGCAGCTCAGCAGCTGGACGTCGTGATTCCTAAGGTCTGCCACACAGAGGAACCATACGTTGCGGTGCTTGTATGGGGCCAACACAATGTTCGTGTTATGCTCTTCGATGTGTTGCAGCATGTTGGCCACCGCAATGGAGTCTGGTACTCCCATCATCAGCCTTCTTGCCAAGGTCGGGGTGGCGTTGTATACTATTTTCCGACCTATCCCAATGTTGATATTCTCTATTATTGCACCTTCTAGGACCCTGAACAGCTTCTTGCCGATGACGGATGGCTAGCGGAATATGCTTCTGAGTGCTCCCCGTCGTACGGAGAAGTCGTCGTCGCTCCAGACGACGTCTTCTTCATCTGCATGTGACCTCAGGACCTTGTTCACCATTTCTGGTCCCTGACCGACAGGTAGCCTGTCACGCCCCAATCTCACATTAACCACAAACCACCAGATTAGGACGCAACAGGATGGGATTTACACATAAGCCAACCACTCTTCACTTTTTAAAACTTTTTAAAGAGATTAATAGGATAATCTGATTTTAAGCTGTAAAATGAAACCAAACAAACTACGGAAGCATCTTTAATAAATTGACTAGCAATATAAACAGAGTCTTCATCATATTACATTGTCCGACATAAAATAAAGCATAACATATAATTTACATCTTTATACACATTCACTCTCTCACTTACACCTTGTCCCAAAGATCGAGGGGAAAGGACTAAGAGACCACTAACTACTAACTACATATTCCTTCTACAGACTAGGCGTTAGGATGAAACGATCCTTCAAAATTCCTGCTGCTGATGATAACCTGAAAATGTTTTGAGTAGAGGTATGAGCCTACTCGCTCAGTGAATAGCATTTCACTTAGCTATCACTAAACAACTCATCAGGTTTATAAACTGCAATTAAACGTAAATGCAGAACTAAGCAAGGCAGTTCTAATAACATAACAAGTATACAGATAATAATCACATTTTTAAATCATCAACAGATAATTCAGGTAAATAAACAGTTATATAAATTTACTGTGATCCTATATAATTACTTATTCATTTTTATTATTATGCCCTAAACATATGCAGTGTACTCTGCATATGAAGATCCGCAGCAAGTCCATGCTACGGTCCCACCGTACAAGACTTAGCGACACACCCGGGAAGTGCTAAGTCTGACTACTCGTCCTGGTCTGCACAGGACCCTAGGCTCCACGGCCTCATCGCACAACCACGTGTGCTGCACAATCACGTGTGCTCCAGACTCCTCCTTTAACCTGAGTACACCGGCGGAGAGTCACAGGGTTACCTTCGTGACACAAGCACGAATGGTGTTAGATAACCGTGTTTTCTTTTGTTATCGCAGTGCCATCGTGACACAAGCACGATTGTTGTTGGACACTGCCTCTCTTTCCTCGTTTGTCCGTGACACAAGCAGGGATGATGTTGCAATATGAGTTTCACCCCAAAGTTGCAGACCTGTCTAAGGGGTTCTACGGTGTTAGGGCATCTAGGTCTATTAACTGATTAACAAATAAACATTTAAACAGGAAAATCACATTCCATACTTATTGCACAATCTGAACATCACAAGAAGCACATATATATTCTTTATCGTAATTAAACATGATTCAGTATCATTTATCCAGTTTCAATGCTAAACATCTATTTTGAAATCAGTAAATACATTGCAACTATAAATACAGGAAATTTCATCATTTTCATTAAGCATATCACGTAGTTCAATTCTAATGAATCTAACATACTCTATTGTATGAACTACATTGTTTAGAAGTTATATCAATTGATACAGAAGCAATTAAACATTTAAATTGAGTTAAATAATGATTACTGAATGAACTACTACTCACACTTCTGGAACTCGGCCGACCAATCTGGGAACTCGGCCGATTGGCCGGAAACTCGGCCGATTCACCCTAGGCAACTCGGCCGATCGGCTGACAACTCGACCGATCAGTCTCCAATCTCGGCCGATTGGAACCCTGTTCAATTTCCTTATAAAGGAAACTCGGCCGAATCTTACCAAATTCGGCCAATCGGAATGCTGACCCTGCAATAGAACAGTAACATCATGCACGAATCCAAGATTTAACTTGGTCAAAAACTAGATCTAGCTAGGGTTACGTATTCATGATTAAGACCATATGTCAAAGCTAAAACTACCTTTCTTTAATACCTTTTACGCCCAGCTTGATCCTAATCAAGCATGTTACTGCAAGCAGCAGCATCATTCTCACGTACAGGTTGAAGGGGGACCCTGACTGGGTATTGCTTGCGGCTAATTGACAGCAGATACGGGTTCTAGACCCTTGGCCAGATTCGAGGGTAGTTTGTAGCTGCTCCTTGCGCCCAAGATGGCCACTGATCGCTGGCCCACGCAGCAGCTGCTGCTGCTTGGTTGGCCACCATGGCTAAGGCGTGCTACTGGCTGCAACTGCAAGAGGGGCGCAGCTAGGGCAAGGGTAGAGGAAGAGGAAGGGCGACCTGCTCCACGGAGCCTTGGGCCCCAAAAAGCCCCGCCCAAGCTTCCATTGCTGTTGCCGATCGAGCGCAGCTGTTGCGGCAGGTCGTCCGGCGTCCAGGTAGGTACGGGGTGGTTGAGGTGTGGTAGGGGAGAAGGAAAGAAAAGGGTAGCACCCTAACTCTGTCGGAGGTGAGGAGCTCAAGAACTCCCGAGAAAATCGCCCCAAGGATCGCCGTTGGCCACCTGCAGCAGGTCGAGCGCCGCTTTGCGGTCGCTCCCTGTTCTATCGGGAAGGAAGAGGGGAGAGGATAAGCGAGAAACAAAATAGCCGACTCACTTAAAACATAATCAATTAATGGTAAAATTGCATCCAAGTCCAAGAAAACCAAAAAGGCCGTAACTTTTGCCTCGAGGGTCCGATTTAAATAATTCTTCTTGCAAACTCTCAAGCACGAGCTTCTCTATCATCCCAAGGCATAAAATTATGTTATCTAGCTTGTCACAACTGGTCAAACCACTAATTGCAACAGTGAGTACTCAACTCGACTTAATTAACTCAACAATCAATATTGATATTTTCATTAATTATCTCAGATGATTCAACTTAACTATTTATTCACGACGTAGCTTATCTTGATTAACCATGATATTCTAATTTGATGTTCAACACTAATTGAGATGTCTTCACGTAATTCAAGGTATTTATTAGTTAATCATGGAGTGGGTCATAACAACCTTTTCCCCTTAAAAGAATTTCGTCCCGAAATTCCTAAAAGAGAAAGGAAACGTGTTACTCATTTCTGACTCGTACTCCTACGTAGCTCCCTCTAGGTTAAGATTTCTCCACAAAACTATCACTAACGGTATCTCACAATTCGTGAGTTTCTTGATCCTCTGATCAACTATCGGCATAGGTCCCTTAACTAGGACACATCTGATCTGATTCCAGATCAAACCACAATACATGGTCTTTCTAAAATTGTTATAACAGTGTCTCAATTCATGGTAATTACCGAGAAATCATTATAGTATACATGCAGACAACTTAAAGTTCTTAAATAAACAGAATGCATGTTGATTTGGTACTAAAATTAAAATCATGCAATTTAACTGTTAAACATCATCACATCTTATAATAAAAATTGATATCAAGATACTTGATTCATTGTACACCTCATCCTTAGGGTTTCATTTTCCTTGTTCATTCATCACATGCCAACACCCTACTCTTAGGTTTATCTCATTCACTAATCACATGGCAACACCCTACTCTTAGGGTTTCCATCATCTCATCTGTTTGATTGCAATTCAAATCACAATACGGTATCATTATAAAATTGGCAGAACAGTATATTTCAAATCATTGTAATTACTGAGAAATCTTTATATCATACATGCAGGCAAATTTAAAATTCATAAATATCCCAAACTCAGATAAATTTTAACACATATATACTGAATTCATGCATTTGATCATCTTATTACATCAATAAGTGTAATTTACTTCACCTATAAGAAACCATCTGTAATATTTTTCAATTATCTGAAATTTCTCGAAGAACGTGCATATTAACCAAATTCCTGGTTTAAGCATCACATAACTCGATTAAGAGTTATTTACGTATCATATCACAAATAATTATTAGTACTTGAGAATTTCTAATGATACCTCAGAGAAATGCGCCAATTCATGTAAATGTTAAGTCACACACATTAACATAACAGGAAATATGCAACTAGATTTATTTACATATTTTAATGCTATCTTACTATCTTGAAATCATGCACCTGATGATTTACCAAATCTGTGTTTTCTGGGTTCATACTCAAACCGTACCATTATCAGTTGTGTATTTCTAAACTCAATATGATATGATTGAAACTGGATTACCAGGCAACCTATTTATTTTATCCCTGTATATCTTAGTCAAGTCTCGAGACATCACAGATCGACTTAATATGAAGAAAGTGAGCAGACTAAATTAATCTATCCACAGTCATTCATATCAAATCACAACCTCTAGGTGTCCTGGGTAATCTTACCACAAAATCCATTGTGATAAATTCCCATTCCCATTCCAGCATAGAAAAAGATTACAAGGTAGCTGTAGATTTCTAGGGTTCAACCTTAACCTACTGGCACATACTACTTCTAACCACGTACTTAGCTACATCCTTCTGTATATCTGACCATCCATTTCAACTTCTTGAGATTCATATACATCTTAGTGTTTCCTGAAAGCATAGCATACATCAATACATACACTTCCATAAGAATCTTTTCTTTCAGCCTTTTCCCCTTAAAAGAAATTTACACTATCTCGAGGTACACACAACATGTCATGCTAATACAACATCTTATCATTTAAAAACTTAAATTCTAGGCTCTTTTCCTCCCATCATGTCATGCATGGTCTGGTTTATCTCACTATCACCCTATTGTAGTTCCTTGATTTGATCATAAGAAGTAGGCTTAACTTACATCTATACAATCAAATCACTTTGTGTTGTCACCCCTAAGCCTAAGTTCAACTTCCACATTTCTACTAACAGGTCTCTATTGAAACCCGTCATAGAGAATGCATTAGTTGTTGAACTTGACTTTCTGCTGGAAGAATTATTCACCACATTCTTCTTACCAGGGTGATAATCTATTGTCACATCATAAAGATAATGACACCATGTCTTAAAAACATGAACTACATCAACTATCTTCAGGTCATATATCGGATAATACTCCGCTTTCTATGCTACTTTCTTATAGTTACATTTTAGGTTTATGTTTTACTCTTTTCTCTAAGTCATTTCATGTTGTTCATGTACCGTTCAGATTATCTACTTCAAAACCCTAGATCACTATCAAAGCCAGTTTACTTTTCATAGAACAAATCTCAAGGTCTAATTTTACAAAGATACTAATATTCAAGGTTACATCACTAATAATATTCCTTAAACTACTACAACTTTAATCATTCTAGGGTTTGATCCTTATTAATAACATAGCATTATTGTGTGTATGTGTGATCGATCATATAGATCAAATTGAGTTGCTTGGGTCAATAACATATTAACCCAACACTCAACTTTATTCATATGGCTGAAAATTCAGTTTTCATAATAGTTTCTGTAATTCATTTATTAAACAGCTAACAGAAGCTCCAAAAATTCTGTAAATTTTATATATTGTTTCTAATGAAGATTCAGACCTCCAGTAAAAATTTCAGATCATTTCAAGTTACCAATAATTAATTAAAAATCGAACAGTGCACTGTTATATTGCAGTCTGCAGCAGATTCGGCTGAGTTACAAACTCGGCCGACACCCTTACTGTAGAGGTCAAAAGTCATCCAAAAATTATGCAAATTTAACAAAGTGTCTAAAATTATGTTTTTCAAGCACAGTTAAAATTTGAAATCAATTGGATATACCAATAAAAAGATAAAATTCAATTACCACACTGCTATATCATTCAGAAAATGTGATCGGTCGAGTTTGAAACTCGGCCGATAAACAGGTTAGAACATTCTTCAAAAATTCTAATAATTTCCAATGTTATTTATATTTTATATATCCAAATCATATCCAAATTTGAGATAAATCATAATTACACATAAAATACCAAATATCATTTACTGAGGCACTTTACTTATCAAATTTTGTATTTATGTATCATCAAAACCCTATTTTGGGCCGATTAGGGTCTATGCTTCTCAAACCCTAATTCTCAAGAACAAAGAACATTTAGACTTCTTATCGTAGTTAAAACATCTTAGTGTATATACATTCTCACTATGTTACGGGTCTAAATCATCCAGAGTCTATTCTTATTTTACTGTTAATAGGAGTCATTAGATCCCAGTAACGCCTCCTGCCAGCCGGACCAGGCCGAACCTGTAGTCCTGAAGCCAAGAGCTACTTGGGATTAATCAACCCCTATTAATCTTAAACATGTGGAAAGAATATCCACTTAGGGCAAACTCATTTAAACATATTTTTGGGTCTACATTAATACAAAGAAAACAAACACTAAACAATTCACTTCATGTCACAACAATATAAAAGAATCATACTTATTGTACAAACTGAAAGTCTAAATTCATGCATATAAGAGCGTTTCTAATGATCTTTAATCAATAAGCAATGTAAAGTAGGAGTTATATCACATCCTTTATTCAATCTCTTACTCCTACATTAATTTCTGATTTCTTAACCCTAAGATTTCTAGGGTTTTCTCTCTAGCCTATCCTTCCTCTGCATACCTGGCCAGGGCATCCAGAAAAGAACAGACAGAGTAGCTTGATACTGGTCAATCTAAGTATTCAGACACCTGGCCAGGGTATCTAAACACTCAGACCTTCCAGAGCTAAGACACATCATTTATTATTTGCCTTACTTATAACTTTATCTTTTGACCCTAATGATTCTTAACGACTCATCTTAAGCTCATTACTTGATTCTCGTGACCACATCCTCTTCCTGCTATCTGCAATAATATAACAGAACACTTCCTGTTAGAAAATTACAGATAGAAGAAAGACACCTAAACCTTAATCCTATTGGTCTCTTATCGTCCCCTGACCTTGAGTAACTATGTACTCAAACCAAAGCTCTGATACCAAAATTGTCACGCCCCAATCTCACATTAACCACAAACCACCAGATTAGGACGCAACAGGATGGGATTTACACATAAGCCAACCACTCTTCACTTTTTAAAACTTTTTAAAGAGATTAATAGGATAATCTGATTTTAAGCTGTAAAATGAAACCAAACAAACTACGGAAGCATCTTTAATAAATTGACTAGCAATATAAACAGAGTCTTCATCATATTACATTGTCCGACATAAAATAAAGCATAACAGATAATTTACATCTTTTTACACATTCACTCTCTCACTTACACCTTGTCCCAAAGATCGAGGGGAAAGGACTAAGAGACCACTAACTACTAACTACATATTCCTTCTACAGACTAGGCGTTAGGATGAAACGATCCTTCAAAATTCCTACTGCTGATGATAACCTGAAAATGTTTTGAGTAGAGGTATGAGCCTACTCGCTCAGTGAATAGCATTTCACTTAGCTATCACTAAACAACTCATCAGGTTTATAAACTGCAATTAAACGTAAATGCAGAACTAAGCAAGGCAGTTCTAATAACATAACAAGTATACAGATAATAATCACATTTTTAAATCATCAACAGATAATTCAGGTAAATAAACAGTTATATAAATTTACTGTGATCCTATATAATTACTTATTCATTTTTATTATTATGCCCTAAACATATGCAGTGTACTCTGCATATGAAGATCCGCAGCAAGTCCATGCTACGGTCCCACCGTACAAGACTTAGCGACACACCTGGGAAGTGCTAAGTCTGACTACTCGTCCTGGTCTGCACAGGACCCTAGGCTCCACGGCCTCATCGCACAACCACGTGTGCTGCACAACCACGTGTGCTCCAGACTCCTCCTTTAACCTGAGTACACCGGCGGAGAGTCACAGGGTTACCTTCGTGACAAAGCACGAATGGTGTTAGATAACCGTGTTTTCTTTTGTTATCGCAGTGCCATCGTGACACAAGCACGATTGTTGTTGGACACTGCCTCTCTTTCCTCGTTTGTCCGTGACACAAGCACGGATGATGTTGCAACACGAGTTTCACCCCAAAGTTGCAGACCTGTCTAAGGGGTTCTACGGTGTTAGGGCATCTAGGTCTATTAACTGATTAACAAATAAACATTTAAACAGGAAAATCACATTCCATACTTATTGCACAATCTGAACATCACAAGAAGCACATATATATTCTTTATCATAATTAAACATGATTCAGTATCATTTATCCAGTTTCAATGCTAAACATCTATTTTGAAATCAGTAAATACATTGCAACTATAAATACAGGAAATTTCATCATTTTCATTAAGCATATCACGTAGTTCAATTCTAATGAATCTAACATACTCTATTGTATGAACTACACTGTTTAGAAGTTATATCAATTGATACAGAAGCAATTAAACATTTAAATTGAGTTAAATAATGATTACTGAATGAACTACTACTCACACTTCTGGAACTCGGCCGACCAATCTGGGAACTCGGCCGATTGGCCGGAAACTCGGCCGATTCACCCTAGGCAACTCGGCCGATCGGCTGACAACTCGGCCGATCAGTCTCCAATCTCGGCCGATTGGAACCCTGTTCGATTTCCTTATAAAGGAAACTCGGCCGAATCTTACCAAATTCGGCCGATCGGAATGCTGACCCTGCAATAGAACAGTAACATCATGCACGAATCCAAGATTTAACTTGGTCAAAAACTAGATCTAGCTAGGGTTACGTATTCATGATTAAGACCATATGTCGAAGCTAAAACTACCTTTCTTTAATACCTTTTACGCCCAGCTTGATCCTAATCAAGCATGTTACTGCAAGCAGCAGCATCATTCTCACGTACAGGTTGAAGGGGGACCCTGACTGGGTATTGCTTGCGGCTAATTGACAGCAGATACGGGTTCTAGACCCTTGGCCAGATTCGAGGGTAGTTTGTAGCTGCTCCTTGCGCCCAAGATGGCCACTGATCGCTGGCCCACGCAGCAGCAGCTGCTGCTTGGCCGGCCACCATGGCTAAGGCGTGCTACTGGCTGCAACTACAAGAGGGGCGCAGCTAGGGCAAGGGTAGAGGAAGAGGAAGGGCGACCTGCTCCACGGAGCCTTGGGCCCCAAAAAGCCCCGCCCAAGCTTCCATTGCTGTTGCCGATCGAGCGCAGCTGTTGCGGAAGGTCGGCCGGCGTCCAGGTAGGTACGGGGTGGTTGAGGTGTGGTAGGGGAGAAGGAAAGAAAAGGGTAGCACCCTAACTCTGTCGGAGGCGAGGAGCTCAAGAACTCCCGAGAAAATCGCCCCAAGGATCGTCGTTGGCCACCTGCAGCAGGTCGAGCGCCGCTTTGCGGTCGCTCCCTGTTCTATCGGGAAGGAAGAGGGGAGAGGATAAGCGAGAAACAGAATAGCCGACTCACTTAAAACATAATCAATTAATGGTAAAATTGCATCCAAGTCCAAGAAAACCAAAAAGGCCGTAACTTTTGCCTCGAGGGTCCGATTTAAATAATTCTTCTTGCAAACTCTCAAGCACGAGCTTCTCTATCATCCCAAGGCATAAAATTATGTTATCTAGCTTGTCACAACTGGTCAAACCACTAATTGCAACAGTGAGTACTCAACTCGACTTAATTAACTCAACAATCAATATTGATATTTTCATTAATTATCTCAGATGATTCAACTTAACTATTTATTCACGACGTAGCTTATCTTGATTAACCATGATATTCTAATTTGATGCTCAACACTAATTGAGATGTCTTCACGTAATTCAAGGTATTTATTAGTTAATCATGGAGTGGGTCATAACATAGCCGATGACCCTTCTGTCGAAGTTGACCATCTCGAAGGAAGGTAGTTCTGACGGCGCAGAGAACGCAGCCGCCTTCGAGCGTCTTCCTCTGGGGGGTGTCTTTCGTTGGCGGCACATATGTCCCCCCTTCTTCCTCTGATTCATCAGAAGAGTCCTCCCCGATGCTGATGTCTTCGTTGTCATTTTCAGCTTCGTCTAGGGGGACTGAGGGAGCTGTTTCTACCAGGCCGTGGGAACTCGCCTATCCTGTTGGAGCTCCGTTGGCCGATCTTTGTGGCGTCCCTTCCTCAGGCGTTGTGGATGGCCCGCTGGAGGAGGAAGAGGACGATGATTTTGAGGAGGCCGCTGACGAGGAAGGTTGAGAGCCTGAGCCAGGAGGCGACGGGGACCTTCTCGGATGCCTTCAGCGCGGATGGTCGTCTCCCCTGTTCAGCCTCTCCTCGATCACGTCAAGGCACTGAAGGGCCTGCTGAAGCGTGGAGTTTAGAGCCTCTAGTTGGCCGGGAAGGCCAACTAGAGTCTGCAGTTCCCGTTCTTGGCTATTCAACCTCTACTGGAAAAATGAAAACTTACGTGTTATAGAATTAAATGTAGCTGAGTGGCTTTCTGTTACCTCCCGCAAGTGGTCAAATTCGTGCCCCAGCATTTTCCCGAGCGACGGAGGGGCTCCTGCAGATCTCCCTCCCATCCTCGCGATACTCCTCTCGCGCGAGGGTCTACCTGATGAGGTAGAACCTATCTTGATTGTCCGCGAGGTGGATGTTACTGGGCGAGGCGTCGACACCCTTGCGGCTGTCACTGCCTCGCCTTCTTGTCGTGGTGGATATGGGCGTGGTGCGGGTGAATGTTGCTCCACCTCTACGTTGTCGGCAATCTCCTCAGCAGCTGCTATAGGAGACACTGGCGGTAGTGTCGGCGTTAGCTGTGCAGATCCGAGCTCCATCTCAAGGATCTCGACGAACACCTCATTACTGGCGTCCGGCTGTGCTTCTTCTTCTGCCTCTAAAGGCACCACAGAAACTTCGGGGGCTGTGGTTGTCTCTTTCGCGACAGCTCCCTCCGGGGCTTGTACTGTTGTTCCTGCCCTGGTTGTCTCGGCAACCTCGACGATTGCCGGTCCTTCTTCAGCCACGGCAGGTATTGTCGTGATCGTGGCTGGGATAGCAGGAGCGACGACAACACTATCGCCTGCTGTCGTCGGTGGTTCTGGATTGGCGGCTGGCTCGGCGGAGGTCGTGGAAGCTTTGTCTTGCCTCGGGTCGAGAGGAATTGGTTCTCCTCTCGCGGCCGCCCTCTCTGGAATTCTGGTGGTGGCGGCGTAAGTTGCTTCTACCGCCATAGCTTCGATTTCTACTGTGGTGAAGACCAGCTTTTCTGTGTCGTAGGCGGCACAGTGAGGGAGTGGAAGGAGGGTGTTTGTCCTTGCAAACTTGTAGATATAGATTCTCCCCTCCTTCTTTATGATGTCGGCCCTCATGAGGTACTTGACGTCGATCAACTCGTCGCCCCTTATCCTCGAAAGACTGCACGGCTCCCGTGGGTATCCTAACCCAACCGCGATCAGATTGACGATGCCACTCATGCAGTATTCTTTGGTGGCATCCTTTATCGAGTGCAACATGTTCAGCAAGAAATGCCCCAGATTGATCACCCTGCCCTCCATCATGTGCCACATGAGATGGGGTTCTTCAGTATAAACATTGTTGGACTCATTTTTGCTGAAAAGCAGGCATGCTACCAGCTTGTGCACTATCCTCCAGAAACAGGAGTGCACTGCCGCCACCTTGCTCCCCGGCTTGTATGGTGACTCACCGGTCAGCCTCTTCTAGAGCTCGACGGGGTTGAACCCGTCTCTTTTGGTGATCCTCTCACCGTTATTCAGCAGCTTCTTCTCCTCCTCACTGGAAGAGAAGATCTCATTGAGCAGCTTTTCGGAGATGATGTGCTCCGCGTTGTAAAGCCGCCCTTGCAGTCTGTCTGCTCTGCCATATTCTTCAACGTCCTCAGCTATATTCTTCACTCGGCGGAGAGACGACATGAACTCCCTTGTGAGTTCGGTGTAGGAGGCGGAATGGCTTAGGCAGATCTTCCTCAGTCCTGCTGCGGTGAGGACATTTTCCAGTCTTTCGAAAATACCCAATTGAATGAAGGAAGACTGGTGGAAGAATCTGCTCGGCCTGTAGAGTTTAGTTTCCAGTTTCGAGTACCGACGTCCATGCTCGTTATCCCTTGGCACGAACCTTCCTAGTGTGTGATCCAGGGGTTCTGCCACTGTAGTTGAAGTTTTCGCCAGAGTCGTTACTCCTTATGTCCTCGCCCTTTTCTCAGCGGTTGATGGCCCAGCCGCTTCGGG
The DNA here is from genome assembly GCA_963693085.1 of Alisma plantago-aquatica. Classification (NCBI taxonomy): domain Eukaryota; kingdom Viridiplantae; phylum Streptophyta; class Magnoliopsida; order Alismatales; family Alismataceae; genus Alisma; species Alisma plantago-aquatica. The sequence continues at coordinate 477,098,569 of OY856413.1, read as the reverse complement.
ATTCGGGCATTTCTGCCCGACCGTTGTTGCTTCAATTGCGGCCTCGGTGTCAATACTTCTGCCGTGTTTGTCAACTCGAACGACAGTTTGCTTTGTACGGGCCATCTCTGTTATCATTAAACAAATTCATTGATAAATTAAATGTTAAAATTGATTACACGATAAAAATTCTGCCCGATACAAAAACTACCCGACACCACCGTATCAGGTCTTAACAAAGGGTGATATGATGCTTGCCCGATACGGTTGTGTCAGGCGATACACAGCCTTCAAAAATCACTGTAGGTCTATGCCCGATATGATGTCCGGATGTCGTCCATCAAAAGAACACACTAAGTGATACAAAATTGGACGATGCGGATAAACAACTGCGCGTCATACATGTCGCCCGATACAGGTGTATCGGGCGATACGGTCGCGTGATGGAAGAATGTGTCGCCCGGTAACAAGAACAAGTGAGGCGGCACAAGGCTGGGCGACAAGGTTATCGACCGATATAAGGTATCGGGTAAGCACGTGTTAAAGGCGTGTCGCGTGGCACACGTGTCGGGCGACACAAGGAAAATCAACTAAACTCGTCAACCCGATACGTTGCGTGCGATAGGAAGATCGTGTCGGGCAAGCATCCTGCCGGGCTATACCTGTTATTTTCTTAAGTTTTCTACGCGACATGAGAGCAGAAGTTAGTTGGACGACACACGAACAAAAGGAGGAATTACTGCACGATACGGGTAGCTGGAAGAGTAAACGCAGTAGCCTGACACGGTAAAACCTCCGTACTATATATAGTAACCCCAATCGGGGGTAAAACGGTAAAAATCAGAGCGTGTGTCGGCCATTAGGATGAGTCATTCCCAAGATGAGCGGTCCCATCTAATTAATGGTAATTACTCATCTTGCTTGATACGGGTGCTCGCCGCCCAGGCATGTCGTCCGTCACGGCTTTTGCGATGCCCGATATACCGTCGCCCGGTATGAGCATGTTCTGTGCGCCGATTGAGTTGTTGCTCGATACGAAGCCTTTAGAACAAAATCTAGATGAAAAACTTAAAAACAAAGCGAGGGAAAAAGCGGTTGATGGGTAAAACATCATTGTCCTAAGGTTAAGTTCTCGGCCTCAGATAGTATTACCCATCCAGGTCCATAAAACAAAGTGGTGGCCCATAAAACAGAAGAGTCAGCGCATGTGGCACATGCACTGACTCGGTCCTTATTACAGTCTAAATGTTCATAATGTTTGTCTTGCAAGAAAGTAAATAACATCCTATTCTAGGAAAAGTAAAAGCTCGGGTTGCCTCCCGAGTAGCGTTGTAGTTTGCGTCGCTAGCTCGACGGCTCCAGGTTCTTCACTTTTAACCTCCAGTAGCATCTTTATCTTGCAACTCGATCTCTGTCCTTCCTGATCACAGCCCTACCTTTTTGGCAGTTTCAGTGTTGGAAGGTATCTTGCCTGAGGGATTCTTTATCAATTTAGCCATCTGGGCCAATTGTTGATCAATTTGGCGTTGATGCGTCTGCATATCCACCTTCTGGACCTATATTGAATTCAAAACTCTCGAATTTGAAAGCGCACTCTATGCCAGCTGGTTATTTGCGATATCTTATCTCTTTACAAAATCAAATAAATGTCCAATCAAATCTGATTGGTTCGAAACCTCATCTTGGCCTTGACTGGTGTTCGTCGCTTGACAACCTTGGTACTTATGGTCTGCCCTTTTGAAATTTGCAAAAGAGACATTCTCAGTCTCCTCAGCCTCAGATTCAGTTTCGCTCGATTCTTCGGGTCGGGTGTAGATACAGTTATCTACCCCGTGTCCACCCTCTCCACAGGTGACACACTTCATGACCTTTTCGACTTACTTCTTTCCCTTCCCACCTGATTCTTTCAGCTGCTTTACATCGGTTGCTATCCTCTGGATCTGAGAGGTGATGGTTTCCAGAGCCTTAGATTCAAAAGAAGGTCCTTCACTAGCCTTCTTAGCTTGTCCCCTGTCTGATCTATCATAGTCAGTGCCGTCTTGCAGCTCGGCTATGTTCTTGATGATCTTCTCGGACCTGCTCGGCTTCTTCCCCAGAAAGTCACTTCCTGCTGCTGCATTCAGTGAAACCCTTTCCTCAGGAGTTAGGCCGTTGTAAAAGGTAGTTATCAGGAAACCTTTCTTATAGTTGTGATGAGGGCAGTCCCTCTGATATTCTTGATATCGCTCCCAAGCATCATGGAGATTCTCATTTGGCTTCTGCATGAAAGATGTAATCCTCTGTCTATTCCGGACAGTCTTCTTAGTAGGATAGAACTTGTTCACAAAGGCATCTGCCAGTGCACTCCATCCATTCAGATCTTGGTGGGGCAGCCCCAAGTACCATGATAAAGCCTTATCTTCCAAAGAAAAGATGAATCCCTTGCAATAGATTACCTCCTGTGGGACTCCCCTCATCTTGATGGTGTCGCAGATGTTTTTGAAAGCATCTAAATGGTGATAGGGATTGTCATTCTTAGAACTCCCTCTAAAGCTTTTGTTTTGAATCATGAAGATGACTGATGGCTTCAGCTCAAAGTTGGTGGCATTGAATCGCGGGATAACAATAGGACATCTGGAATTGTTAGCCTTGGTGGAAGCTAACTCGCTTAGAGTCTTTTCTTCTTCATCTGAGTCGTCACTGTCGCTGCCTCCCTGGTGCTATTCTTGATTATTTTGATTCCTCCTGTGCCTCCGGTGATGACGACGTCTATCCCAGTGGAGGGGAGTGAGGTCTAGCTCTCCCTTGGCGTTCACCTTCTGAAAGAGGTTATTCAATGCGAGGCGGCATGTCAGATGATGTCGGTGTTCTAGTTTAGCAGAAAGCCTCCCTTCTGAGTAGTTGAATAGCATGAAAAATTCAGTTAGAAAACATGTGTTAATAATAACAATTACTCATTTCAGGTTAAGATATATAAAAAGGAAAAAGAAAAAGAGTGTTGTCAAGCTCATTTCTAAGCTTGAGGCACTGGAGTGTAGTTCGTGGATTCGGGTTCGTCATCAGTACTGTTTTGCCTTGTCCCCGGCAACGACACCAAAAAGTTGACCGGCCTAACTCACGCGTCCGAAAAGTGGAGCGGATTTGAAGTAGTCGGACTTTTTAATTTATAACCCGAAACCTTCTAGGCCCCCGCAACTTTGTTTACGGGGTCAAAGTAGATATACGGGGTCAAACACAGGGACAAGGGTGGTAGTGTTGAGAATGCAGAATCGACACGTTACACTCCGGTATGGGTAAGGATATGATAAAAGTTCCCCAAGGGAACAACAGGCTGGGATCGATAAAACAAAAGAAATCTATCTCCAACTGGAGCTACGAGGAAAAATAAGGTTTTAAGCATTTATCAGTTTTTAGGGTTTTCGTGCAACGGAAACAGAGAGAGATAATACTATTGCATTAGTAAGGAATGAAGGGGAAAGCTTCTGTAAAACAAGCGGAAGTAGAAACATCATGTACCCCTTCTCTCGAAGTGGGTACTGCTAACTAAGCATCAACACCCCTCTCGAGGTTACTGGACTTAAGTTAGAGTGGAAATGTTACTAAAGCAACTCCGATCTTGGGCACTCTCGTACTCCAGTATCGGACCAAACACTAGAGCCACAACACCTCTCTCGAGGTTGTTGCAATTGGAAAACATGATTCGGTAGCTAATCAAAATGTGATCCAATCATACAAGCTAGAGTTCAGATGTTAAACATAGCAATCATCCAACAAAAGGGACTAAACATAAAGCAGTAGATAATTGAAACTTTACTGATTCCATTAGCATAAAAGGGTATGATTACATTGCATAAGTAAAGGAAGTAAATGACTGAAATAAATAAAGATAAATGCCGCCTTCTTGATTTAGAAGGGCGACAGGCAGCAACAGACCCTCCAGCCCGATATCGGGCAGGAGCCTTGCCCGATACACCCGTGTCGGGCGGCACACCCTCTCAGGCGACACGCTTATGATGGGCGGACGTATCATGTGGGGCACCCATGCCCGATACGATCATGTCGGGCGGCACCCTCTCGAGCGACACGTCGTAACTGGTGATTCGTATCAGGCTTGGTATCGTGTCGGGCCAGAGTGTTGCTTTTAGTATCGGGTACTCCTATCGGGCGTCCTTGTTGGACGATATCGGCCTGCAGCGGTGCCCGGGGCTGACCCTAAGTGAACCATTCCCTCCCTCTTGGGATGGGGAAGTGCTCACCTAGAATTGCCCGACACACCTCTGAGGCACGACACGCTAGCTCCAGATGCTTTCCTAAGTTGTCTTTCGAGGGGTTTCGACCCGTCCCATCGGAGTCCTGTAGCTGCTATTTATAGGCAGCGGTTGGGGGAAGTTATGGTGCTCCGGACGCCACGTGTTCTTGATCAGCTCCATCATCGCGGACTCGGGGGTGCCCGATATGCGTATCACCTGGTACAAGGATGTCAAGTTGTAGGTGTGTTGGTAATCGTGACGAGTAGCGCTTGCCGGTGGGTGGCTTGTATCGCGCGACACACTTCAGTTATCGTGGCGAGTTCGACTCCCTGACAGGTAAATGGTGTATCGCATGTCCGCTCCTTCTCGCGCGACATCCTTGTGTCGCGCGGTAGTGTATCGCGCACCCGTATCAGGCAGCGAGCGTATTGGTCGGCTGGTTGGTAAACTAGCTGATGCAGGTGGAACACATTAGTGAGCCGAGACGGGCCTTTTTGCTGGTAAATGAGTTAAAAATCGAGGAAAACTCTGCAAAAGATGATGAAATTGAGTTAAGAGCGTAGCGTGGCCTGTTTATTAAAAAACATCTCAAAAAGGAGAGGAAATCAGTTAAAAAGGGCAGATATGATAACAAAATAAGGGCCAAAAACATCACAAAATTTGGTGTTATCAAGGTCCATATTAGTGAAGAGGTTAACAAGGTGTTCACCTAGCATATCGCCCAAGCTCAACCCAAGAAGAGGGATATCAGGAAAAACACAACTTAGGGTATCGTGCAAGGGTTCAAAAGCCATGATAGGTTGGTCATCTTCAACCTCAAGACTGCCACCAAGAAACCCTAATAGGTCAAGAGAGTTGTCTCACCTATCAACAACCAAGAGAGAGGGGTTTTGAACAACTTCCATCACATTTCGAGCAACAAGGTGGGTCATCACCATAACGGCCAACCCTCCAACCTAAACTAGGTCAACACCAACCAAAGGCTCACCTATCAAGTCCATGGTAAGAGAGGGGTATTGCCCAAGCAACTAGAGTATAGACTCAACTCTCAATGACAAAGGGAGAGAGGGGTTTTGCCCACACAACTAGAGCTTAATCTCACCTCTCAAAACCAAAGGGAGAGAAAGAGATTTTGCCCCAAGAACACACCACACGCACCATGGAATTAGGAAACCCAAGGCTCACCTCTCAACAACTAAGAGAGGGGTTTTGCCCAAAGAACTCCACATCTAATGGTTTGGCCAACCCAAGGAAACCATCTCAACAAGGTCTAGGGTACATCTAAGGCAACCTCATAACCATTAAAGCAAGAAACATAGCTAGAAGATGACATGGCCGAAACATATAGCAAAGTAACACGATAAAGAAGTAGTATAGTAGGGTTAGGAGTTATGTATCCCACCTCAAGCTCTAAAGCTCCAAGCTCCTAGCACCAAGCTCCAAGCTCCAAGGCACCACCTTCAGCCAACACAAAGAAGAACAACTTGTAACCACCATGGCCGAAGAGAAGGGAGAAGAAGAAGAAGAAGAAGGTGCCAAGGAAAGGGAGAGATACTTACCACAAGAGAAGGAAAGGGACAAACTAGCAAGGTGTATCGCCCAAGACACTAGTTGTATCAGCCACTACTTGCTCATTTCTTCTCCTATCTCGGCCACCAAAGGAAGGAAAGCAACTAAAGGAACCAAAGAGACCTAGAAAGCAAGGGGGGTCATTTATATACTAAGGGGTGAAGGGGAAGAGCAAGGTAAGGTGGCACCCACCCCTAGCACACTTGTCCAAGGATTGTGCCACATGCTAGCACCCCAAAAACACACGCCCATGAGTTGCCACCCACTTAAAAAAGAAACAACCACTTGTCCAAAGAAAGTGACACAAACGAGGCTATGTGAAGGGTGTGTGTCGCCCAAGATGGCAACCCAACACACCATGGCCAATACACCTCCTTTCCTGATACAACCAGCACTCCCTTGGCCGATACACCAAGGTTCAACCCAATATCAAGCCTCAACAAGGCTCAACAAAGCCCAAAGCTACTCAAGCAAAGAGCCCAACCCATACTCTCAACCCTAGAGGATGCAATGAGAGAGAAAGACATCTCTCAAAGTGATAAACTTGAACACCAACCCTAAAACTAGGTTTGCAAGTTGCACCTCTACCTCTCAACAAAGCACAAACAAACCTTAATCACAACTTCAGGTGATTAGCACACATATAAACTCAAGGTTTAGGCAAAGCAAACAGGGTAAGCCCAAAGTGAGGATCAAGGTCCTTACAGATATGGTGTCAAGTATGCACCTTGTGCACGATATCGTGTCAAGCACATACCCTATACACGATATGGGGTCAAGTATATACTCTAAACTGATATGGTGTTGAAACCCAACATGGTAATATGGAACCTGATATACATTGGAACTCCAAACCCCTATTGGTTTGTACACCTGGTTTAGTTTAGACTAACCTATTATCTAGCCTATCACTTATCACATGATGAAGGGTAGGATGATACCATGAAGGTTTGAAGAGACATGAGCAGAAGGGTCTAACCCGATATGCAAACCCTAATGATGAAGCAACCCGATATGGAAGCACGATATGGTGACAAGGATATACCTCAAACATGATATGGAAGCATGATATGGTGTCAAGTACACACCTCTATACTCGATATGGTGGAAGAACTTCAATTCAATGTATTTGATTGAGTAACACATGAAGTGTGTTATGTAAAATGATACATTAAGATGTATAGAGTTCAATGCATGTTGATCAATAGGCCAATGTGCCTTGAAGAAAGGGTTGAGCCAATTTAATAGAGTACGATGCAATCAACATCCTAGTGAGGATGATAGAGAAACTCATACTTGTGTGATAATCATGTTATGAGCATACATTGATACTCCTAATATGAGTGGAGTATGAATTAGGGTTTGATTCTTGATTATATGATCTTGAAACCCAAATTGGTTAAATAGGGGAAAACCCTAACCCTAATAAAGGGTTGTGATATTATTTGAAACCCTAATTAGCTAATAAGGGGAAACCCCAACCCTAATAATGGATAATGGTATGCACTTGAAACCCTAATCGGTAAGGAATGGAAACCCTAGCCCTAATAATGGGAAGGTTGTATTTCTCTTGTATTGCATGGTGATGATATGTATATGATATTGCTATTATCATGAAATACTAATCATGTAGGAACTACGGGATGATGAGCATAGCCAGGTATGGACTATGATGTTCATATGATACAGATCTAAATGGGCTTTGTGAGCTATGTGAAATACTTGTGTAACAAGTATAATGTATACCTTGGTCTGAGGACCTAGAGGTAGTGGTTACCTGATAAGTGGTAACAATGTTCAGTGATGAACTAAGGGTTTGAATACCTAGATCTAGCAATCATGATGATGATAATGCTAAGCGATGAAAACTCCCAGTAATGTGATAAGGGATTGAGATCTTAAGTGTTATATGTGTTCCAAAGATCATGAAAGTACTTGATAAATGTGTCACACCTTTCTTTAGTAGCATCTGTTATAATTCTTGCTTGTAACTTGGTTGATGCTGAAAGATACTAAAAATGCACCGAATTAATCAAGTGGAGTCTTATCATGTAGTTTCCCAGGCCATAGATCCATTCGATGTCAGGATTTTCTGAATGGTGAAACGAGTTTAACTCAGTATACATATTTGTTGAATATGTAATCTTCTTTATACAGGGGTTGCTCGGTGAACTCCCCAAATAAACTAGGAAAGCTCAGTGACCATCCCGATGAGAAATAAACCCGGGAAAGCTTTGTGACCATCCCAATGAAAAGTAAACTGGGAGAGCTTTTTGATCATCTTGAAGAGAGTGCATGTTGCGGCTGTAACTCTATGGTGAAGATACCAGTATACCCTGGTAAGCTAGTTACCATTGACACAAGATGTCCTGCCAGTAGTCTCGTACTGACCGAGACGGTTGAGGTCTTGGAAGTGGGCTCTTCCTTTGACCTTGTATGGTACCGTTGCTTTACGTAGCCGTGGTCTGTTGGAGCATGAGCGGTATACCTCATCTCCTCTAGGCATAAGTGTGATTGTGAACATGTAATCAGCCATTTAGCATATTTGCTTAAGGATTGAATACGAAAACATTGGTTGATGCTTCATTACTTTTATACATCTTAGTTGATAGGTGTTATACATGTTCTTCATATTCCTTATAAAGCAAATAGATGATCTATAGCTCTGTCATGGATAGTTGAACTATTTTAACATTGTTATAGCTTTGCACTACATTTGAATAATGCTTAAACATGCTTATTTACATAAAAGATCCTCTGCTCAATATTATATTGTTTACCTGTGATAATAATATTGTTAGCAGAGAGTTATATCTCTCACTGAGACAATTGTCTCACCTTGTGGGTTCCACAATTTTTAGGTGGACGTGCACAAGGAGGTAGAGACCGTACTGCAGAGGAAGGATAACATATGTAGGAACATCAATAACAGCTTAGGTTGAGTGTATTATATGTCGTGTCTTGTAGATAAAAGTCCTATGTGTCATCTCTATACTCTCAGGTCCTTGGGAGATAGTACTAAGTGGTTTTGTGAACAATCTGAGATTTTGGCTTGATTGCCTCAAGGTTTTATGTTAATTATGTATATGTTTGGGCAAAGCAACTGGTATATGTTATCCTCGAGATGAGATGGTACAATGTATGTACAATGTGAATCATGATGTATATAAAGTTTTGGTTCTTTCTTTAAGAGTTTCTTGGAAATGGATCTCTTTGCAAAATGCACTACTACATAACAGGCCTTTAATGTCGGTTAATTAAGGGTTTTAGTGTTGGTTTCCAAGCGACACCCAAGTGGGCACCGCTAAAGGTGGACCCCTTCGGCGTCGGTTCCCAACCGACGCCAAAATGCTTCTCGCCCCCAAAAACACGCTAGCAAAGGGACTACAAACGTCGATTTTTTAAGAAAATCGACACTATAGAATGGTTACAGATATCGGTTATTAAAATAACCGATGTAAAAATGCTTCCCGCCATCGGAAAACGCACCAGCAAAGGGCCTATAGGCATCAATTTTGAAAGATAACCGACGCCATATCAGCTGAACTAACGTCAGTTTTGTGCTAATAACTGACGCCATATCCCCTGCCTGCAACCACGGTTGTGCTTCCCAGCACGGCGGTGCTTCCTGGCCACATAGACGTTGGTTTTTTGTCAAAAACTGCCGCTGTATGTCTTTGGTGTCGGTTTTGTTCAAATAACTGACACCTATGTTATGATTTTTTTTTCTTATCAGTTTGCAGGCCTGCTGTATGGTTGGTCAGCAGGTTGAGAACTTGCAGTTCAGTTTTGAACTGCTGGTTTACGACATCCATTGATATCAGCCAACAACAGGCCACAAACCTGCAAAATTAATAACATGGACAATATTATATATATGTGATTCACACACATGTATAAGCACATTTAATTCATATAATTTTTTCATCACACACATGTACAAACCAGTAGCAACATGTAGTTCCATTCATTTCATCTCTTTTCACATTCAGACACATGTAGAACATTTATGTATTGATCATCTTCACACACATATGACAATTCATAAAAATTCATTCACATTCACACAAAAATAATTATGAGAACAAAGTTATTCTTTATTCATCATAGTCATCATTGTCAATAAAATATATTTAAAAATTCCCACTCTTTATAGGGCTTTTGCCCATTCTTCTCTTACAACATCTAATTCATCTCTCATATAGGGAGCATGTACATCAAAATGCTTTCCACCTGTGCTGAAGTCAGCAGTTTTAAAGACCTGCAAAGAGAATGACGTATATATATAATTAATAATATATAATAAGATTGATATATTTCATATTATCTAATGAGACTATGTATAATACATGTTGTATCTTATCGATTTCCATTATGTCATGTTTGATGATTAGGTCCATAAATCGCATCACATAGTAGGCACATGCCCAACCGTTGTCTTGTGTAGTACACTATAAATTGAAACATACAAAATATTCAAAAATACAAATAAGCACAGTTCACATAAATAATATATACATTGGAGTCAGGAAATTACTTTCACATTCTCCCAAATTAGTGACAAATCCTTTTTCCTGGGGACCTTTCCTCCAGATTTTTTGTACTCTTGTAAAGCCCTACATATGTTAATGCAACCCATTAAATTGCATAATTAAATAGTAATGTAGTAACAGATGTTAATAGATATAAAAACATGAAATATTTCTCACGAGAATAATGGCCTTTTAATTGCATGTCCATATAATGTATCCAACTCATTCCCCGCATGATCTAGATAATAGAAAGTGAATGTCTTGGGGACAATAACTAGTAACTCCCCATGCTTACCACTACAGTTAAGAAAGTAGAAAATTAATAACTCAAAATCCACAATAAAAATGTAATTTGCTTAAGTCTAAATTATAAGCAAAGTAAACTTACTCGACATTGAATGGAGCTATTATCACCGTCTTATTATTTTTACCAAAATATTGAAAAGCATCATAACAGTATGAAGTAACTGAATATGGGTCTACGTCTACAAGACTAATCAAAGATGGAACCAAAAATCCCACATGGGAAAACCCAAAATCTGTACATATCTTGTGTAAGTGGTTGCAAAACATGTATTACATATGCATTAATATATAAGAAACTAGATAACTGTATCTAAAACAAGGTATATGGATGTATAAACAAGATCTCACCATATCCATAGCTCTATCATAGATGTGTTCAAACATTCATAACTAAACAACTCCAAAATATCTTGTATAAATATTTTGTTTTCGTATGATTGACTGCATTAATACCTATGCATTAATAAGTACATATGCAGAACATGTATTACGTATGCATTAATATGTATGCTAAACTTGTATAAATAGATTGTTATTGTATGATTTACCTACAACATCCTCCGAAATAGTAACAATTATAGGGCAATTTACATCATGTTCATCGATCCATACTGCCACACCCCTATAATTAGGACCTATCGAGACGTGTAGGTCCCTTGGAAGCCAACTTGGTAGTCGAGGAGGTGGAGGTCGAGATGTAGCGGGTCTTATCTTTTTGACATGTATATATAATTTTAGATCAATTGACTCATATATACACACTAACAAATTAAAGTAATGGAAATTTATCATACAATATCAGTATAGAGGACATCCACTTTGGGCCACAGTATCACTCCGCCTACTGCCTCACCAAGTGTTTCAGCATCTGGGTGTGCATGAGGCGATGCAAGATCTATCCAGTCGGGGAGTACATATATCAGGCTCGCACATGCGACACCATCTGGTACTGGATACCCATGAAACATGCACCCTTTAAGGGGTGGGTAAGCTGATGCCTCTGCAACAATATTTTCTTGAGTTTTTAGTCAGCATGGCTTCAACCCCTACAAATTTATGTAAAGAATGTTATATGCATATATACACAAACATATCATCTTGAACAGACTAGTTATTATGTCATAAAAATACTTGTAGAGGATGTGCTAGGTGGTGGGTCTATAGGATTACTCCTAACCTCTGTAGTACGAGCAGTAGGAGAAGAGCGGCCTGTCACAGTATTGTCTGAGTGGCAGTCTGAGACGCCTGCCACTTGCTAATTGCTTCATAGAGTCTCTTATCAAGTACTTCCTCGACTCTCCTATCAATTAACGAATCAACATATACATGGATAAAAGAAATGCTAGCTTCTGATTATTGAATTTCCTTTCGCAATAACATTCTAAAATAAGAATAGGTTACCTCAGCTTGTGAAAGTCCCGCTTTTGGGACAAGTTTGCACTGGGATGGCCCAAAGAACACTTTGATGCCCACACCAGCGCCTGCACTCCTAACACGTCCAGGATGCTCTGGGTTACCCAGAGCAACTGTAAGTTCATCCCTTGTGCCCTGAGGGATGAACTTGCCTTCCTTCCTCTACTCATGCAGCTCTCGCTAATCACCATCAACAAAAATTAGTAAGTAAACATAACAATAATCAATATCGATCGATTGCTCTAAGAGTTGATTTTTACCATTTTTGTAGTTGCCTTAGTAGTTGCAGGCTTCGGTATGTCTCCCTTCTTGTTTTGCCTCCCAGCTATCCACATAGCATGGTGAGACAGAGGTGCGGGAGCAGTAGTAGAGGACTTTGTAGTCTCCTGTGTAGCAGTAGGTTGGGCAGACTCAGTTTGTAGTCTTCAGCAAACGCCTGCATATCCTCTAGGACCCATTGTGTGGTCGAGCACATACAGTGCACGCCTTGCTCATTGAGCATCGCTTAATACCTAAAGGTTAATCTTGAATAGGTGAATACATAAAAACATATATTAATTAAATTGGGAGTGGCGCTTAATACCTTGAATTCATCTATTTTTCTTTGGGTAACAAATACCTCCTAGTCTTTGGGGTCCAAGTAGTTCCATTTTTGTGTGGCTTCCTTCTGCCTAAATTTATTTTTTAAAGAGAATACAAACAAAAATTAATAGTGTAGAGTTAGTGAAACAGTGATCAATGTCTAGAATTGGAAATCAATCAAGAACCTCTTCTCAGCATCGCGTATGTAATCTCGAGTGAGATTGGACCTATAGTTCCTTAGGACCCTCCCACAGCGTTGCATCATACATTTACGATGCAGCTTTTCATCCAGATCAAATATGCTCTGCAAATTAAATAGAATTGCTATTAACTTGTATCCTAAAAATTAGTAATCTACACAAATAGAATTACAAATAATAATAACTCACGCATTGTTCCTTCCATATGTGGTCTTTCTTCCCCTTAGGAACTTTATGCCAGGATTCTAGGGTAGGACTGCAATGGCTGCGAGTAAGAACCCCAAGATATGAAACAAATGAGTTGTTGTTCACTCCATATGGATTTCCTACATGATCGGAATCTACGACCAATTTGGGTCCATTGCCCCTTTGCTGTATTAACTTGTTCATCATTGTGATGCCCCTCACTTCCTGAATTTTCTTTTGCTGCTCATCAAGTGTTGTAATTTCTTCAGGGGTACATCACCAACCTAAAATTTTATAAAAAACACACTTACATGATATAATTATAAATGAACATATAGATAGAAACCTCGGGGATATATTCTTAAAACTTACACTGTCAGGCGGCGCAAGCAAGTCCTCACCCTCACGGTGATCATCAACACGGTCATCATGGGAATGCTCAGCCATCTGAAAGTTCACATTCAAATTATAAATTTCACATTGTAAAGTAACACTAATTGTAAAGTTCACATTGTAAAGTACACATTCACATTATAAAGTAATTCACATTGTAAAGTTCACATTCACATTGTAAAGTTCACATTCACATTGTAAAATAATTCACATTGTAAAGTCCACATTCACATTGTAAAGTTCACATTCAGAAAAATAAAACATATAAAAAATATAAACTTTCTTGCCCTAGTATTGTGATATTTTTATCAATTAACAATCCTTCATTGTGATCCCCGTGAACATACAAGTCATTGTGATCCTCAGCTTCAATGTTTGGTGGTGTTGGCAACCCAACTGAGAATGGACTGGAGTCATCATACTTATCATAATACTTTTCTTCATCTATAGGATCTTCAATGAACTGTCTTTTACCATGAAGAACAACCGACCATTTATCATTTGCAAGATCATCGATATAAAATACTTGTTTCGCATGTGATGCCAATATGAATGGTTCACCCTTCTCGCCAGTCTTTTCAAAGTTCACTAACGTGAAACACAATTCATCCACTATAACTCCTTTGTTGTTGTCAACCCAATTACATTTAAAGAGTGAAATTCTAAAATCTACATAGTCAAACTCCCATATTTCTTCAATGACACCGTAATATGACATTTTAGCTTCACGTGGACTCTTATCCTTTGCACTTGCAAAAAACAATGAAGATGCTTGAAGAGTGACCCCACTGTTTTGTACGACTCTCTTATCATCTTGATGCTTTGTGTAATACAAGAATCCATTTATGTCAAACCCTTCATAAGACATAACATTCAATTTTAGTTTAAAGTTGAGGCATTTGATGGTTTCAGTAAGATTATCTGGTGTTTGAGATAGTTGATTTAAGACTTTATCTTCAAACCACTTAATAAATGTCTTTTTGTGCTCTCTAGCAAGCCACATTCAATTGGATCGAGGATATTGTCTCTTGATGAAATTGGTATGTTCCTCGATATAAACACTCACTTTGTCGATGTTGTGTAAAATATACAAGTGACCTTGCTCCAACTGCTCACGGCTGATTACTTTCACCCGTGATCCTAAAATTCCTTTGCCAAAATGCTCCTCAATATTCTTGTCATTCATAGGAGTGTCATTAGCACTCAGAAAGTCATTGCAAAAATCCATAACCTCTCTCGCCACATAACCCTCAATAATACTCCCTTCAGGCCAATAACAGTTTCGAACATCACCTTTAAAACTGTTCATGTATCGTTCAAAGGGATACATCCAATGCAAGAAAATTGGTCCCAACATTTTCACTTCCCTAGTCAAGTGGACAACAAGATGTACCATGATATCAAAGAACGAAGGAGGAAAATACATCTCAAGCTGACATAGGGTAACAACCACTTCTCTTTGCAATTTATCGATAATATCAGGGTCAATAACTTTACTACACAGACTGTTGAAAAAGAAACAAAGTCTGGTGATTGCAAACCGTACATGCTTCGACAATATAGATCAAATTTCCATGGGCAATATTTTTTGCATTAGAGTGTGCCAATCATGAGATTTAAGACCTATCAACTTCAGATCTTTCATTGATACCAATGTACGGATGTTGGATGAGTAACCCTGTGGCACCTTAACATTTACCAAGCATTCACAAAAAGCTTTCTTCTCCTTTCTAGACAATGTGTAACAAGCGGGAGGTAAATATGTTCTCTGATCGCTACTAACTACTTCTATTAATTATATCCTTATTCTCATTTCACATAGGTCCATTCTGGATTTTATCCCATCTTTAGTCTTACCTGGTATATTCAACATAGTATCGATGACTCTATCACATACATTTTTCTCAATGTGCATGACATTGATACAATGCCTGACTGTCAAAGAACTCCAATAAGGAAGATCCCAAAATATTGACTTCTTCTTGAATAAAGACGTGTCACTCCGTGTGGCCATCATACATTGTGATCTCTTACCAAATTCATTGGCGATGTCTTTTACTCTTTCATAAACATCCTCCCCTGATATAGGTTTAGGTGCACTCTGTTCCTCATTCCATCCATTGAATGCTTTGCACAACCTACGATACAGATGAAATTTTAGAAGAAACATTTGATGACCAAGATATAAAGTCTTGTCGTTGTGTTTTAGTCATATTGAATCAGTGTTCTCTTCACATATAGGACACACTTTAGATCCTTTGACACTATATCCAAACAAATTCCCATACACTGGAAAGTCATTCACAGTGCAAAACAACATAGCGTGCAAACAAAATGTCTCTCTTCGTGAAGCATCATAGGTCATCACACCTTCACCCCAGAGCTTCTTCAAGTCATCAATCATAGGTTCAAGATAAACGTCAATATCATTCCTAGGTTGTTTAGGGCCCGATATCAAAGACGACAGCATAACACACTTATTTTTCATACACAATCAGGGAGGAAGATTATATATAACAAGCATAACTGGCCAAGTTCTATGTTGGCTGCTCAATGTCCCGTACGGATTCATACCATCTATACAAAACTCACGTCTTAGATTCATGTCTTCTTCACGGAATTCAGGGTACAATAAATCAATCTTCTTCCACTGTGGGGAATCAGACGCATGTCGTAGGATCCCATCATTATTTTTCTTAACATCTGCATGCCACCTCAAATTCTTTGCATCTATAGGATTGGCAAACAACTGTTGAAACCATGGTATTATAGTTAGATACCACATCACCTTGGTAGGAGAACCAGTTTTAGACTCCCCCAAAGTCGTCAATTTATACATTGACGCACCACATTTCAGACAATCTTTCAAATCCACATAGTCCTTTTGAAATAATACAAAATCATTCAAGTATGCATGTATCTTCTTGGCCTCCATTCTCATTGGGCACAATAATTCTTTAACTGGTATGTTGAGATTGGAAGCTCGTTTCCTTCAGGAAGAATTTCTTTCAACAAAGACAACAATGACGTGAAGCTTTTGTCGCTCCATTGATTGTTAGCTTTCAGTTTATACAATCTCAACACATCACTAAGCTTCATAAACTTACAACCTGTGTATAACGGTATCTCAGCATCATGCACAATGTTTCTAAACATGGGAGGTGGATCAGTGTGCTCTACCCCACAACTATCCAGCATCGCATCAACGATGTCTATTGGAACTGGTTCGCTCACATCTACGTCATCGAAGGCAATTTCTTCTTCCACACAAGCACTATTATCAACATCCACTAATTTTAGGTTTGAAATCTCTCCATGCCAGTGCCATTCCGTATAGCCTTGTACAATTTCGTTGCACATGACATGACCTTTGATTTTATCACCACTGCTAACTTTTAAGTTGTTACCACAATGCCTACATGGATAGGCGAACCTATCTCCAGGTTGTTTCCTATGTTCCTCGACAAATCTAATAAACTGGTCAAGACCAAAAATAAATTCGGGGGTGCAGCAATTTGGAATGGACATCCATCATCTATCCATTCTATAATCAAAGAGAAAACAAGTATATATTAGAATAAGATTAGGGTCTAGGGTTAAAAGATTAGGGTTTATGGTTAAAGCTTTAGGGTTTAAGGTATTATATATAATTAATGGTTAAAACATCCTAAGTGAGATTAAGTGTTCAAGAATAGTCCCAAACTGGGGACTATCCAAGATTTACTCATAATGGGTAAATCTTGGACGAGTTTCTAGGCCAACAAATACATGTGTTGTCATTCTTATATATAATAAATGTGTACCACCTATTATCCCATTCTTGAACACTTAATCTCACTAGTAAGTGTATAATGTGTATTGGGTTTTTAAGAGAATTTCGGCAGCATTTCCCTGCTGTTCTCCAAGTACATATGTACTTAGAGAATAAACAGGGAAATGCTGCCGAAATTTTCTTGAAAACCCAATACACATTATATGCTTACATCCTAAGTGAGATTAGGTGTTCAAGAACAGTCCCAAAATGGGGACTATCCAAGATTTACTCCTAATGAGTAAATCTTAGATGGGTTTCTAGGCCAAAAAAATATAACACCACTCATAAGTAGGCGTGTTTGATCACATTAATAATAAATAAAGAATTCAATAGTTTCAAACATGCAATAATTCACAATGCAATATTATAAACTACAAGCAACATGGTTATTCCCCACACTCTAGTAGACAGACTAACCAACACGTGGTCTTTCTACCATACAGTCGTATACCATTACTATAATCATCAAATATTAGGATTGGAAAGGTATTTGTCAATCGAACTTGTTGCAAACCAGAAAAACTTATGATGACTAAAAACATTAAGATCAAGATGGTGGAGTTAAAAAGAAAGATTACAAACTTGCTAATAAATTTAAAAACACACACATTCAAATTAACTAAGAATGTCATGCATACCTAGCTGAGCATTCATATCATCAAAGACAAGAGGGATTGTATAAATTTATAGCGGTTTAGAGAAAATGAGTTCGAATCTTGTTAAACATACCAAGATTTCTAACCAAGACACAAATTTCCTTTAACATTTTACAAATATATGCAAACACAAGATTTTTTCATATCCTAGGTTGATTTACAATAGCAACATCTAAATAAGTAAACTCAAAGCATTAGATAAATAAATATAATTAGTAGATAAACAAATACAAAGCAATAGATAAAAAAGTACATCTCAGTTGATAAACAAATATAAATCAGTACATGATTAAATAATTTTAAAAAGTAGATGAACAAATACAAAGCCCTAAATTTAAATAATGTGATGAATACAAAATCAGTAGATGAACAAATGAGTAGATAAGTAAATACAAACCAATGGATAAGTAAATACAAATAAGTAGATATATAAACTAAAATTAGTAGAAAAGTAAATTCGAATCAGTAGATAAGTAAATACAAATCGGTAGAAGTAAATACGAAGGGCAGGGAGCAGACGGAGGTTAGGGAGTAGAGGGGGCTGACCTTGGGCGGTGGAGGGCAGGGAGCAGATGGAGGAGGATGGGAAGGGAGCAGGCAGAGGGGTGAGCAGAGAGTCGGCGAGTACAAAGGGTGCCGGCGAGCAGATAGAAGGCGAGCAGAAAGGGGCGCCGACGAGCAGAGAGGGCGCAAGAAGAGAGGAAGAGGGCGACAGCCGACAGGCGAGCAGAGAGGATGAGCGGAGAGGGAGAGGGCAGCGGCATCGATGACCACATAGCACGCAGCAGCCGTGAGCAGGGAGCGGCGCGGCAGCACGACCACAGAGCAATAGGGAGAGCAGCGGCGGGTGGCGGCGCACAAAATCAATCGCCAGACCTATTCTCATGGGGATGAAACAGAGAAAGGGGAAGAGTTAACTTTGCGTAGGTGATATAAGGTTAACCATCAGCGTCGGTTATTCAAACAACTGACGCTAATAACAATAGTCGTCAGTTACCATATAAAAATCGATGCCACAGGGGTGTAAAAATTTTTGCGCGGACAACGCGTGAACACCCATTGACATCGGTTATTTCAAGCCAACTGACGATAAAAATGTGGCTCATTTCTGTGTCGTGAAAAGCCTTTAGTCGTCGGTTTTTAAGTTAATAACTGATACTGTATTTAAATTTTAAAGGTAATATTTTTCACTGGAAAATTTGGAATTGGCAGTCGATTTAAGGCGTTGATTGCTTATTAACGAACTGACGCTAAATTAAAAGCGATACCCATGTCTGGGCGCTCTTCACTTATAGATGTCGATTTTTGTATTTAGCTGACGTTGTACACCTTAGGCGTCGATTTCTTGTATATAATGAACGCATGTAAATATGACGTTATAAGCCATTTCTGTAGTAGTGATGGTTTTAATTTTTAGTGATTTTGTTAATCCACTACTTATGGTTATTCCCCAATTCTCACTGGTGACGGCTTGATTTGATGTCGGGTCATCACAAATAGAGTGGTACTTATCTCTCTTTAATGTATGTGCCCTCTATCACTACCTTACTCTTTATTCTTCTTCTTACCTTCAATTGCGTGTTTGAATATAAATTGATGAATAATTGATTGGTTTAATACACTGGTGACACCCTAGATATATTAAATTTGATTAAAAAAATCAAGTTCTAGACTCATATCACACCATATTACTCCTTAAATTTTGATTCCATCCTCGTGTACACCAATGGCCTACTCTTGTACCCATGTGGTAGAGATTTCTCTCACAATTCCAAGGTGTGATGTTTCATCAAAGTCGGATCTAAGATGAGCATTTTATGCACAACTAGAGACTTGCTTAATACTATGTTTTCCCTACTTCTTTCAACCCCTTGTTTTGCTAATGGGTTGGACAAGCTGAGCCAGGAGAGGGGCAACCCACCTATGTCCTCCTTTGTCTTCCTTCCCTAGACTTCCTCCCCACACCCCTAGCACAATTGAGGGTTGTTGGATCAGCTTGTGCCACGGATTTGGGCATGATCTGATGGCCCTAACGTCGTCTTGCTCCCCAATTTTGTGTTGTCATTACAGCAGGCCATGTGGTACACCCAGCTCCTTCCCCCTTCCTAGTTGCTCGTACTCATCACCTACTCACCCTTTTGTCTGCTTGACCCACCCTTACAGCCAATAAGGTTCGTGTGAGGGTAGGAGAAGTTGTTTCCTGCCACCACAATCCCTGGGCCACCAAGCTTCAAACTCCTAACCCTAAATCCCACTCTTGCACCCCTCTAGGCTTATAAAATCCACCCTTCACTCTGTCTCAGCCCCCTCTTTCCTTTTCCTTGCTTTCCCAACAAATTTGCCACCCACCATTGGGCTAGAACCATGGTTGGAGCTAGAAGACAACTCAAACTATGACCGCCTCCACCCGCCCGCACTCGCGTGTTATCGCTCGCCATTGCCCTCGTGTGTGGCTCTTTCTCATGCACCACTGCACCAGTCCATAGAGCGTCGCTCGCGGTCATTTATGGATGTTGCCTCATGGAACGACAAGATTAAGTGCAACACCAAAAGCTCCCTACATGTCCAGTCTCGGCCCACTGGGGTATTAATCCCCTAAATCCCATTTATTTATGCCTAATATTCCAAACCTTGTAGCTCCTAGATTGTTTAACCAAATGCCATGATGTGATATGCCTTCGATAAAAAAATGTCACCTTGCTAATGATTGTATTATCCCCTACCAGTTTTGCACACACCCCCACTATTTTTTAGAAGATCTATCCCTTATGGTCTTTTGAAGTTTAATCACCTTGTATTATGTATAACATGTGTCATGAATAATCTTTTGCATCCTTTTATGAAGATTAGTAGCATGGACTCATTGTTGACAAGAACAAAATCCTTGGATCTTATAAATATACCCTAGTTTCATCTTAACCTATCATGACTAGCTTTTCTCTAAAGATGGTTCTTTATGTGGTTATTTGATGCAAATTGTGTATATGGGAGGTTTTGTCCTAACTTATCATCATAAACATGCCATTCTAAGAACAGACGTCCAACTCCATTTGCTTTTGGATGTGTAGACATTAGGAGTGTGGACTTAGGATAATAAGCAATTCTATGATAGGAGTAGTGTCTCTGACAAAAAAATTTCACCGATCATTGAACTTTTGTAAATGATAAACACATTAGAAAGAAGAAATCAAACTTTCATATTTGAATTAAATAAAAATGAGTGGAATGAAAAAAATAAGTAATAAAAATACACAATAATTTCTTATTCATATTTAATCCAAGAATTTGACAAATAATCTCATCGTTAAAAATAAAATCAAGTACATTATGTTAGATATAACCATATTTAGGCTAGGTATTTGTTATCATAAATTATGAGGTTACATGTGAGCTGATGAATGCATATTCATCCCTTTTCAAATCACATATTTTATGTCTTTGCCTAGGATTTTTTCTCACTTTTGCCTAATTTTTTGAAACAATTCAATATACTTTATCTTTTCTTATTAACTAAAATTCTTATCATTTTTGCTCATATTTTTCAAATTCAACCCTCACTCATAATTTTTCAAATCACCAAGGACTTCAATTACAAATTTCCAAGCAATCTTAGTACTTGATTCGAGTGATTCAGGTAGTGAACTGGTCGACTCACTGATGCATAATGCTCCACTTCATAACTTCAAATAGTCACTTCATGGTGTTGACCTATCGATTCCACATTCCACTTATTGTCTGAACTGGCCAATTCATCATTTGGACCAGACGATTCATCCCACAAATTGGTCAACTCAAAAGTCTGAACTGGGTGTTTCAAAGTTCCAAACGACCGACTTGGTTCCTCAGAGACCAAGTCTTGGTCAACAACACACTACCACCCCTCTTTCAGGTTTTGACCTACTTCCCGGGGCCCGCTCACCAGTGAATGAGAATTGGGTGACTCAGACATCGATTGACTCAAAGCCATGGAACACAAGACTTCTCCACACTCATGCTAGCCCTAGAAGAGACCCACACCACCACCCACTAATAGGTTTTTGAGGCACTTCCTTGGCCCCACACATTCACAAATGTGAACTGAGTGACCGAGACATCCGAGTCAATCGATTCACAGCCTATAGACAGAACGTTTCAGCAGCCACTGACTACATTTCTTCCACATCCTTAGGGTTTCCACTCCTCCTTCCCCTATTAAAGGAGGGGGGACTCCACAAAGAAAGGTATTTGATTTTTGTATCTTGCTCTTAGTTTTAGCACTTGTTTACCTTCTCATTTTGGAATTCTTGCATCTTTTACTCTTATTTTTTCAATAAAATTTCTAGTTTAATTCTTGTTCTTGGTGTTCTTATGCTTGGGCAAGGGACTAAGAAGAGGAACCATTTTATTGTCACTAGATTAGTGTCCTCGAGGATTCTTTCTTTCTCTACTGATCTATGGATCCTCATCTTTCTTCCTTCATTCCTTCTTTAATTTCTATGGATCATGAGTAGTTCTTCATATCTAGACTTGGGTAGTAGCCCCATAGACATAGTTGACTAGATTGACTTCTATATGATAAAACTTGTTAGATGGTGTTTGTTTGGATTATCGCACGACTTAAATGACTTGATCTCTTATTTTTATTGAATGTTTGTCTTGGGTGATGATATCTCAGACCCCAAGGCTTAGAACAAACAAACAAATTCATAAATCTACAGATGAGATCTCAGAAGGAGATTTGTTGGGATGATTGAGCAAGGATCTGTAAACACTAGGATTAATGAGTTTGTGGGAAGTTCGACTTTTGTAAATGTATTTGAGAATGTTTTCACATACCTTCATCTAACTGGTTTTCTGTTCATAGATTTCATCTATCTACTTTATGTAGGCTATGGTTGCAAAACCCATAACCCTGATATCCTTTATCATTGAATCAATCTTAGTATTCAATTGCTCATTTTCCAATCACTCTTTCTCCTTCTCACAATTTAATTTTTCTCACAGATAATCTTTTTTTAATTGTTCTTAGTGTAGTTCTCTTTCATCTTGTTCTTAATGTAACTTTTATTTCATTTTCTTAGTGTAATATTTCTTTACCGGTTCTAGCATAATCAAACCTTCAACCAACAGACTTTCAATTCATGTTCAATAATTGTTCAAAGTAATTTGGTTCAAAATTTAATCACAACCACTTTGTCCTCATGGGATCGACCCTTTCTATACCAATAAATTAATATTAATTGGTTGTTTTGCCATTAACAAAGGTTAAACTCTAGGAATCAGCCCTAGGTGAATGATTGTGTTAATCGACAGACATTACAAGCCAATGTGCTAAAGGGTACAAGCTACTGGAATATTAGTGTTAGGTATTACAAAGGATCAATACATGCTTTTGTGTTGTGTATAATAGATGTACAATGATCGTAGCCATGATTAGTGTGTGCATTTTTGCATGAGAAGAACTGACACCAAATCTAAACTTAGGAAAGACAATAAAAAAGTGAGTTGTTTTTTTTCATGACTTTTGCAAAGGATACGTATATATAGGTCATGAAAATCGTGTTTTCTACAGTTGGGTCCTAAGAAAATATGTAGTTTTCAATTAACCATAAGAAAATATTGACTTATGGTGGGCATTTCATTTTTCATCGGTACTTACCATATTGTGAGTGGTGGCTTGAGTGGGTGAAGAATTTACATGCATAATTGACACCATATGAACTGCCTTGAAAAATGATAATTGTACATTATTGTATGATTTAAATAGACTGGTGATGAGAAGATTCATTTGTTACTAAGGCTTATCATCTCTAGATATTTTTAGAATAAGTTGTTTCTATAGGAACAAAGAAGATAATGAGCTTTTCAAGAGATAGATTATTTAAGGAGTTAGGTATAGGGAATTGCTAGTTTGATCCAATCTAACTGACCTTTACTCAACTACTGATAGCCTAGAAAAATATTATATTCCTATATTTTTGTGAGATATGCATGACATCATTTATCATAGTTTGACATTTATCCACATAATTCCAAAGAGGTAAGTTACTTTTATATTTTTTCTCTTCCTCCAGGAAGTTATATTCTTGTAGTACTTGTCTTATATGAAGTTAAACTTGGTACATTGTATAATTATAATGATATTTGCCATTATTTTCCTATTTATACATTTTGATGTAAGGTAAGATTGAATATCCACCAGGCAATTGTCATATTCTCTTACATATGGTGTTTTAATTTACAAGGTGAATAATCTTATTATCATTTGTACTTCCCCAAAGAAAATTACACCTAGATTCATCTAGTTATTTTTTAAATGATCTTAGGCTAAGGGATGTAGTTGATGAAATATGAGGGCATGCCATATAGATATATGAATGAATGAGGGTTAATATTATAGCTTTGTTAAGGCATTTCATGTGTCTTGCAGCAAGGTGATATGCCACTTTAGCAAGAATAGTTTTTCTGACCAACCTCGATAGTTTTGGGGGAGATAGAGGCAAACCTGAATATCACAAGAGGAATTTCTCTACTTTTCATTTTATTAGGGTATTGTATATATTTGTTTGTTTCTCAATAAGGTCAACACCAATCAAAGTTGATTTTTCAACGTTTCTTTTGAATATGAGATGTGTTTAATCAAACCAAGTATGAGAAGAGAGTAAATAACATTAATATCATCATGTGTAATGAGATGATAATGACATCTACAAACTAATTAAATGATATGTTTGTTTCATGGGATATCTATCTTGGATAGAAGGTTGTTTTGAGCTCCCATCCAATATATAGATGCTAGAACGGAGGACACTATCACACAGAGTTAGGGTGATAGTGAGTCCCCTCTTCTAACGCTATTTGTGATTTAGAAGTAATGAAAAGGACTTCCATTAATAATGATTACACATTCATTAGTATTTAAGCATGGATAAGTTTAAGAGTTCTATTTTTCTGGAAAGTTGCATCCTTCCGTACATATATTGCATTAAGAAAGCCAACATTATCAGAAACTTCTTCAAAGTCCATCTCTAAGGCCATAAGAGTTTCCTTATTATAGTGAGATGAGTATATGCCTTCATGAGCCATAATGAAGGCATCCTGTATTTGCCTACCCCAAATAACATCATTTATTCAACATTGTTTGTGTTTTTAGTGTGCTTTTTCATCCCATCACTTAGCACTTTAGCAATAATTTTATAGGAGTTGTTAATTAAGCCAATAGGTATAAATTGCCTAATATCCAGAGGGTTGTTAACCTTTGGATCAGGGAAATGTTGAATTGTTTGAGCTTTGTCATATTCTCTTTTTTGGTACATGAAATATAAATTGTACGCTTTTTTTATTCATTATATTAGTACAATTCCTTTTAGATTGTTTTCATGCTTAAAAAGCACATTAAGATATTTGAAAAGAGTTCCAAGTTAGAGTTTACGTTAAATGATGCTTAATGGCTAATTTTATCAAATGATATTTATGTGATTTGTTAAGAATTTTGGAAGTTTAATCCTATTTAATTAATTTTAGGGCTTTCTTGATTAAAATAGAAAACTTAGGCCATAGTAATTATCTACACCATGTATTTGTCTGATAGTAAAAGAATTTGAGATTTCATGGGGAATTTAAATTGACATATAATATCCTAATAATCTAATTAAGGTGACTAAGTTATCCATGTTATCCATGTTTCTTGAGTGGGCGCACGATGGGCTCCCTTGTGAATTGTCAGGTTACGATAGAGGAAATGACATCTGATACTGGATGTTGAGGGGCTTGTCCCCTACCTCCAAACATCACGCTACAGTCACCTAGCTAACCACAACCCCATCCTCCCCAATTTTTGTGTGTTTTGGTTGATCAAAAATCAGATATAACCACCCAACAACATTGAAGAGTCGATCTCAAGTCAAGCGAGCCATAAATAAATCCATAGGACGCACTATACAATAAAATTCCAAAACCATCATTTTTTTCTTTTGTTGCAACCTACATGTAGCACCTCAATGCTTCTTGTTGGAAATTAGTGACATCCACCTAGGTCCCTTTTACTCTCCCACTCATTTTAATTTCACCAGTTTACTACCAATAGCCGAGACTGAGTCACCTTCTTCCTTGAGCTTTCCAGAGCCATTCTCAGTGCAGACAACACCTCAACCAAACTCCTTTGGCAAGGAGCAGAGAAAGAGTTTGGAGAAGTACTACCAAGTCCTAGCATGCATCGAGGTTTAGTGGAACCTTCCCTTGAGCTCAAGCTACCTGAATCTTGAGGAGCTTAATTAGTGGTGAGGGCCAACCTTACTTGTGCCACAAGAAGGAGTATAGAATCCCTGCATTATTGTAGTGTTTTCTGATCACTCAATTCAACCAGAGGGGAAACAATTAGGAAAAAAACTGATTCTCATCTTTCATGGTTGTTCATGTAAATTTTCAATTCTAAGTAGTTCACATGCCATGAGAATTAGATGAACCCAATCAACCCGATGTTGTGAGTCTCTCTATGCATTTTTTCCCCTCATCAAGGTCATCGTGGTGATTTCCATCTCCGACCATGTTTCCTTTGTTTTTGCAACACACAACATTTACTACTATGGCCACCCTGAGCCAGGAGCAGGAGCTTGTTTAGCTCACATGGGATACTAAAATGAGCAAGGGAATCTTGAGGGGTTGTGTTTCACCCATGTGTAGTTGAGGATCATACTTCCTTCTCCTAGATGGAGCCTGGTGCGAGCTAGGCGTGACAGTTGGGTGAAGAAGATTCAATCAAGGGTTTTCAACATATTTCACCAATATTATTCATATGTGTCATGTGTCACTTGAGTAATTTCATAATTTGGAACCTACATTTGTATAAAGTTGTCAAACTTATTCATTAAAATTTGTTGCAGTGCTTAGATGAAGATGATCCATAAATGAATTTTGATTGATT
Organism: Alisma plantago-aquatica; assembly: GCA_963693085.1. NCBI lineage: Eukaryota > Viridiplantae > Streptophyta > Magnoliopsida > Alismatales > Alismataceae > Alisma > Alisma plantago-aquatica. The sequence goes on along the minus strand of OY856413.1, from coordinate 477,071,808 downwards.
TTTTGAGATCTACCAAATGTACATGGTTTTGATAGATCATGATTATGAGTTTTCATGAGATTATAGACTTAGGGGTAATTAGGGTTACAAGGTTATGATGTGGGGGTTTTGGGTATGTTAGTTTAATTAGGGATTAAATATAAGTTTCAGTAATGACGACTGGCCCCAAAGACCACCACTAGCCTTAACTGTGCGCTTTGTCCTCACTCACGCGTAAGTCACGATAAACTTCCTGATTGGTCACCCATCCTAGTACTACTCTGGGCTGAGCATGCTTATCCAAAAAGTTCTTTAGTGATGGGCTCTGTGAAAAGGAGGTGCACCTTGGTGATATGAATAGTCCAAACATTTCTTTTAAGATCATTTTATTTGAGGCATCAAATCATGGGACGTTACAATCTCCCCCACTTAGACTCTTGACGTTCAACTCATCAAGGCTCAACTATATGGCCTCATAATATTGCCTCATTTCAGTGCAGACCAAGAATGGCCCATGGACCAACTTCCGATCATGAAATACCAGCACAAGGGTGACTACATCACTATGGACGTCCCTTTCCAACTTTCCTAGACCGCACGACTCAAGACTGGTATGCCACATGGCCATGTGGGCCCCACCTATTGGAGGGGTCATGACTCTGATACCATTTGTAATGCTCAGGCCCACTGCCCAAGGCTCTAGTAGAGTTTCAGGAATGACCACTAGTCCCACATACCACCAATAGTCCTAATTGTGTGCTTTTTCCTCACTCACGCGCAAGCCATGATAAACTTTTTGATTGGTCACCCATCCTAGTATTACTATGGGCTGAGCACACTTGACCACAAAGTTCTTTAGTGATAGGATCCCTGAAAAGGAGGTTCACCTTGGTGACATGGGTAGTTCAATCATTCCTTTTAATATCATTTTATTTGAGGCCTTAAATTGTGGGACGTTGTAATATTTCTCCTAAAGGTGTTTTCCCTACTCTTCTAGTGAGTGTTCCATGCCTTGGATTTTATTATATTACATCATGAGTTTCTATAAGCTACCATGTAAGACATATTTTTTTATCCCCCAAAGCGTGGTGCTCCTTTTTGTATATCAAAAGTGTATTTATAGTGCTTTTATCTAGGAAATAGGCATAAGGAAGAAGAAAAACAAAACTACAAACACCATGCAGGATAATGTAAACTAGATATATCAAACTTTAATAAGTTCCTAAAGGTATATGTACTTATGTATATGTTGTTAATGGTTCTCATATTTCTTTCTCTCTAAATCTTATATAGCACATTGAAGACAACAGAATGACCTTTACCACCAACTTGAGAAAATCCTCAAGATAGTGAGGACAACTAGACAAACATTGAACTTCCACAACAACTTTCTAGATAGCAAGAAAATAAGGACACTTGAAGAATCAATGATCCAAATCTTCAAAATTGTTTCTACAAAAAATGCACATAAAGGAAAGAAGAACCCCATTCTAACGAGCAAATCATGAGTTGAAACATTTTCAAACAAAACTTTTAGACAACAATTTTACATATGTTTGGAGTTTTCAATTTCTAGACCCAGTCAGCCCATTTCACTTTATCAACACTTACACAGATGTAATTCCAAAAATCTTTCAAACTCGTAGGAGTAGTACCTTTAAGTACAAGAGTATCATCAACAGTGAGATTAGGTTTAAATTGCTAATGTACTAGCTCTTTAATATGACTCACATGCCTTGAAGAAGAGGTAATTGAATCACCTTTGTCACCTAATAGACAATTAAGATAAGTAAATTTGCCTCTTTGAAGACTAGTGATTATCTTTAATAGACATAAAATCTTTCAAAAAAGTTCCTTCATCAATCCATGGATCTCTCCACAAGAGAATATTCTTGCCATCACCTTGCTTGAAATATACCATATCCACAATATAATCCATAAAGCTAAAAAGATTTATCCACAATCATAAAGTAGAAGTTTTGGAGTTGACCCTCCAAATAAGGTATCCCTTTAAGTATATCTCGTTAACCTTTTTCACCATAAACTATCATTCTTATTGGCAATAATCCAAATATTTTTGATGGAACAAGCCTTCACAAGGTCTCAGAATTTCCTAATCCCCAAACTACCTTCAACTTTAGGGAAATAAACATCCAACCATTTCACCATATTCAAACTCTTTTTTTAATCTATTCCTCCTCATAAAAACCACCTACAAAGCTTATCATTCTCATCCAGACAGTACAAGGAATGGGAAATGAAGAAGCCCAATATAAGTGGAAAGAAGACAGTATACATAATAAGTTCACATCTTCTGACAAATGACAACTGATGAGCCTTCAACCTTCAAGCCTTAGTTTCATTTTGTCAATAATAAATGGGCACAAACCTTTAGAAAGTTTTGCCTTTGAAAAGAGGCAAGCCAAGATAATTCATTGGAAGTGACCCAACCTGAATATTGATGCAATTCAATAATTTGATCTTATCAACATCATCTTTACAAAAGATATGACTTTTAGACTAGTCACTCTCGTACCCGACATGTTCCCAATCTTGAATAAGATATTGTTAATAGAATTCATTGATTTTTCATCCGCTTTAGAAAAGAGAACCACATCATTGGAAAACATATTTTGGGAGACACTTAAGTTCTTTGATGCTTTTAGCAAAATAAAATCACCCTCATTAGTAGCTTTTCTCAACAGAGAAGTCAGTCCTTCCATGGCTCCTTGCCTTATGCCTCTTTGAGGGAAAATTGGATCAGGGGAACACCATTGAAAAGGATTTAAAGTGAATAACACTAAAAATCTCACTGGCCCAATGAACAAAACAATTAGGGAAGTTCATATTAACTAGGATATAAGGAAGATAGGACCAATCAACCAAATCATAGGCCTTCATAAGATCCAATTTTGCACACATGTTTAGGACCCTACTACTCATCATATCACCAATAAGCTCATTAACAAGATGAGCGGCATAAGAAATAGATCTTCCTTTCACAAAAGCACATTGTTTAAGACTAATAATCTTAGGGAAAATAATTTGCAACTGATTAGCAATCAAATTTGAAATAGTTTTATATATTACATTACACAAAGAAATAGGCCTCCACTCCTTAAGATGGGAGCATATTTTGTTTTGTGGATAAGAGAAATAAACATCTATTTCAACTCAGATTACCACTATCAAAGAAATTGTGAATTGTCTTCCTAACATCATGCCCAATAACAGATCAACAACATTCAAAGAAGTCATGATTAAATCCATTGGGCCCTAGTGTTTTATCACAATTAGATTGCATAACAACATAATCAATATCCTTATCAGTGAATTTCTTGCATAAAAATGAAATATGGGATTCATTAAGATGAGGAAGCTTACAATTAACATCCTAGTTCAAAGTAAAGTTTATGTCTTTCTTAAAGGCATTCTATAGAAATGATACAATACTTGATTTCATTCTCATCTGGGCACAAGGTGTCATCAACGATAAGACTTCTAATAGAATTTCTCAATCTTCTTGATTTCAACAAGGAATAGAAAAACTCAGTTATCACCAACCATTGCACCCTTGATTTTTGTTTGATGAGAGATTTTTAGCATCATAAGCTTCAATAGAAAATTTTCTTTTCTTCAAAGCAATAGACATAATAACATGATCAACTGGATTTTTATCAACATCATCATCTTCTAGAATTGTATGGTTCTTAGTGAGGTCACCTACTTCCTTTTTATTCCACATACATATGGCATTTCTGACCTTCCTCAAAATTTTCGCACTGCCTAAACATGGGATTCCCATTGACTTCTTCCAACCATTCCTTAATTGTCTCTTAGAAATTAGTAAAGAGGACCAATCATTTATAAATATGAAGGGAGTCTTCTTCTTATAAATAGAGTTTTCCATGTAAACTAAAAGCATTTTATGATCACTATGGATAGAGCTAAAAATGTTACCCCAAGCATTTGGGTAAGCATCAATAAAAATAGTGTTGTAAAGAGTTTTAGTAATCTTATACATAACCAATTCCCCCCCCCCTTCTTTTGTTTATTATCCCAAGCAAATCTAGAACCAACCATGTTCAATTTAGATGATTGCTACAAATAAAATCATTAGTCTTGGCAATAACAATAGTAGAAGGCACAACTTTTCCATACCTTTCAGAAGCAAGTTTGACCGAATTAAAGTCCCCAACAAGTAACCAAGGAACATTGAGGCCCTTATAAGAGAGACTATCCAAAAGAGAATCCCTTTTGAAGTTCAAGATGTGAACATAGATAGAATAAAAAGAAAAGACATGCCAGCATGTTGAACTTCACATGTGATAAAAACTACTAAGTATAAAGGTGTTCCCCTAGGGTTTGCATCGTTCCCCTAGCGATTGTGGGGACGATAGATGCCGACCTCGCCAGAGAGGGGAGTCCCTCCCCTCTCTATGACAGCAATGTCCATGGCGGAGATGGAGACGCCTGACGCCTCCCAAGCTAGGCCCATCATCAAGAAGGCCTGGAACAAGGTCCTTGGCAGCACTGGTACTTTTGAGAAGCAAAGTTATGATCCACCGAAGAAGATCAACGGGAAGTGGTTCGTCACCATTGATGATACTACGTACGAGGCCATGGAGAAATGCTGGGAGCACACGACAATCCTTTACGTTATGGGGAAATGACCATACTACTATCATCTGCTAGCTTGGATCCCCGGGGTCTGGAAACCTAAGGGCAGGTTTGATCTCTTCTCCAAGCCTGATAGGTTCTTCCTCCTGAGGTTTAACTCCACCGAAGACATACAGAGCGTCATCAATTATGGACCATGCTGGTTCGATAACAGGCTCATCGTCGTCAAGGACTACAAGACAGGCGACAATCTCCACAAAGACTTCTTTGGCTCCATCTCTCTATGGATTAGCATGCCCAGCTTGGGCAAGAATTGGTCACCTAGGGCAGTTGGGATGGTGGCCAGCGGAGTGGGTAAACTCCTGAGAATTGATTACAAGTCCATTGGTCTTGAGTCCATTGGCGAGGCGCGGGCGCTGGTGGAGGTGGAAGCCGACGAAGAACCTCCAGAGGAAATATGGGTTAATTTGCCATGAAGAGATCCTATTTCAATCAAAATCCACTACGAAAATATCCCTAAGAGATGTCTGGAGTGCAAGGTCTTTGGGCATGATGCAAGTGACTGCCCGCTAAATCCTAAGGTTTTCGATGATACACATGCTCCTAAACCTTATCAGGTATGGCAGGTTGTGGGATGGAAGGGCAAAGCAGTTGTTGGTGATAAGCAGGTTGAAGAGGATCACGTTGAGGCCGTGTGCTCAAGCAACAGCTTTGCGGTGCTTGTTTCTGACGGTGGTGCATCCTCCTCATGCGGTGGTGATGCTTTTGGTGACGACGTTTCAATCTTGGACGGCGGAGGTGACGTTCCTGGTGGAAGAGCTTCTGAAGTTGGTGTTTCAGGCGTGAACGTTGGTGCTCCCTCCTTGGGTGGCAGTGATGCATCCCGGGAAGATTGTGGTGATGGCATTTGTACATCAGATGGTGGTGTCAAAGTCGGTGATGGTGTTCGCACATCAAATGGTGGTGTCAGTGATGTGCCTAGTTTGGATGATGGTGTCGGCGTTCATGCATCATGTACTGTTGGTGATGGCGTTTGTACAACAGATGTTGGTGCTTCTGGTGGGATGTCTAGTGGTGGTGTTGGGGCTTCTGGTGGGGCATCCGGTGATGGGGCTTCCGAAGGGACGATGGAGGGTTCTAACGCTGCTAGTTTAGATGCTTTGGCTCCATTTGTTCTTGCTAAATCATGTTCCTCTGGTGCTGCTTCTTCTTCATCGTCCAAGACTCCAAAGTCATCCAAGGGTGATGGGTCTTGCAAGACCCGATCTATCTCTAGAGGTCATTAATGACCTTTCTTATGACCAACGTTCGTGTCTCGAGGAAGCCACATAAAAAGAAATAAGGAGAACCATTCTTGATAACAAAGCTACCATGGCCATTCTTGTTGAATCTAAAATCAAGTCCCATATGACTCACACGTCTAATCGTATGTTCCCTAAAGGTTGGCTATGGGTTTCTAATCATATGCATGATCCTAATGGTTGTATCTATATTGGGTGGAATCCTAACTGTTGGACTACTATCGTGACTGATATGGATGATCAACAGGTCACTATGAAATGTATTAACAAAGGTGGCCTCACTATCTATACTACGACTATCTACGCTAGGAACTCTGTGGTTGATCGTTATGTTATATGGAATACCTTGGAGAGGATTGTTGTTAACATAGATGATGCTTGGCTTATCTCTGGTGATTTCAATAACATCTGGAAGAAAGAGGAGAAGGTGGGGGGTCGTGAAGTTCCCTCTACCATCCTTAGCTCTTTTAATGTTGCCTTGGATAATGCTGGACTTACCGAACTACCTGTCATTAGTAAAGAGGTTTACACTTGGCATAACAAACAAGGTTTTGCTAAAAGCGTTGCTTGCAAGCTTGATAGAGCCTTTGTCAATGATGCTTGGCTGTCTAAATTTCCTGGTTCCAAAACAAAGTTCATCACTTGCTATTATTTGGATCACCGTGTTTTAAACATCAATATGAGACCTATTTCTTTCAAGAAGAAACCTTTCAGATTTCTCAATTTCTGGTTGGAATGGGAAGGTTGTCGGGATATTATTAAAGATGCATGGGCTACTGAAATTAAAGGTAACCCGCTCTTTCAGTTCTATCATAAACTCAAGATTGTCAAGGATAAGTTGAATACATGGTCCAAACACTATGTCAATCTCAAGAGCCTTAAGAGAAATAATGGAGCTTGATGACATCTCAACCGTGGTTTGTAAATGCCAACTAGATCCTGATCTCATCCATGTTGAAAAACAAACCCTTGAGAGATTGGACCACAGTAGGATGGAGTGGCTTTCTAATGGAGATAGGAACACTAAAGTCTATCATACCATTGTTAAGAGAAGGGATGCTATTAACTCTATAACTGGGATTTTTGACTCACACGGTGATCTTTTACATGATAATGATGCCATTGCGGATGACACAGTATAGTTTTTTGAGCAGCTATATAACCAACCTCAAGATCCATCCAACTCTTCTATTCCAGATTGGACCCCCTAGTCTCTAAGAATGAAAATGTCATGTTGTGTTCTACACCGAGTTTAAATGAGGTCTGTGATGTTGTGTGACTAGAACGTCATTTGTGATGATCTTCTTAAGGTTGTCCAATGGATATTTGAAGGTGGAAGCATGGTTAGACAAGTCAATCATGTTTTCCTTGCTCTTATTCCCAAGAAGGACATTATCTCATCTCCAGCTGATTTTTGGCCTATTTCTTATTGCTCGATGCTCTATAAAATTATTGCCAAAGTCATCTCTAGGAGGTTAGCCACTCTTTTGCCAAATATTATCTCTCCTTACCAAGGTGCTTTTGTTAAATGTAGGAGTATTGAGGATTATTCTCTTCTTGCGACTGAGTTTACTCTTAAATTCAACTGGAAGTCCAGTCCTCCTACCGCTTGCATCAAGCTAGGTATCACCAAGCACTACTACAGAACCTACCTTTAGTGTCGGTTATTTAAAGCCTTTAGTGTCGGTTTCTAAGCGACACCTATGTGGGCAACACTAAAAGTCCACCCATTAGGCGTCGGTTCCAAAACCGACACCCAAACTCTTCGCGCGCCACCGAAAACGCGCCATCATGGGACTATAGGCGTCAGTTATTAGGTAAGAACCTGACAACCAAACCCTTCGCGCCACAGAAAGGGCGCCATCTTGGGCACCATCAGTGTCGGTTATCTACAAATAACCGACACCATATATCTTCGCGCCACAGAAAGGCGCCATCTTGGGCACCAACAGTTTCGGTTATCTACAAATAACTGACACCATATATCTTCGCGCCACAAAAAGGCGCCATCTTGGGCACCATCAGTGTCGGTTATCTACAAATAACCGACACCATATATCTTCGCGCCACACGAAATAGACGCCGGTTATTTGTAAAAAACGACACTATAACATTATGTGTCGGTTATTTACAAATAACCGACGCCTATTGGTTTTTTTTTCTGTCAGTCTGCAGACCTGCTGTGGCTGGTCGCAAGATGAGAAACCTGTTCAGTTCAGTTATGAACTGCAGGTTTTACGACATCCATTGATATCAGCCGACAACAGGCCGCAAACCTGCAAAATTAACAATAAAAAAGTAGCACATGCATATAGCAATGCAACCTGCAGTTCCATTTTATTTTCACACATTTATAAACATTCACATATGCTAGCAATCTGTAGTTCCATTGATTCACATTCACACATGTAGACTTCATATAGCAACCAACACTTTCATTCATTTTCACTCAAACACATGTAGAAACATCCAGCATGTAGAAACATTCACACATATATTATAATTCAGAAATTCATTTACAAAGTTTAGTCATTATTCGCTATCAGGATCCCAATTATATTTTAAAGCCCCCACTAATTGTATGGTTGTTTCCCATTCTTCTACTACTTCATTTAATTCTCCCATCGTATAGGGCTCATGTACATCTGGTAAGTCCTTTCCTGTACTGGGGTCAACTTTAAACACCTGTAAAGAGAATGATGTATATATATAATTAATGAGCTATAAATAAGATTGATATATTTCATATTATCTAATGAGACTATATAATACCTCAGCAATACAATCGATGTCCATTGCGGCATGTTTGACAAGCATGTGCATATATCACATGACATAGTATCCACATGCCCATCCGTTGTCTTGTGTAGCACACTATAAATTCAAACATACAAAATATTAAAAAATACAACTAATTAAGCCTTGTTCACATAAATAATATATACATATATTGCAGTCGGGAACTTACTTTTACGTTCTTCCAAATTATTTGCTGGTTCTTTTTCGTGGGGACCTTTCCTCCAGCCTTTTTGTACTCCTCAAAACCCCTACATGTTAATGTAACACAGAACATTGCAATTAAATAGTAATGTAATAACATATGTTAACGGATATGAAAAATGAAATATTTCTCACCGAAATATTGCCATTTTCATTTTGTGTCCAAATCTTGTATTCAATTTACCCCCCTTAGGATCTAGATAATAGACAGTGAACGTCTCGGGGGCAATAACCAATAACTCCCAATGCTTACCCCTAGAGGAAAAAAAGTTAAAAATTAATAACTCAAAATCCACAATAAAATGTAATTTTCTTAAGTCCAAATTATAATAAGCAAAGTAAACTTACTCTACATTGAATGGAGCCATTATCACCGTCTTCTTTTTTACAGCAAAAATTGAAAAAGCCTCACAGCAGTATTGTTGAACTGATGTAGGGTCTTTAGCTACTAGACTAATCAAGGATGGAATCAAAAACCCTACATGTTCGAATCCAAAATCTGCACATATGTTGTCTAAGTAGCTGCAAAATATGTATTAATTACGCATGCATTAATAAATAAGAAACCAGATCACCATATCATACACAAGGTATATGGATGTATAAAGAATATCTCACCTTATCCATAGCTCTATCACAGATGTATTTGGCCAATTATATCGAAACAACTCCAAAATATCTTGTATAAATAGTTTTGTTTCGTATGACTGACCTGTAGAATCTGAATCAGAAGAAACAGTTATAGGGGAGTTTATATCATGTTCCCCTAACCATATTGTCATACCCCTACATTTAGGACCTAACGAGACAGGTAGCTCCTGTGGAACCCAACTAGGTAATGCAGGAGGTGGAAGTGGAGGCCTAGATGTTGTGGGTGTCTTCTTTTTAACATGTATATATATATAATAATTTCAGATCAACTGCCAGCATATACACACACTAACAATTGAACGTAATGTAAATTTACCACACCTTTTCAGTAAAGAAGACATACACTTTTTCACACAATATCACTCCGCCTACTGCCTCACCAAGCGTTTCACAATCTGGGTGGGCATATGGCAGTGGAAGATCCATCCACTGGGGGAATATATGTATCGGGCTCACCCGAATCCAACCAGCTAGTACTGGAGACCCGTGACACATTTCCCCTGGTAGGGATGGGTAAGCCGACGCCTCTGCCACGACATATTCTTTACTTTTTAGACGGCATGGCTTCAACCCCTACAAATTTTTGTGTAAAGAATGTTATATACATATATACATATCATCTTTTTTTGAAACGACTACAATTTCATATATATGTATCATCTTGAATTTAAAAACTAGTTACTATGTCATAAAAATACTTACAGTGGATGTGCTAGGTGGTGGGTCTACAGGATTACTCCCAACCTCTGCAGTAGGAGTAGGAGTAGAGCCTGCAGTAGGTATTGTCTGGTAAGTGGCAGTCTGAGATGCCTGCCACTTTTTCATTGCTTCTTCGAGTTTTTCTTCGAGTTTCCTATCAAATAGCTTATCCACCTATACATGGATAAAAGAAACGTCAAATTCTAATTTTTGAATTCTCTTTTACAGTAACATCTACAAGGAAAAAATATGTTACCTCTTCTTGTGAAAGTCCTGCTTTTGGGACATGTTTGCGCTGGGATGGCCCAAAAAAAGCTTTGATGCCCACACCAGCGCCTGCATCCCTAACACGTCCAGGATGCTCTGGGTTACCCAGAGCAACTGTCAATTCATCCCTTGTGCCCTCAGGGATGAACTTTCCTTATTTCCTCAGCTCGTGCAGCTCCCACTAATCGCCAAAACAAAAATTTGTACTTAAGTAAACAACACAAATAATTAATATTCGAATGATTGTTGTAAGAGTTATATTTTACCATTTTTGCAGCCGCCTCAGCAGTTGCGGCCTTAGTTAATTCTCCCTTCTTATTTTTCCTCCCAGCTATCCAGACATCATGGCGAGGCAGAGGTGTGCTACCTATGGTAGAGGACTCCTGAGTAGCAGCAGACTGAGCAGCAGTAGCCTCAGCCTGTAGTCTTTGGCGAACGCCTGCATATCCTCTTGGACCCATTGTGTGGTCGTGCACATTCATCACACGCCTTGATCTTTGTGCATCACTGAGGGCCTAGTTAGTATGCACATTAATGATTTGGTTAGTAACACTAAATGTTAATCTTGAATAAGTGAATACAACATATATTAATTAATGAGATTGAGACTGACACCTAATACCTTTGTTACGACCCCATCTGAGCTTAATTGGTAAACTAGGGTTTACCTAGACAATTGCAAAGATTAACTGGAATAATCATTCTCAAAATCTAATTAATGACGATAACACAATTAGAATGTTTTAATTATGATAAGAAGTCAAAATGTTCTTTTGTCTTGTAATTAGGGTTTGAGAAACATAAACCCTAATCGGCCCAATATAGGGTTTTGATGATACATGAATACAGAATTTGATAAGTAGAATGTCTCACTAAATGATTTTTAGTATTTTATGTGTAACTCTGATTTACTTCAAATTTGGATATGATTTGGATATATAAAATGTGAACAACATTGGAAAATATCAGAATTTTTGAAGAATGCTCTGACCTGTTTATCGGCCGAGTTTCAAACTCGACCGATCATATTTCCAGATTTATATAGCAGTGTTGTAATTGAATTTTATCTTTTTATTGGTATATCTAATTGATCTCAAATTTTAACTGTGCTTGAAAAACACAGTTTTAGACACTCTGTTAAATTGGCATAATTTTTGGATAACTTTTGATCTCAATAGTAAGGGTGTCGGTCGAGTTCTGTGCAGGACAAACTCGGCCGAATATTCTGCAGACTGCAATATAGCAGTGCACTGTTCTATTTTTAATTATTTATTGGTAACTCCAAATGATCTCAAATTTTAACTGAAGCTTTATAGATAAATTATAAACAACTTGATAAATTCCCATAATTGTTGGAGAATGTTTGATCTCTGAAATAAACGAATTACAGTAAATTTTGTATAACTGAATATTCAGCCAATATAATTAAAGTTGAGTGTAGGGTCAATTTGCAATTGACCCAAGCAGCTCAAATTAGCTTATATGATCGACCACACACACACACAGCTCTCATTCTTCGTCATTTCATTCCAGAGAAATGAGCTCCTAGAGAGAGAGGGAGAATTAGGGCTTGAGTGGAGAAAGTGGGGGAATTGCTGAATTAGGGTTTTGCGATTCCAGGAAGGGTGAAATCAAGTAAGTTTGGATCCTTTGCATAGACTTTTATGGTGAATCTTCTCTCTCATGTCAAGATTCCTTCCATGATCTGATTTGATCCAAGAGGATGTCGAAATTCCCTCTTTTCTCACCCTTTCTTCATAATCCCTCATTTTCAAGGTTTCCGAGTTGAATAGAAGAAGAATTGGGAGAATTGCTAGGGATTTGATAGGAATTTGAGATTCCCTGAGTTGAGCTGCAGTTGTGAGGTGTTTTCACACCTTAGGGTGAGTGGGTTCTTCCTTCAAATAGTGTAATGCACGAATTTGATTATAGCATCCAAATCCCTAAATGCTTAGCATATAATTCTAAATCCTGAAATGTCCGTTTGATTTAAGATTGTTACAAATTGATATGATGTGGATTCCTTCTCTGTTTGAATGATTCCTAAATGGTAGATTCATATCAGAAACGTATACAACACTTCCTAGTGAGAATGCTTTTCAGATTTATATCAAATGATGTAATTAGGGTTTAACCTAATTGAGACATCAATAGTGTTTCAACCTTATTGAAAAGGACTAGTAATCCTATAAGTGGTTAGGATGTATCTTATGGGTTATCTTAATTGAATTTTATTCTTGATACATGATATCTCAGTAAATGATATGGAAAACCTAAATTTAGTTAAATTTCCATGGTTTCATATCTATATTGATTGTATATGATTTGTTGGAAACAATCTTTATTTAGTGAATGCTTATATCTTATGAAACCCTAAGAGTAGGGTGTTGGCATGTGATGAATGAATAAGGCAAATGAAACCCTAAGGATAGGGTGTTCAATGAATCATGTTATGGTGACATGAAAGGTCTCGATATGAAATGTGGTGATACTTAACTGTTGAATTGTATGTTTCTAGTGCATTTAACTTTATATGCTTGTTCTTTCTGAGTTGATATCTACATACTGTAGGGCTTCTTATTTTTCAATACATATCTCGTAAATTGCAGGTGATGAGATATGACATGCCCTAGAAAGAGATGTTAATGAGACATGATATATGTTGAATACATGAACTATGATATTTTATATGATATGATATGGCAGGCCGTGTGAGCCTTGTGATAAATGTAGAATGAGTTAAGATTCTATTTTAAATGTATTTATAAAGTTAATAGACTTAGGTGCCCCAACACCGTAGAACCCCATTGCGCGGTCTGTACCTTTGGGGTGAAACGACCTACCTAGCGTGTGTCTAGATGGCCGGTGACTCGTGTTCAACAATAATCCGTGCGTGTGTCACAGTGGCACGAGGGCAGAGATACAGTGTTCAACAATAATCCGTGCGTGTGTCACGGTGGCACTGGAGTAAATAGGGGTTATTCAACAATAATACGTGTGTGTGTCACGGCGGTAACCCAGACTCTCCGCCTGTGTACTCAGGTTAGAGGAGGAGTCTAGAGTACACTCTTTTGAGAGTGCAGTGAGGCCGTGTGAGCCTGAGAGTCCTGTGCAGACCAGGACGGACAGTCAGACTTAGCATTTCCCGGGTGTGTCGCTAAGTCTTGTACGGTGGACTCGTAGTGCACTGCGAGTTTCATATGCAGAGTGCACTGCATATGTTTGGGGCATAAGCTAAAATATGATCATATAGGTTCATAGAGTTCCTTATGAATAAAAGAGTTAAGGAAGACTAGAGTATAGTCTTCTAGTAGTTATTCTTTGGATGCAGTATTTACATTCTTTGTTATTTCAATTATATTGTTTTAGAACTGCTCAGTGTAGTATTTATTGTTGTTAAATTTCATATCGTTTACTCAAATTATATCTGTAACCACTTTAGTGCATTAGTCTGTTTCCATGAAGTACTCATTCACTGAGCGAGTAGGCTCACCCCTCTACTCAAACATTTTTAGGGTTAACCGTGTGGACTTGAAGATGGTCAGAGCATCAGTGTAGATCTGCTACATGAGTTAAGCACAAGATTAGTTGAGTCAGTCGGTCCTTGTCACTCAAGGTCCTCAGTAAGAGTTTAGAGAGAGAGTTGTAATTACAATGTGTAATATTGTTCCTCTTTGATATGTATGCTAATTAGAAAGTTTCATGTGCATAATGTGTGAAAGACATCGTGAACGCTTATACATGTATATTTACTAATGAAGTCTGATTAGTAAAAGAAATGTTCAGATTCCTTTGTTAAGATGATATGTGGTTCAATGCGGGGAAACAAGAGTTTTAAAGAAAAGAAAAGAAAAAGTTAAGGGTGTTCTTTGTGTTAAATATAAATCCTATCTTACGCCCTAATCTCATGATTTGAGGAAATTGTGAGATCGGGGTGTAACAACCTTGAATTCATCAGTTTGTCTTGAAGAGACAAACGCGTCCCATTCTTCTTTGTCCAGGAATTTCCACTGTTCAGTGGTTGTCTTCTTCCTCTTGTCGGCTTCTTTTATGTATTCTCTGGTGAGATTTGTCCTATAGTTCCTTAGGACTCTCCCACAGCGTTGCATCACGCATTTACGATGTAGCTTTTCATCCAATTCTAATATACTCTGCAAAATAGAATTGCTATTAACTAGTATCCAAAAATTTAGTAATCTACAAAATAGAATTTCAAATTAATAATAACTCACGCATAAATCCCTCCATATTAAATCTTTCTTCTCCTTAGAAATGTTATGCCAAGAATCTAAGCGACAACCGCAATGGCTACGAGTAACATACCCAAGATATGAAATAAATGAATTGCGATTCACACCACATGCATTTCCTGCATTATCGAAATCCACAACAAGTTTGGGTCCATTGCCCTTTTACGCAATTAACTTCTTCATCATAGTGATGCCCCTTCTCTTGTCAACTTTTTGGTGTTGTTGATCAAGTGCCTCAAGTGCTGCAGATGGTACCTATGCATCATCAACCTAAAATTTGACAAAATAATTCACATTTACAAGATATAACTATAAATGGACATATAGATATAAATATATGATATATTTTTAAAACTTACATTGTGAGGCGACGCATTGATGTCCTCACCCTCACGGTAGTCATTAGCACAGTCATCAGGAGAATGGTCAGCCATCTGCAAATTCACATTGAAATTGTAAAGTTCACATTGTTAAGTAGTAATTCAAAGTGTAAAGCTCACATTGTGAAGTAATTCAAATTGTAAAGTTCACATTGTAAAGTAATTCAAATTCTAAAGCTCACATTGTAAAGTTCACATTCACATTGTAAAGTAATTCACATTATAAATTAAGCTCACATTGTAAAGTTCACATATTCAGAAAAAATAAAAACGTATAAAACAAAACATATATACCTCTAATATTGTGATTTTTTATCAATTAACAATCCTTCATTGTGATCTCCGCGCACATACAAGTCATCATTAGCTTCAATATTTTTTGGTGTTGGAAACCCAACTGAGAATGGACTGGAGTCATCATACTTATCATAGTACTGTTCTTCATCTATAGGATCTTCAACGAATTGTCTTTTACCATGAAGAACAACCGACCATTTATCATTTGCAGGATCATCGATATAAAATACTTGTTTCGCCTGTGATGCCAATATGAATGGTTCAGCCTTCTCGCCAATCTTTTCAAAGTTCACTAAAGTGAAACCCAATTCATCCACTATAACTCCTTTAGTGTTATCAACCCAATTACATTTGAAGAGCGGAATTCTGAAATCTATGTAGTCAAATTCCCATATGTCTTCAATGACACCGTAATATGACATTTTAGCTTCACGTGGACTCTTATCTTTTGCACTTGCAAAAAACATAGTAGATGCTTGAAGGGTGACCCCACTGTTTTGGACGACACTCTTATCATCTTGGCACTTTGTGTAATATGTGAATCCATTAATGTCATACCCTTCATAAGACATAACAGTCAACTTTGGTTTAAAGGCGAGGCATTTGATAGTTTCAGTAATATCATCTGGTGTTTGAGATTGTTGATGTAAGACTTTATCTTCAAACCACTTAATAAAAGTCTTGTTATGCTCTCTAGCAAGCCACATTGTATTGGCTCGAGGATATTGTCTTTTGATGAAATTGGTATGTTCCTCGATATAAACGTTCACTTCGTCCATGTGGTGTAAAATATACAAATGACCTTGTTCCAACTGCTCACGGCTGATTACTTTCACATGTGAACCCAAAATTCCTTTACCAAATAGCTCGTCAATATTCTTGTCATTATCAGGAGTGTCATTACCACTGAGAAAGTCATTGCAGAAATCCATAACCTCTCTCGCCACATAACCTTCAATTATACTCCCTTCAGGCCGATAGCGGTTTCGAACATCACCTTTAAAAACGCTCATGTATCGTTCAAAGGGATACATCCAATGCAAGAAAACCGGTCAAAAGATTTTCACTTCCCTAGTCAAGTGGACAACAAGATGTACCATGATATCAAAGAACGAAGGAGGGAAATACATCTCAAGCTGACATAGGGTAACAACCACTTCTCTTTGTAAATTATCGAGAGTCTCAGGGTCAATAACTTTGCTGCAGAGACTGTTGAAAAAGAAACAAAGTCTGGTGATTGCAAACCTTACATGCTTCGGCAATATAGATCAAATTGCCACGGGCAATATTTGTTGCATTAGAGTGTGACAATCATGAGATTTAAGACCTATCAACTTCAAATCTTTCATTGATACCAAACTACGGATGTTGGATGAGTAACCATGTGGCACCTTAACATTTACCAAGCATTCACAAAAAGCTTTCTTCTCCTTTCTAGACAACGTGTAACAAGCAGGAGGTAAGTATGTTCTTTTATTACCCATTTCACGTAATTCTGTTAATTCTGACCTTATTCCCATTTCACGTAGGTCTAGTCTGGATTTTATCCCATCTTTAGTCTTACCTGGTATATTTAACAGAGTACCAATGACGCTATCACAGACATTTTTCTCAACGTGCATTACATCGATACAATGTCTGACTGTCAAAGAACTCCAATAAGGAAGATCCCAAAATATTGACTTCTTCTTGAATGAAGAATTGTCAATCCGTGTAGTACATTGTGATCTCTTACCAAATTCATTGACAATGTCTTTTACTCTTTCATAAACAACCTCCCCTGGTATAGGTTTAGGTGCACTCCGTTCCTCATTCAATCCATTGAATGCTTTGCGCTTCCTACGATACTGATGGAATTTTGGAAGAAACCTTCGATGGCCGAGATATACATTCTTACCGCCATGTTTTAGTCTTGTTGAATCAGTGTTCTCTTCACATATAGGACATGCTTTATCTCCTTTGACACTATATCCAGACAAATTCCCATATGCTGGAAAGTCATTAATAGTGCAAAACAACATAGCATGCAAACGAAATGTCTCTCTTTGTGAAGCATCATAGGTCATCACACCTTCACCCCAGAGTTTCTTTAAGTCATCAATCAGAGGTTCAAGATAAACATCGATGTCATTTCCAAGTTGTTTAGGGCCCGATATCAACAATGACAGCATTACATACTTATTTTTCATACACAGCCAGGGAGGAAGATTGTATATAACAAGCATGACTGGCCAAGTGCTATGTTTTCTGCTCAATGTCCCGTACGGATTCATCCCATCTGTACAAAGCCCAAGTCTTAGATTCCTGACTTCTTCACCAAATTCAGGGTACAATAGATCAATCTTCTTCCATTGTGGGGAATCAGACGCATGTCGTAGGATCCCATCATTATTTTTCTTAACATCTGCATGCCACCTCAAATTCTTCGCATCTATCGGATTGCAAACAAGCGTTGAAACCGTGATATTATAGGTAGATACCACATCACCTTGGCAGGAGAACCAGTTTTGGACTCCCCTGAAGTCGTCAATTTATACCGTGACGCACCACATTTTGGACAATCTTTCAAATCCGCATAGTCCTTTTGAAATAATACACAATCATTCGGGCATGCGTGTATCTTCTTGGCATCCATTCCCATTGGGCACAACAATTTCTTTACCTGGTATGTTGAGATTGGAAGCTCGTTTCCTTCAGGAAGCATTTCTTTCAACAAAGACAGCAATGACGTGAAGCTTTTGTCGCTCCATCTATTGTTAGCTTTCAACTTATACAATCTCAACACAGCGCTAAGATTCGTAAACTTAGTACAACCTGTGTATAACGGCATCTCAGCATCATGCACAATGTTTCTAAAAATGGGAGGTGGATCGGTGTACTCTACCCCACAACTATCCAGCATCGCATCAACGATGTCTACTGGAAATGGTTCATTCACATCTACGTCATCGTAGGCAATTTCTTCTTCCACACAAGCACTGCTATCGACATCCACTGGTTTCGGGTTTGAAATCTCTCCATGCCAGTGCCATTCTGTATAGCCTTGTATAATCCTGTTGCACATGACATGAGTTTTGATTTTGTCACCAGTGTTGACTTTCAAGTGGTTACCGCAATGCCTACATGGACAGTAGAACCTATCTCCAGGTTGTTTCCTATGTTCCTCGGCAAATCTAATAAACTGGTCAAGACCAGAAATAAACTCTGGGGTGCAGCAATTGCGAATGGACATCCATGATCTATCCATTCTATGATCAAAGTGAAAACAAGTATATATTAGGACAAGATTAGGGTCTAGGGTTAACAAATACATGTGATGTCATTCTTATATATAATAAATGTGTACCACCTATCCCATTCTTGAATACCTAATCTCACTAGTAAGTGTATAATGTGTATTGGGTTTTCAAGAAAATTTCGGCAACATTTCCCCGCTGTTCTCCAAGTACATATGTACTTAGAGAACAAACGGGGAAATGCTGTGGAAATTTTCTTGAAAACCCAACACACATTATATACACTTACATCCTAAGCGAGATTAGGTGTTCAAGAACAGTCCCAAACCGGGGACTATCTAAGATTTACTCCTAATGAGTAAATCTTGGATGGGTTTCTAGGCCAACAAATAATGTGTTGTCATTCTTATACCTAAAATCCTAGTTCTTCAAGTTAGGGTGATTATTGATGTCTTTAAAAGCATGATTGGAAATTTAGGGAAAAGTTCATCATTTACATTCCAAGCATGTCACATGTGTGCATTACAGTTCATCATTAAGCAAAAGAAGGGTGATTAGGATTGTCACCAAGAATATAGCTAAACTATTAAACAATGATTATAGCTAAACTATTAAACAATAGACTTGTATATAATAAATGTCTATAAACTACAGGAAACATGGTTAATCCTAATCAACAGAGCATTATTAAATAATAAATCAAGAAATCAATAGTTTCAAACAAAAGGTCTAGGAATCTTTACTAGACATTATATGTATCCCTAATCATCATATTTAACATACTACATTATTATGAACATCCAGATCAGATTAAGATCATACTATGTTATAAACATTGGTTTAATAACCCTATTTCCGCATGTACATGTTTATCAACTTTAAAACCCTATAATTCATGAAATCATTCTAATTCAATATTTTAATATGTTGGGATCACATAATTATATAATGACATCAGAATATATAGAAGAATCATAATTAACATGATTAACAACATACCTTTGTAACAAGAAGAATAATAGAGCTTTAAGTATATTTTATTCACAATCTATGCATTTTTCTGATCAAAACCATATACAATATGTCTATAATTGGAGCTAGCATTTATTTCCTATATTATTGGCAATATTAATGTGTGAATCTGACCTGGAGAGGAGCTGTGGTCGAACCTGGAAGCTAGGGCTAGGGCTAGATGAGTTACGGCCGGTCTGGAGAGGAGCTGTGGTCGAGCCAGACGGCGGCGCAGAGTGGGCGACGACGATGGCACGTGGCGGCAGTGCGCGACGATCGATGAGCAGGCGGAGAACATGGTTGCGGCGGCGCGATGGCGGTGGACAAGCAGCTAGCTATCGGCCTGGCGGCGGCAGCGTGGAGGCACTGGCGGCGGCGTGGAGGCACCGGAGGAGAAGGCGGCCGGCGGGCAGGCGGCCGGCGGGCAGGCGGCCGGCGACTGCTTCTCGCAGCGACGGCGAAGACGGGCGAGCACGGAGGAAGGAGCGGCGGCGACGGGCGTTGGAGCACGAACGGAAGGGAGGCGCGGCGGTGGCAGGAAGCAAAAATCTCCGGAGGTTAGGGAAATCGGGAATGAAACAGGGAAAGTGAAGAATCGGTCGGGCTGGTTTGCTATTAAGTTGCAATAAGTGTCGGTTATTTAAAAAAATCGACAACTAAACCTATAGTGTCGGTTATTTAGTTATGAACCGACACCTATACTAAGTGTCGGTTATTTATGAAAACCGACAACTAAACCTATAGTGTCGGTTATATAGTTATGAACCGACACCTATACTAAAATTTTGGAGCCAATTTTTTCGGTGGAATTTTGGGTTTGGCGGTTGAGTTTAGGTGTCGGTTGTTTATTAATTAACCGGCACTTAATAAAAGAGGTACCCGTGTCTGGTCGACCTTCGTAGATTGGATGTCAGTTTATGTTATAAACAGACACTGTAGACTATAGGTGTCGGTTTTTGTATACAACCGACACCTTAAAAAGTGACTTTATAAGCCATTTTTGTAGTAGTGAAGGCCTTTGATTCCATTCGTTGGTCCTACTTATGGTATTGTCTTACTGGCCTTGGGTTCAATGTGAAGTTTATCTCCATCCTAAAGCAATGTGTGGAGACTCCATCCTTTTCTCTTTTACTAAATGGCTCTTCGGTTGGCATCTTCAAAAGTTCCAATGGACTTAGGCAAGGCGATCCTCTATCACCCTTGTTATTTGTCCTAGCTATGGAAGGTTTCAGCAGATGTCTTGAGGCAACATATGATAGCAAACTCATTAGAAGATATCCTATCAATAGGACCAAGGCTCTTAGCCACCTTCTTTTTGTAGATGATGTTCTTATATTCTATGAGGGGCGTTTGTGTAGTCTTACAAATCTCAAATAGATTTTTTTTTAGTTTGGTTCTGTCTCTGGTATGAAGTGCAATCCTAATAAAACCCATATATATTTGTCTTCTTCTTGTCGCAATAAGGATGCCTTGATCAATTGCTTGGGTATTCAGCAAGGCACATGGCCCAAGAAGTATCTCGGGTTTCCTATGGCTGGTGGAAATCTCAAGAGGTGCCACTTTCATGAATTCTTGGATAAGCTAAGAGACATGATACAGAGATGGCCGGGTTCTAAAATCTCTATGGCTGGTCGTCTTGTTCTTATTAAGCATTGTGCCATGGGTTTGATTAGCTGTTGGTTACGTACGGGTGACATTCCTCCTACTGTTCTACGTAGGATAGAGTTGCTGCTTTCTGATTTCTTATGGGGCAGTTCTGTGCATCCCTCTTATTAGTCACGGCTAGCCTATCCTCTTTGTGAAGGCGGTCTTAGTCTAAAGAGACTTGAAGAACTTGTGGATTACCATACTTTGTGTCGTATTAAGAGTTTCACCCTTAGCGTATGACATGCGTATTGCCCTATCTCTCACCCTCATAACGAGAGGAAATAAGCATTTGGTTGTAGTCCAAATACAGAGTTCATCACGTTCCAAGAGTAGAGATGGTGCATCACACATCACCAATACACTTTCCAATCTAAGTTGAAACGTGCATCACATGACTCCAAATCATGAATATCTTGATTTTAGGTTTACTTCCATGGAAATTGTTCGCAAACATTCTTGGGTCTTAAACATCTCTCTTTTATGTACAATACTTAGTCTTTAGATCTAGAAAACCAAAGGTAAGTTCAAGATTCTATCGAAGAATAATGATCTATTTGTGATTAGTTTTTTTATAGGAGGTTCTTTGGCTAGTGAGCAAGATCCTTGTTTTATTGTAGGAAAGCCAATATTCTTGAATAAATGGCAAAGAGGAAAACCCCTAGAGAAAATTAAACTCTCATAGGTTCTGATGTAGGTTCGTATTCATGAATTACCTCTTGGGAGACAGGAAGAATAGGTCTTTAGTATCAATGGAAGTTTCCTTGGTACTCCATTGTGACCATATATGCCAACTAAGAAGTATAACAAATTGGACTTCACAAGGATTTGTGTTCTAATTTCTTCATTTAGTTTTTGTATCCAAGTGAAATGAACCTTATAAGTGATGATGAAGTTAAGGATACCATTATCTTTGAGTATGAATGGATGTCGGCTTCATGTAAAGCTTGTGGAAAAATTGATCATGGTCAAGGTGAATGTGTCAAGCATGTTAATATATCTCCCCATAGCAAGAAGGTATGGGTTGAGAAGAAGGTTAGTGAGCCTGAGGTTAATTTGGAAACCTTTTATGACTATAATCCAAATGAGATCCAAGTGGTTGGTCAAATGCTTGGATAGAGTGAGATTCCAAAAACGGGTGCTAAGAAAGTGCTAGTCTTTCTACTCTTAAGTTCATATCTATCTAGGAAATTTCCATTACTCCTCAAAGTGATTGGAATATAAATAACATGAAGAATGGAATACCTCCAAGAAACATTTATAAAGTTCCTCAACAAAAGGAAAATAGGATTCATGTTAGTCCCAATAGTTTTTGGGTTTTGGACAAGTTATGCCTAGGTTCCTTATGGGTGCCTAATAGTTATTCTCATCCCATTGAGAGGATTATTATCATTTGGCTTTCTAATTATATTGTTGTTAACAAATTTTATGAAGGTGATCAGTCTATCACATGTGAAGTTTTTTTTTTGGAAAATTGGGTAAGTATATTCCAAAAACCCCAGGAAGGGGACAAAGTTACAAGCCACACCCACACATGTGACTACTCACTCCTAAGAATTGGTTACAGCAGATCCCAATTCCTGGCAATAATAGGAGGAATATCAAGACATGATTTAAAAGTAAAATACATTCTCTTGATCTCTAGAGCTAGATGGTTGAAGATGACAACAAAGTCTGAAGCACCACCATTGTGCAGTCGTTTATTGCGTTCCTCCCATATAAAGTGGACAACACCAGTAATGGCCCAAAGTTCAATGATTTTGGACTGTTTAGACCACTTACCAAGGTCAGTTTGGCAGCCATATAGAGAATAAGAGGACCTGATGTACAAACACGAAGAGATCCAAGGTAATCATCATATGAGGACATATTTATCAAGAGAGATATGAAATTTGAGTTATATAAGTTTGAGTTTGATAACCAAGATGATGAGCTCAGAGTTTTCTTGACTCGGTGAGGATGATAAGTGGAATATTTGAAGGTTTATGTCTTCACCATTACCTAGCACATAAGGATGTAAGGTGGTAATGGATGCTCTTAGTTGAGATGCAACTATCTGTTTAGCCAATAGAGGGGCTAGAAGAAGTTGTTAGGTAAACCCTAAGTTCGTGAGACATGCAGGGCTAATCTTGTGATACAACCAGACCCGTTATCGAGTAGTGGTTGCTTGGTTAGCCATCCTAGAGCTTGATGCATGTAAGAACCTCAGATACACATCTCAGGAAAGGAAGGTGATGGAACCCATGACTAGAGTGTTTTAGGGTTCGTGAGGAGTCAACCCTGAGGAATCATGACATGCAGGAGCTCATGATGTTAAGTACACCCTGCATAGTAGTACTACTAAGATGATTAAAGTTTGCAGTAGTGCTTGGAATACATGGGATAAAGAAGTAGATAGAATTGCATGTGGCTTGTCACCATGCATGCCAGTGGGTGGAGGCCAAACACCAAGTAACTCAGTAAGTTGCTACGGATAATGAAGAATCCCTGAGAGGGAATGGGAGTAGATCACCATAGACGTTGTGGTGGGTCTCTCCTGGACCAAGAGAGGTTATGATACAATATGTGTTACGATAGATCGTCTTACCCAGTTGGCCTAACCCATTGCCTAAGAGAGAGAGTGTTGTCAATGTGACGGATCTAGTTGAACTATATGCATGAGAAAGAGATAGTTTAACTACACCATGATCTGAGTTTGATATATGTAGCATGACCTCAACTTCACTTCCATGTAGTGGAATTAGGTACATGAAGAACTCGATACCAGTCTGAAGTGTAGAACATCTTATCACCCTATCTGATAGTTAGTATGATCCAGACTAGAGGGTCGGATGAGAGCGTGTGTGCTTGTTCAGGGTGATACATGGGGGCAGTTCTTGTCCTATGAGAGTTTGTGATAATAGCCATCATAGCTACTATCGGGATGTAAGAAGCTCTGTAAGGGAGGTAGTGTTGGTCACCGCTTCATTAGGATGATGTTGGTGAAAGGATCTTATGAAGGTCAGAAAGACCACAATGTGTGCAGATGATGTCGCTTTGATCATGTGATGGCTGAGAAAGCCCAGGGGTGACATGAGTCATGAGCTGAGGCAAAGCAGACTGACATGCAGTTCATTGTGGGAGAACATGTGTCTCGACCCCTCTGAGCTATGGCTGAGAAAGATGAGTCCCTAATACATGGGTTCATTTGAGATGGATTGATGGATATGCTTATGTTTAGCCCTATACCTCAGGATAACATGATGTATGATGTGTTCCATGAGTCCGATCTAGAGTGCTATGTGATGTACCCGAACCAGGTGATGAGCCATGAATCTATTGAGCTTCTAGGGAGGCTAAAATATCTAGAGTCACCTACGAGGGTACAAGATACCAAGGTGTGAGAGAACTTAGATGTAAGAATATCATATGATAAAGGTTCTTTCGAAGTGCCATGGAGAGGATGAGGCCACATGGGAGCCAATGACGGACATGGAAAAGTTTTATCCTGAATCGTTTGTATGTTTGGTGGAATTTTGAGGGCAAAATTCCTATAAGAGGGGGAGGATGTTACAACCCCATTTTTCCTAGCTATGTAATGGAATTGTATTTCTCCTTTTAATGATAAATGAAATCAATAGTTGCTTTATTTGTTTGAATTGAATGGATTTTGTTTACAATAGCCTTGTATGGTTGCTTAGTGGGCTTTATTAGCTATTGGGCCCAATAATAAGAATAGGATAAAGAAATCCAAACAATAACTGAATAAATAAGAAAAGGAGATAGGATAAAGAAAAAGGCAAGGAAATATCCTCCAAGAAGGGTTTTATGCCTTTAGGGTTCCTTGAGGTCCAAGGAGTCCAAGATACCAAGATAATGGCATAAGAAAGAGGAAATACCAATTAAATTGGTTTTATTAAAGGATAACTTGTTTATGAAGGAAATACCCTTTTCCTTTAGAATTTGGGTTTAAAATTTAATACAAGAGTAGCTAATTCCAAGCCAGAGTTTCCTTTAAAATTTGAATGAAAAAGGTTAAATGAGGAGAGAGATATAGATTTTACAAGCTTCCTTTGAATTGAATTAACTAATACATAATTTCCTTGTTTTAAAAGAAAAAGGGAAACAAGGGGACGATGATAGCCATCGGAATCCCCGTGTGGTCCAGGGGACCATGGATCTGATGGTGGTTGTGCATTGTCCACCTCGATTCATAGAAGGAAAGGGGAGGGGATATTGGGATTTCATATCCTTTTTGCTCGTGTTTTATGCGATAGACTGAGGTGAGAACAATCCCATTGACTTTGGGAGTATGTTCCAAAGCTTCTCAACCCAATTTATGGCTAGTTTCGTTGACAAACACATAAGTCCCCAAACCACCAGACTCTCACAATTGACCCTATATATAGGGGAGGGCGCTCGAGAGTACCCGCGCATCTAAAATCTACCCTCACGTCTTTGGAGAGCAACGACAAACTTGTTGGCAAGTTCAATTTGACAAATGACCCTGACCTTCCCCCTCTTCGACCCGTCGACCTCATCAGAGAGTCGACGACCTATTGGTGGTGGAAGTGAGACACAAAGGTGTGATTGAGGAGGCAGGTGACTTCAGACGAGTACGGAGGAGCTTCCGAGTCTGCTGGGTTGCTTGCTGGTGGCCGAGACCTCGGAGTCAACGACGAGGTTGACCATGGCTCACTGCAGACCTGCTCACGCGAGGTAGAAGAAGGCCCTAGGCAAATTACCAGATTGCCCTCCCTCTTCTGCAGTTCAGGTAAGGGCATAATTTCCTTTTGTTTATTTTGATTGTGAGTTAGGGCACGCGATCGTGGGTTGTTGGATCCCGTGTGGTCCAGTGGACCACAGATCAAGTGGCCTACATTTTTCTAAAAATAATAGATAATCCAGAAAAGTGTTTTTCTTTGCAAAATTCGTAGAAATTGCTAGGAAGATCTGACAACTAAACTTAATATATGAAATTTGATCAAAAAAATATGAGGAACCTGATAAAAATATTTTTAGTACCTGATTTCGTTCCTAATTGCAAAAGTATATTAAGTTGATGAAAAGTGCTTTAAATTAGGGTTAGAAACCCTAATTGCCAGTAAAGATTGAATCTATAATGTTTAAATTTGATGCACTAATAACCTGTTGATGGTAATGGAAGATTAAAATCTGATTTAGATGAGAAATTTCATGTTTTAGGGTTTTAAACCAAGAATATATGATAATGTATCTAGAAACCCTAATTTAGGGTAAAAGAGGAGATGATTATGTTTAATTCGAAATATATGGAAATATGTTGATAAATGTTGATCCTAAGCCTGTTAGGAGAGATAGGATATGATGATTAGGGTTTATGAGTAGTTTTGCTTATTTAGGGTTTGTAGTGATAAAAGTGATAGCAAAACCCTAATTGCTAGTGAAACCCTAAAAAGAAGTAGAAACCCTAAGGAGCAAGTTAGATTGGATAGATCTTGATAACATGAGTAGTAAAAGAAAATTTGATGGAGCTAGGACTTACACCAAAAGATTTTCAGTCTTCCAATGGGAGTCCCAGAATTCTATCACCAAAAACCCTAGAGAGGATTGATGTCTTCCTTAGGTTTACCTAGAACTGGTGCTTAGATAACAACTCCAACCCCATAAGAGTATGGAAGCCTTATCATAGTACAGATTTAGGATCGAACCCAAAAGACAACGGTCTTGTTGCAAGCAACAAGATGGAAAACGTACAGCACTTCACTTAGTTATTTTACTAATTGGCACTTATATCAAAAGGTTGGATTTTGATTGGTTTTTAGACTAAAGCATGAAAAGTAAATAAAGCAAGTAACACTAAGATTTAACAAATGATGATGAATCACTGGGGTTAAGAAGGTATTCACCACCGCTACACATGCATTGTATATGTACTAAGCAAGCAAGACTCATAAGCTAGATGCATGGATGTTCCACAAGACCGATGCCTTATAAGACAAGAGCGATGCATTGCATCCAAGGATGTTCCACAAGACCGATGCCTCGTAAGACAAGAGCGATGCATTGCATCCTTTGATGTTCCACAAGACCGATGCCTTATAAGACAAGAGAAATGCATCGCATCCTTCAAGGGTTAAGTAGCTCTCATTCGGTACATTTCTATGTGTCAATGAAGATATGTAGTCTTCCAAAGAGAGAATCATACTCAACCTCATGAAATGTGCATCTAAAACTAACAAGCGAGCGATAATTATCAAATCGAATAGTATCTTTGTAGGCCTAGTCTCCTATTCGGATAACCTAGCTACGAGAAGTGCGGGAATGTTGCAACGCCAGCCATTCCCGATCAAATGGTCACATGCTTTACATCATTCCCCTCGCAAAGCGTGTTCCTCGACTTACCAAGGTTACTTCCATACAGATGGAAGTGCAACGGATGATAGTGAGTTTACTCCACTCTTTGAGATACACTCCTAGACACCGAAACGGATGTGTGGTGGATACACACACCAGAAACCAACACTAAATCGGTATTCGAGTCTCGAGAGCGGTCGTAGACAAACCACAACAAAAGACAATAGATGCATACAAGAACGTGGCCATCATTCAAGCATGTATGGAACGATTTAGTATTAAAACGAAAGGATAACATCTTTTTAGTACAAAGTACAAGACATGGGCAGCGGGGCTAGTCCCCGCGCCCCAGTGGATGGAACTACTCGCTCCTCATAGAGGGAACAACAAAGGAAGAGGCAAGAAGAGATAGAAAGAACATCATCTCCACTGAGGAGAGAAGGTTGAACCCTTGGTGGAGAGAGCAACAATCTTCACCCTTCGTGGCTTGCTTGACGATGGATCTTCTCCTCTCACTTTCTTTGTTGATGAGAGATAAGGTAGCTTTGCAATGGAACGTGAGTCTCAGACCGGCAGCCTCGGGCGGTGGATGGAGTTGTTCTGGTAGTGGAGAGACAGCCTCTGGACGTCTGGACCCCCCTCAGGGATGGCCCTTGAGGTCTTATTTATAGGCCTTGAGTGAGGTCAAACGGTCTGGAGACCGTTTGGCGTCAAACGGTCTTGAGACCGTTTGGTGTCGAACGGTTTTGAGATCGTTTGGCGTCAAACGGTCTTGGGACCATTTGAACTCCATGCGGTCTTGGGACCGTTTGAACTCCATGCGGTCTTGGGACCGTTTGGCTTTATGCAGTCTTGGGACCGTTTGAACTCCATGCGGTCTTTGGACCGTTTGGCTTTATGCGGTCTTGGGACCGTTTGAACTCCATGCGGTCTTTGGACCGTTTGGCTTCATGCGGTCTCGGGACCGTTTGAACTCCATGCGGTCTTGGGACCGTTTGGCTTCATGCGGTCTCGGGACCGTTTGAACTCCATGCGGTCTTGGGACCGTTTGGCTTCATGCGGTCTCGCGACCGTTTGAACTCCATGCGGTCTTGGGACCGTTTGGCTTCATGCGGTCTCGGGACCGTTTGAACTCCATGCGGTCTTGGGACCGTTTGGCTTCATGCGGTCTCGGGACCGTTTGACTTCATGCGGTCTCGGGACCGTTTGAACTCCATGCGGTCTTGGGACCGTTTGAACTCCATGCGGTCTTGGGACCGTTTGGCTTCATGCGGTCTTGGGACCGTTTGGCTTCATGCGGTCTCGGGACCGTTTGAACTCCATGCGGTCTTGGGACCGTTTGGCTTCATGCGGTCTCGGGACCGTTTGAATTCCATGCGGTCTTGGGACCGTTTGGCTTCACTCGGCCTTGAGGTTGGTTTATTCTTTTATGATTTTTTTGTGCTTTTTCTGCAAGTGTAAAAGGAAAAAGTTAGTTTGATGATGTATTTACAAAAAGGGGTAAAATTAGGTTTATGTACCATATAAACGTAAAAAGAGTATGGAAAACTAAAGAAAAAGACTAAGATAAACTACTAAAATAGGAGGTTATCACCCCCCTAACTTAGAGTCTAGCTTGTCCTCAAGTTAGATAGAGCTGAGACATGAAATGGCGAGGCGGTCTTAATTAGGGTCTCCATACTCTTGCTTCAATTCTTGACCTCAGTTCCCCAGGGGTCATATCGAGGCTTATTGCATGCCTTGATTCTTTTGGATTTCGAGAGTTGCTTGGATCTCAGGGTTTTTCCGTATCTCAAAATTTGCCTTGGGACCACATTTATTTTGTGCATGCCGTTGACTCTAATCAACTTTATACCTCTCTGGAAACCTACTGGAAGCTAGAGAGGGTATGAGGGTTGGCTAAAAGCTTTGAAGTGTAGCTCCCCTTCGAGTGGGGGAGGGGCTGTCTATGATTTTTAGGATCTCACTACCGGGCACGACACATCTGCCTTTATGAGGGCAGATGAATGTACCGGCCGGGCAAGTCCTTTATGAGCCTTTTCATATACTTGGAACTTTTAGGGTTTCACTACCGGACGCGACACATCTGCCTTTGTGAGGGCAGCGGAATGTGCCGGCCGGGTGAGCCCTTTTTCAGTTCTTCATATAGGTCCTTATGCGTGGCACAACTCTCATGATTTTATTCGTCTCTATGGCTTTTATTCAAAAACTCACAGGCTTGGGTTTTGGAATGAGGATTTATTTTGGGCGGCCAAGCCTCTTTTATTTTGAAGAGAGGAAAGCTGTTCTTAAAGTTTTTCAGCATGCACTTATTTGGTTTGTGGTCCACTTACAGAACTTTTTGATTTGGAAGTTGCCTAATTTCCCTCTCATCCTCGAGATCTCGGCTTATTTCTGCCCTGATTTTGACCTGTGAAGAGTCAGATAAAGAATTGAAGCAAAAATATGGGATCCATAGTAGGTGGGAATTGATAAATCGCCATTTGATGTCTGAGTGCTATTTATTTGTAAGACTAACATGATTCTAGAGTTAGTTGAGGTGACTATTTAGGGAATTGTAGAAAGGAAAAGGGAGTATAGAAGTTGATACCTAGCCCTTGTCTAATGAATCCCCCCCTAACTTATCACACACTCTGTCCTCAGAGTGGCAAAGTGATAGGTTGAGAAGTCATTAGAACAAGGGCTGTGAGTTAAGGCAGATTTTCGGTAGCCCCTGGAGATCGGAGTAGAGTGGATGCGAATTGCCCTCGTAAAGATGGGGGCATTTATGGCAGAAGGTTGGGCGATTGAAGTGCTCTTTGCTGTATGCCTTGGAGTGCTGACTCAGGAGCTCCATTAATTTCGCAGCGCACTCGTTTGCAATTTTGTCTTGATATTGTCTAGCAGATTCTTTGCTTGATCATACTTCAAGTTACTGTGGTAGCCGCTGCCTTCGACATCAGTTTCCTTGGGATGTCCTACTTCATCATCCATGGATTAAGTCAGGTAGCTGCTATTCTCAATATTGATTCCATCTTCCATGTTGCCACTAACTGGAGGATGGTCTTTGTTGCAAGTGTTGCTTGATATGTGCTGCTTGGTTACACAAAAGTTCATGATATCTATGTCCTTCAGAAGTAGCTCAAATACAAATACATCTCCAATCCTCAGATCGTTTTCTATCTGAAAGTCATACCAACCAACACCCATTTTGGATATCCTACGGTTCCCATCCTGATAGTGAAAAAGTATTACGGGAAACTGCTTTGCTGAATAACTAAGTAATGCTCGACCAATTCCCCGAATGTTGTTCAGCTTCACAAATTGAGAGGGAATGTGCAAGTAAGTATTTTTAGAAAAGACGTGATGTTGCAGCCTTGCGCTTTCCCTCTGTCTCTTGGGCAGAGGAGTCTTCATCGGGGTTCGGTGTGTAGTCCGAACCTTCATCATCGTTCGAAAAGATGTGCTCGACGTCTTCTTCAGGAGCCTCACCCAGGCATTTGGTGAGGCGGGTTATTTTACACAGGACGTCAATGATCTTGGTCTTGGGAGGGACGGCTCTGGTGGTGTTGTAAGTGTCCCTTATTTGTATGAGCCTGTCTCGCTCCTCCATCATCTGCTCCCTTGTCGGAGCAGGGGCAGTTCCGGATCCGGAAGCCTTGTTTGACGCCACTTCTGAAAAAAGTATGAGTTTCGTAATTTAGAGAAGATTTGAAACAGTTTAAATTTGATATGTAGTTATATCTTTTATATTTTGTGAAAGCAAAAGGGAAACGAAAACCAAACGGTTTCAAGACCGTTTGGTCCCAAACGGTTTGAGGACCGTTTGGTCCCAAACGGTTTGAGGACCGTTTGGTCCCAAACAGTTTCAGGACCGTTTGGTTCCAAACGGTTTCGGGACCGTTTGGTTCCAAACGGTTTGAGGACCGTTTGGTTCCAAACGGGTTCAAGACCGTTTGGTCCCAAACGGTTTCAGGACCGTTTGGTTCCAAACGGTTTCGGGACCGTTTGGTTCCAAACGGTTTGAGGACCGTTTGGCTCCAAACGGTTTCAAGACCGTTTGGTCCCAAACGGTTTCAAGACCGTTTGGTCCCAAACGGTTTCGAGACCGTTTGGAAAACGAAGAGTCGCAGGTCGCCGACGCGGGAGAAGGTGGAACGGCGCGAAGGTGAAGAACGCGCCGGCGCCTTCGAAAACGATGAGAAGAACGGTGACGGCGATGAAAACGGTGGGAGAGTCGGTGAAATCTTTTGACAACGACGGCGATGGCGGAGCAAGAGACGTCGTGCGATGGTAAAAGGGAACGGCACTGGCGCCATGATGGTGGCGACAGAACGGCGCGGCGATGAAGGCGACGGGTCGGTTGATGAAACCATTCGATAACGACGGCGATGGCAGCGTAAGCAGCGACTAGCGATGGAATGAGCAGCGTGGAGTCGCCGGACTACCTTGCGGAAGGTGGACGGAAGGGTGACTTTGCGCGGATGCAACAGGAGCAAGAAGGGAAGTTCTTCGCACGAAAACTCTGGAGAATTCGAAGATTCGAAGAGAGAAAGTCGGAGGGGTACGGTTGATATTTATAGTGATTGGTTGGTGACCTTTTGTATTCCAAACGGTTTGAAGACTGCTTGATCCCAAGCGATCTCAAGACCGTTTGGTCTCAAACGGTTTCAAGACCGTTTGGTCCCAAACGGTTTCAGGACCGTTTGGCTCCAAACGGTTTGAAGACCGTTTGGAGTCCAAACGGTTTGAAGACCGTTTGGAGTCTCAAACGGTTTCAAGACCGTTTGGTCCCAAACGGTTTGAGGGCCGTTTGGTCCCAAACGGTTTGAGGACCGTTTGGCTCCAAACGGTTTGAAGACCGTTTGGAGTCCAAACGGTTTGAAGACCGTTTGGAGTCCAAACGGTTTGGAGACTGTTTGGCTCCAATCGGTTTGAAGACCGTTTGGAGTCCAAACGGTTTCAAGACCGTTTGGCTCCAAACGGTTTGGAGACCGTTTGGAGGGGCACAAAGGGTTTGTATATTTTTATGTTTGTTTTTGAGTATGTATATTATTTTTTTGTATTTTGGTTTATGAATTTTTATGTTGTTTGTTTTATGTATTGTTTTTGTAGTTTTGATTATGTAGATTTTTTTGTATTTTTAGATTAAAGATGAAAGAACTTAAAGAAAGCAAAACAAATTCAAAAGAAAAATAAAAGACTAGAAATTAGAGAAGGTGATACTGAGGTCTTGGGTTGCCTCCCAAGAAGCGCCTTGGTTTAACGTCACTGGCTTGACGAAACTGTAAGGTTGTTATGCTGTGGGCGTAGCATCTCTGATATCGAGGGTTTGTTGGTGTGTTTTGTCTTCCTGAGTGTAGTAACTTTTTAAACGGTGCCCGTTAACTGTTCGTTCTCCTCCGTTGTTGTCGATGATAATGGCGGCTCCAGTTGGGTAGATATGTTTTATGGTGAAGGGTCCGGACCATTTTGTTCGGAGCTTTCCGGGGAATAATCTGAGCTTGGAGTTGAATAAGAGCACTTTGTCGCCAACGGCGATATCTTTTCTCTTAAGATGTCCATCGTGCCACATTTTTGTTTGCTCTTTATAGATTCTGGCACTGTGATATGCTGTCATTCGGAGTTCTTCTAGCTCCTGTAGCTGGAGTTGTCTGTTCTCCCCTACGCTTTTAAGGTCGAAGTTTAGTTGCTTGATGGCCCACCAGGCTTTATGTTCCAGTTCTACTGGAAGATGACATGATTTGCCGTACACCAAACGAAACGGAGTTGTTCCAATTGGTGTTTTGTAAGCAGTACGGTATACCCAGAGGGCGTCAGGAAGTTTGGTGGACCAATCAGTGCGGTTTTTATTCACTGTTTTTTCAAGAATCGCTTTTATCTGTCTATTGGATACTTCTACCTGGACACTAGTTTGTGGGTGGTAAGGTGTTGCAACTTTGTGATGGACTCCGTATTTTCTTAGTAACGCTTCGAAACTTCGTTCCAGGAAATGGGTCCCGCCATCAGATATGACCGTTCTTGCAACTCCAAATCTCGGAAAAATAGTGTCTTTGAACAATTTGACAACAGGTTTGGAGTCATTGGATACGGTGGGTATAGCTTCGACCCACTTTGAGACGTAATCCACTGCGACCAAAATGTAAGAGAAGCCATATGATGAAGGGAAAGGTCCCATGTAGTCTACCCCCCATACATCAAACAGTTCAATTTCCTGCCACATGGTAAGAGGCATTTCATCCCTTTTTGATATGTTGCCCGAAAATTGGCATTTATCACAGGCTTTGACAAAATCATGTGAGTCTTTTGATATGGTGGGCCAAAAGAAATCAGATTGTAGAACTTTTATGGCAGTTTTCTTGGCGCCCATGTGCCCCCCCGTGGGTCTGGAGTGGTAGTGTTCCAAAACCAAGGTTATTTCTTCTTCTGGAAGGCACCGGCGAAAAAGTCCGTCGGCACAGAGGTAAAATAAGTAGGGTTCGTCCCAATGATAACGTTTTATATCATGAAGGAATTTCCTTTTATCCTGATATGAAGCAGACGGGTGGATGATCCCTGTGGCTAGATAATTGACGATATCAGCAAACCAAGGAAAACTATGAGTGGCCTTCATAAGCTGATCATCAGGAAGAGAATCCCTGATAGGGATTTTATCTTTTTCTTCAACCTCGATTCTGCTGAGGTGATCGGCTACAACGTTCTCTACGCCACTTTTATCTTTGATTTCTAGGTCGAATTCTTGAAGCATTAATACCCAGCGGATGAGCCTGGGTTTGGCGTCCTGTTTCTGGATCAGATGTCGGATAGCAGAATGGTCAGTGTAGACGATGACTTTAGAGCCGATCAGGTAAGAGCGGAATTTTTGAAGGCGTAGATAATAGCCAAAAACTCTTTTTCCGTGGTCGTGTAGTTTTTCTGTGCTTCGTCAAGCGTTTTTGATGCATAGTAGATGACATAGGGTTTCTTATCGATCCGTTGTCCTAAAACGGCTCCTATAGCATAATCACTTGCGTCGCACATGATTTCGAATGGTTGCGACCAGTCTGGAGCCCTTAGAATAGGTGTGGAAATTAATGCTTCTTTAAGGGTAGAGAAACTTCGCATGCATTCTTGGTCGAAAATGAACTCGGCATCTTTTGTCAGGAGTTGGGTCATGGGTTTAGCTATTTTCGTGAAATCTTTGATGAACCTTCTGTAGAAACCTGCATGACCTAGGAAAGCTCGAACGCCCCTTATGTCCTTCGGAGGTGACAACTTTGAGATAACATCAATCTTTCCTTTGTCGACCTCAATTCCCCTATCACTTACTCTATGTCCGAGGACGATACCTTCTGTTACCATGAAATGACATTTTTCCCAATTCAGGATAAGGTTCGTTTCCTTGCAACGTTGCAGGACTCGTTCAAGATTATTTAGACAGTTATCGAAAGAATATCCATAGACAGAGAAATCATCCATAAAGACTTCCATAACAGATTCGGTTAATCCGGCGAAGATGGCAGACATGCAGCGTTGGAAAGTAGCAGGAGCGTTACATAGCCCGAACGGCATTCTTCTGAAAGCATATGTCCCAAAGGGACAAGTGAAGGTGGTTTTTTCTTGGTCCTCTGGATGTATGGGTATTTGGTAGAACCCGGAGTAACCATCGAGATAACAGAAATACTTTTGGTGGGCCAAGCGCTCTAGGACTTCGTCAAGGAAGGGTAGAGGGTAGTGGTCTTTTCTTGTAGCTTTATTCAACTTCCTATAATCGATGCACATTCGCCACCCCGTTACAGTCCTAGTAGGTACGAGCTCATTTTTATCGTTGATCACTACAGTAGTGCCCCCTTTCTTTGGGACAACTTGAACTGGACTGACCCACTGAGAGTCAGAGATAGGATAGATCATGCCAGCTTTGAGTAGTTTGAGGACTTCCAAACGGACTACCTCTTTCAAATTTGGGTTCAATTTTCTTTGATGTTCACGAGTGGGTTTAAATTCTTCAACCATAGGAATCTTATGCATACACAGAGCCGGGTTTATGCCTGTGAGGTCGGTTATTT
Organism: Alisma plantago-aquatica; assembly: GCA_963693085.1. Taxonomy (NCBI): domain Eukaryota; kingdom Viridiplantae; phylum Streptophyta; class Magnoliopsida; order Alismatales; family Alismataceae; genus Alisma; species Alisma plantago-aquatica. Next base: position 477,036,134 of record OY856413.1, on the reverse strand, counting down.
TATAACCAATGATCTTTTTGTGCCTCCTTAGTTTGTCCAGAAGTTTGACTTCTTGGTCTTCGATAAGGGTGGAGCTGATAATAACTGGGCATAATTCTTCCTTATCCAGGAAAACATATTTGAGCCCTGTGGGTAAAGTCTTCAATTCAGGGGTTTTTGGTGGTTCTGCTGCTTCAATGGTAGTGATGGTTTTAAGCTCTTCAAAAGTAGCCTTTGGTGCTTCTTCTATCTTTTCTAGGTATTGGATACATTGCTGGACTAGTTCATTTGCAGAGAACTCAACTTCTGGATTGATAAGAGCATTTTCAAGTTTGTCGATTGGCTCGGAGATTTCTAATTGCGACATTTGTTGAATTGCGTCTAAAAGAAAAACCTCTTCTTGGATGTTGGGGCCTTTCATACTATCAAGGACGCAGAATTGAATTGCTTCTTTTCCGAGCCTAAGAATGATGGTTCCAGCTTCTACATCGATTAGTGCTCTGGCTGTAGCTAGGAAAGGCCTGCCGAAAATGATCGGATACCTCAAGTCTTCTTTGATATCCATGATGACAAAATCACATGGAACGTAGGCATCCTTCCCTATCCTTACTGGGACATCTTCGATGATTCCCAACGGTGCGGTTATGGTGGAGTCGGCTAGTTGAATAGTCATAGCTGTAGGCAGCAGGTCAGTGAAACCAAGGCGTTGGCACATTGAGTAGGGCATAATGGATATACTAGCCCCGAGGTCAGCCAACCCTTTCTTTGTGGACGCATTTCCAATGCAACATTGGATTCCGAAGGAACCTGGGTCCTTCTTCTTTTTGGGTAGTTTGTTCAGGATGATGTCAGATGTGGTTTGAGCGAGCTTGACGGTCTCCTGCTCTTTGGTGATATACTTACGCGATAGCAAAGTTTTGAGATACCTTGCCCATGCTGGTACTTCGGATAGAGCGTCAAGGAGTGGGATGTCAATATAAAGTTTCTTCATTGCTTCCTTGAATTTCTGAAACCTGGCGTCCATTTTTGTTTCTTGCAGTCTGCCTGGGTACGGAATCCTTGGTTTGAATTGCGGGACTTTGGATTCTGCAGGTACATGCTCTTTGTTTTCATCCTTTGTGCCTTCGGAGGATTTTTCAATCCCTTGTTGCGAAATCTCTTTCGTCATAAAAGTGGGCACATCATCATCATCTAGAGTAATCTTGATGGGTTCAGGAAGAATGCGTCCCGACCTTGTGGTGACGGCATTCAGCTGTTCGTGTTTGTTTTGCCCGTACTTAGAGTTTGGTTCAGGCTGCCCATCAAAAGTGCTTGCCGAAGGTTTCAACTGTGCAGCAATCTGAGCAAGCTGGGTTTCAACTGCCTTTTGTTGGGCTTGTTGGTTAGCTAGCATGGTTTGCTGAGACTGAAGCATTTGTTTTATCAAAGATAGCTCATCTTCCGGTTGTGCAGTGATGTTTTTCTGAGGGTTTTGTTGTTGAGACTGTTGAATATGCAATTGCGGGTGAAGCGGGGGATGAGTGTACTGATAGTAGGCTGATTGATTTCTAGGGTAGTTAGCCCTAGGGAAATTGTTCCTTGGGTTCCCTTGATTTTGGTTAAAATTGTTTGGAAATCCAGGAGGCAGCCTACTGTCAAGTCCCCCTTGTGTCTGATGTTACGGATTCGCAGTTCCAGAGGGATTCCCATACTGGAATCCAGGATGGTTTCTTGGTTGACTGGGATTATAATAAACTTGTCCGGGAATAGTATGGATGGAGTTGACTTGCTCTGGAATCTGATCTTCAGCCTGATTAGTGATGGCCTCATAGGATTGTGGTGGTGGATGCAGATCCATCATCACATTATAGAGTATTCCGCAGGAAAGAGTCGGATGATCTGAAGCATGACAAGCTTCACAGGATCCTGTGACGGCTTTGACTTGATGAACCAGCGGGGTTTTCTTCTTATCAATTTCCCCTAGAGTTGTTTCAAGGGTTTGCTGTTTATGAGCGATTGTCTTCAAAGCTTCGGCTATTGACTTTAGTTCCATAGATTCCTCAGCTTTAAAGACTTTAAGGACGCCTTTTCCGGCTGACCGCCCCCAGTTGGACTGGTTTTCAGCTCCTAAAGTAACGATTTTCCAGGCATCTTCATAGTTTTTCCTCATGAAATTTCCTCCAGACGAGGAATCTAGGAATTGTTTAATGTCATCGCTTACCCCCCGATAAAAAGTTTCAATCAATTGATTCTGTGAAATTCCATGATGAGGGCATTTGCGTAGAAGTTCCTTGAATCTTTCCCATGCCTCAGCGAGGGTTTCTCCAGGTAGCTGGGAGAAATGGTTGATCTGCCCTCTGATTTCATAGGTCAGTGAGGGTGGAAAGAACTTCTCCAAGAATTTTTCCTCTAGAGGGGCCCAAGTGGTTATGATGGGTTCTCTGTCCAATGAGTTGTACCAACTCAAGGCCCTTCCAGATAAGGTGAAATGAAACAGGTGGAGCATTATTGCGTCGAAAGCAATACCAGCTTGCGGGACCAGGCGGCATAATGCCTTAAACCGTTTCAAATGGTCCATGCAATCGTCTCCTGAACCTCCTGAGAAGGAAATTCCTTGCATAATCTGGATCCACTAGGTCCGAATCTCAAAGTTTGGGATGTTGATGATCGGAGGCCGGACCGGGTGGTTGTCTTCGTAATTCTTCGGGACAGCATAGTCCCTCAGTTGCTTGTATCGTAATTCGAGCTGAGCAGCCTCGGTCTCTGCTCTTATGCGGGCTTGCTCTTCTGCTCGTATCTCCGCTTGTATTTGGGCACGGGTGTCTGCAATGAGTTGTGCCCGTTGTGCGGCGATAGCAGCATTGACTCTCTCCATCACCAAAGCGGCTTGATGCTGTTCGTCAGCCATTTGACTAGCGCGTTGGTGATTGAGACGGATTCTGCGGTGGAAACTTCTCTCTACCTCGGAGTCAAACTCCGGATCAGGGGAGAATCCTCGATTATGCGGTGATTGCATATACGGGTTCTACCTGAGTAAAGAAAAGAGAACACCTTTAGATAATAGAGACAATATGAAAGCTTCAAGAAGATGATGAGTTATGATTCAAAAAGAAAATGTAAAAATCCTAACCAACTAGAAAAATAAACTAAGTGAAATACTAACGTTCCGTTGTCCCCGGCAACGGCGCCATTTTTTGATGGAGCTAGGACTTACACCAAAAGATTTTCAGTCTTCCAATGGGAGTCCCAGAATTCTATCACCAAAAACCCTAGAGAGGATTGATGTCTTCCCTAGGTTTACCTAGAACTGGTGCTTAGATAACAACTCCAACCCCATAAGAGTATGGAAGCCTTATCATAGTACAGATTTAGGATCGAACCCAAAAGACAACGGTCTTGTTGCAAGCAACAAGATGGAAAACGTACAGCACTTCACTTAGTTATTTTACTAATTGGCACTTATATCAAAAGGTTGGATTTTGATTGGTTTTTAGACTAAAGCATGAAAAGTAAATAAAGTAAGTAACACTAAGATTTAACAAATGATGATGAATCACTGGGGTTAAGCAGGTATTCACCACCGCTACACATGCATTGTATATGTACTAAGCAAGCAAGACTCATAAGCTAGATGCATGGATGTTCCACAAGACTGATGCCTTATAAGACAAGAGCGATGCATTGCATCCAAGGATGTTCCACAAGACCGATGCCTCGTAAGACAAGAGTGATGCATTGCATCCTTTGATGTTCCACAAGACTGATGCCTTATAAGACAAGAGCAATGCATCGCGTCCTTCAAGGGTTAAGTAGCTCTCATTTAGTTCATTTCTACATGTCAATGAAGATATGTAGTCTTCCAAAGAGAGAATCATACTCAACCTCATGAAATGTGCATCTAAAACTAACAAGCGAGCGATAATTATCAAATCGAATAGTATCTTTGTAGGCCTAGTCTCCTATTCGGATAACCTAGCTACGAGAAGTGCGGGAATGTTGCAACGCCAGCCATTCCCGATCAAATGGTCACATGCTTTACATCATTCCCCTCGCAAAGCGTGTTCCTCGACTTACCAAGGTTACTTCCATACAGATGGAAGTGCAACGGATGATAGTGAGTTTACTCCACTCTTTGAGATACACTCCTAGACACCGAAACGGATGCGTGGTGGATACACACACCAGAAACCAACACTAAATCGGTATTCGAGTCTCGAGAGCGGTCGTAGACAAACCACAACAAAAGACAATAGATGCATACAAGAACGTGGCCATCATTCAAGCATGTATGGAATGATTTAGTATTAAAACGAAAGGATAACATCTTTTTAGTACAAAGTACAAGACATGGGCAGCGGGGCTAGTCCCCGCGCCCCAGTGGATGGAACTACTCGCTCCTCATAGAGGGAACAACAAAGGAAGAGGCAAGAAGAGATAGAAAGAACATCATCTCCACTGAGGAGAGAAGGTTGAACCCTTGGTGGAGAGAGCAACGATCTTCACCCTTCGTGGCTTGCTTGACGACGGATCTTCTCCTCTCACTTTCTTTGTTGATGAGAGAGAAGGTAGCTTTGCAATGGAACGTGAGTCTCAGACCGGCAGCCTCGGGCGGTGGATGGAGTTGTTCTGGTAGTGGAGAGACAGCCTCTGGACGTCTGGACCCCCCTCAGGGATGGCCCTTGAGGTCTTATTTATAGGCCTTGAGTGAGGTCAAACGGTCTGGAGACCGTTTGGCGTCAAACGGTCTTGAGACCGTTTGGTGTCGAACGGTTTTGAGATCGTTTGGCGTCAAACGGTCTTGGGACCGTTTGAACTCCATGCGGTCTTGGGACCGTTTGGCTTTATGCGGTCTTGGGACCGTTTGAACTCCATGCGGTCTTTGGACCGTTTGGCTTTATGCGGTCTTGGGACCGTTTGAACTCCATGCGGTCTTTGGACCGTTTGGCTTCATGCGGTCTTGGGACCGTTTGAACTCCATGCGGTCTTGGGACCGTTTGGCTTCATGCGGTCTCGGGACCGTTTGAACTCCATGCGGTCTTGGGACCGTTTGGCTTCATGCGGTCTCGGGACCGTTTGAACTCCATGCGGTCTTGGGACCATTTGGCTTCATGTGGTCTCGGGACCGTTTGAACTCCATGCGGTCTTGGGACCGTTTGGCTTCATGCGGTCTCGGGACCGTTTGACTTCATGCGGTCTCGGGACCGTTTGAACTCCATGCGGTCTTGGGACCGTTTGAACTCCATGCGGTCTTGGGACCGTTTGGCTTCATGCGGTCTTGGGACCGTTTGGCTTCATGCGGTCTCGGGACCGTTTGAACTCCATGCGGTCTGGGGACCGTTTGGCTTCATGCGGTCTCGGGACCGTTTGAATTCCATGCGGTCTTGGGACCGTTTGGCTTCACTCGGCCTTGAGGTTGGTTTATTCTTTTATGATTTTTTTGTGCTTTTTCTGCAAGTGTAAAAGGAAAAAGTTAGTTTGATGATGTATTTACAAAAAGGGGTAAAATTAGGTTTATGTACCATATAAACGTAAAAAGAGTATGGAAAACTAAAGAAAAAGACTAAGATAAACTACTAAAATAGGAGGTTATCAAAATTGTATGCTTATTTTAGGATCCTTGCTTGGTGAATTGATGTCTTGCCTGGATTTCATATTTGCTTGGAATATTCCTATCTTGATTCTGCTGAACAGGTATGTGGTTATTTATGAATAATCAATCTAGTTTCATGGATTTTCTCGAATGTTTGATCGGTTGGATGCAACCTAAACTGTTGAGTGCTTTATTTATGAAATCATATAAAGTCACTATGATGATCACAATTAAGCATATATGTGCATTCTCAAACCTACATGCCACCCTGATGTATGATGCATGACCAAGCCTCAGAGGGAAGGTCTAATTGGTCAAGCCCTGGAGGGAAGATCATTGGGTACCGTGAGAGGTTACCCCAGGCACCAAGCTCAGGATGGAGAAGGTGGCCTTATGTCCCTTGCAAGGACAAAACCCTAAGAGAGGGTAATCCAGGGTTTAGGGCAAAAGCAGTTGAGAATGTCACATTGAAAACATAATTTAGATTATTAATAACTTATTTGTGATAATTAGGTTGTTAGAAACTATTTGTGAAAGTTTTGATTGTTCCCCACATACCAGTATAGAAATATATTGACCGACATTTTGTTTGTCGGTGTTTTAGGTACAATCAATGAAAATGACAAACAATAAACTGAAACATTGTGAAGGTATGAATAATCAATTCAAGGAGGATTAGATAGATAGACACCATCTGTGGATAGAAGTCTAGAAATCCAAAATTTTTACAAGGTATCAAGAGATTTATTTTATTCTAGCCTTTTAGTTTAATTTTAGTAGAATTTCATAATTATTATTGATTAAATTTCGAACCACTGATCTGGAAATATTGGGATAATGTCTTTGACCTTCTGGTCTCCCTTAATTGGGGGTTACCAGGAGGCGGGGTTGTTACAAGAGTGCTATCAATATCTACTTGATTACCCAAGTTTAGAGGAGGATTCCATTTTTTGGCAAGCTAATATAGCTTCCAATCCCAATGTGGTGAGGCTCAGACCAAACTTAGAATCTTTGTTCAACTCTAAGTCTTGTCTTTTAAGGAATGTGACCCAAGAGGGGATATACTACTTAATTAATTTAGGAAAAATTCCAATTCAAACATACAAACAAGTATGACTAATTAGGTATTTTTCATTTCTCAAAAGAATGATATACATGCAACATGAATATGTAGAAGTGGAACAATCACAACTATTTTATTATCAAAAGATATCCATTTACATTCTTCCTTTCCCATCAAGAGAAGCATGGAATACATGAGAAGCTACAAGATTAACTTATACAAAAGGACCACTTGCAAAGGGCAACTTGGCTATCTCAAGCTATCCTTGAAGTTCTACTTTGAGTACATGTCCAACTCAAGCCAACATCCTCCAACATACCTATATCAGGATGGATTAGGAACATAATCAAGAAAGAGAAAAACAAAGAGAAAGGGAATCCACATAAATTGAGTATGTGTAGTATCAAAAGCAACTAGGCATTATTTAGGGAAAGGTGGAACAGTTAATATACTTCCAATTAGGAGAGTTCCAATAAGCAAGATAGTTCAAAAAGAGGCATTTTAAAAGATTCAACATGTCAAATAGATGAGGCATATATTATCACAAGATATGGTTAGCAATTATGAATTCTTGCCTTAAAAATTTGCATCAACAAAAGCACAAGTAGTGCATGTAAACCCATTATATCAAAATTATTTTAAAAGCATGGCTGAGAGACCATATGATTTCAGGCAAATATGTGGGTGGTAAAGCACGCCCTGGGTGTATGAGTGTGAACTTGTTTATTTTAAGTGGAAAAGCATACTCAGGGTGGAAAAGACACGCCCTAATGTATGGTTCTACACATGTATCACTAATATAAATAAAACCAGTCTAACCCATGCATAATATGAAGGAAATCATAACTTTACAATTTTATTATATCTCATGTATAGAAGATGGTAACATCCATGCACAAGACATGTTTAAGTCAGGAGACCACCAATAATTGAATTCATTATTTAAGTAACCAGTCATGGATATAATACCAAACTAAGAGGGTTTTTAGAGTCTAATATTGGTTTAACAAAGGATAATAAAATTCAAGATAAATGCTTAGTTAGTGAAGTCATACTTCCAGTTATAATACTCCCAAATAAATTGAGTGTATGCACATATCTTAGATCCTTGTCTAATAGTTCAAAGTCAAACCTTAGGTCAACACCAGGGCCTCAAGACACCTAATAACATGTAGATAAAGATTAGAGTTAAATTCCACTTGAATAAGTAAACCCTAAAAATGTCATTAAAAATCTTGAACTAGGTTATAAAACTATATTTTTACTAATTTCCAAAACATATATTTTTACTTTTTTATTTTATTATAAATAGTTATCAATTTTTCAAATGAATATATTTACTTAGCTTTAAGAAAACACGTTGACGATAAATAATGTGCCCCACGTCTTGAAATAGTACATTAGGCATGTGAAGGCAATCACAATCATTTGCCCATTTCAAAGCCCACATGATCTACATATCAAAATAGATACATAAGGATAAAAATAGCCTTCATCTCAAGATAAAACAAAACTTTGGTGAGGCTCAATCTAGGGAGAAGACTCCTTCAATTGTGTTGATCACTCTAGTGATGAACACAATCTCCACAATTACAATATTGTATCACAAATAACCAATGTTGCAAACGATTCAACAAAACAACCACAGAAAAGACTCCTTGAGTTTTCTCAATGTAGGGACCCTCACATGTCTCCTGAGCTAGTCAAAGAACCCCACCACACCCCACTCCATGGACCCTTGAGGATGATGACCCTGGACCCCAAAATACTCAGACCAGTCCTCATAACCTTCAAACAGTTGAGGAAGCTGGAACCATAATATAATATGATATCCACCTCAGTAAAACATCTTAGTGGTCAATGTGTAAAAAAGAGGTGAAACTAATTCAAGGATTTACTAGTAAATATGGCATTATGTAAATGGGAAAAACAATGGGAAACAAAATTGGATCTCACAATGCCATTTTCGCATCACAAGAGGGCCTATATTACTTCCTATTGGACGCCAAACAATTATAGAAACCCGAGTTGGTCATATGAATATATTGGTTTAACGTCCCAGGATTTGAGGCCTCAGATAAAATGATCTTAAAAGGAATGATCGGACTACCCATATCACCAAGGTGCACCTCTTTTTCAAGAAGCCCATTACTAAAGAACTTTGTGGTTAAGCGTGCTCAACCCAGAGTAGGATGGGGACCAATCGTGAAGTTGATTTTGGCTTGCATGTGAGTGAGGACAAAGCGTGCAGTTAAGGATAGTGGTGGTTTGTGGGGCCAATCGTCATTCCTAAAACTCTACTAGAGCCTTGAGTAGTGGGGCAGGATGTTACAAATGGTATCACAACCAATTCTCCTCAAGTAGGTGGGGCCCACTTAGGTCTATGGCATGCCATTCTTTGAGCCATGCAGTCCAGGCATGTTGGAAAGGGTTATCCTAGTTGATGGAGCCACCGTTGCACTGGTGGTCGTGGTCAGGAGTTGGGTGTACATGGGCCATTTGGGTTTGCATTGAAAATGGGGATAGATTATGAGGCCATATAGCTGAGCCTTGACGAGGATGTCAAGAGTCTAAGTGGGGGAGATTATAATGTCCTATGATTTGAGGCCTCAGATAAAATGATCTTAAATGGAATTATTGGAGTACCCATATCACCAAGTTGCACCTCCTTTTATGGGATCCCATTACCAAAGAACTCTATGGTTAGGCGTGCTCATCTCATAGTAGTACTAGGACGGGGGACCAGTCAGGAAGTTGATCTTGGCTTGCATGTGAGTGAGGACAAAACATGCAGTTAAGGCTAGTGGTGGTTTGTGGGGCCACTAGTCATTCCTAAAACTCTACTAGAGACTCGGGCAGTGGGCCCAGACATTACAGTTGGTGTTCAAGGATAAATACGGTGACTGGAGGTTTTGTGGGGGTGAGGGGAAAGTTCCAACACAGGTAGTTGGTTAGAAATTGTGTATGTTGTTGTCTCTTGTTCTGGGATGCAGAGAAGAATACCAAGGTTGTATTTTGCAAACTAGATAGTTCCAGAAGATATTGAAATGAGGGAATGACAATACAATGGTTGTCGGTGCTCTGGGGAAAATATTTGTTGTTCACAAGTTATCTTCTAGGGATCTGCAAGATTGGGCTAGGTAGGCTAGATTGGGTTTTTTTTCCTTGAGGTGAGGCTAGGTATACAAAGTTGTGGTTGATAGATATATAAACTTATGAAGAAATCACAAGATAAGAGATCTTGTAAAGATGTGGAGACAAGAGGGAGAGTAAGCCATCACAAGGATTGGGTTACTGTTATCACTAAAACATACTAGAAAGGGGTTTGAATAAAGCCATGTGACCATTGGATGTAATGGTTTCGAAGTGCCATAATTGAATCCATCTTACAGTGCATAAATGGAATGGAAATTTCACATGGCAAACAAACATCAAAAGTTATAGTCATCTAGTGATATCATTCTAATCGACACTTTAATCATTAAACTTATAGTTTCTTTCTTATTTCAATTGGGTGAGATGCCTATCTCTAGTCAAGATGAAAATATGCATATAGGATAACTAATACATGCATATTTTTATTTCATATCTATTTCTAGTTTTAGGAATAATATTTAATAAATTAGGGCCTTTTAGCATTATCTTTGTCATTTTCTTTTATAACAAAATTAGGGCAACTAACATCAACCAGTTGTATTGAAATTTTACATGTAGCCTAATTATGATGTTTATAATATGAACCTAACATCCTTTTCTATTTTGAGACCATATATCAATCCATATAGCAAGTTGTAGATTTTTAGTATTAACTAGATAAGTATTATTACATATACTAATTGGTTTCCATGTTCAACGATTATAACTTTTTTGGTATTATGTATGCATTGAACATTTTTTGTAACACCCCAATTTTCATAACACATGAGCGGAAGCTAATTTTTCTTCTTCTTGGGGGTATCGCAGACATGATAATAATTACAATAATATTAGAAAAGAACCATTACAGACTAGCATTTAAATTCATTCTCATAAATTCTTAGAAAAAATATAATATAAGAATATAAAGTCTAGAATCCAAAGATCAAGCTTGGATCCTATATATGGCTCCCCACCAAGCAATCCTCCTAGTTCTACACATACAAACTCTGATCTTGAATGTTATTTCTAAACCTTAAAACCTGTGGACATCTCGTCCCCAACCATGCACAAGAGGAAACCTAGATTAGAATAAGTGGCATTGAATTCTAATAATTGTAAGAAAATAGCTGCATTATGGAAACTATGAATCTTTACTAAAGTAAATATCATTTATTTACATCTTTTATCTTTCTATGGACACTATTATACAACCAGTCTTCTTCTGTGGAACTATGTGCCTTCTATGGTGCAACACACCTTTCGTGGCATAAATGCCTTCTAGTGACATCGAGGTGTCTTCTGTTTAATGTCACCAAGTGCCCTTTATGGTGCATTGCACCTTATGTGGCATAAAAGCCTTCTATTTTGTGTACCGTAATACTTCTATTATGTGAGAACTTATTATATAATATAAATTATATTTTGGTGTCATTTTCTATCCTTTTCTATTCTTTTTCTATTTCTGATTCTGTTTGTATCCTGATTCTATATCTCACATGTTTGAGGGGAATTCTGAAGTATCTAATCTGTTTTGGCATTCTAAGTTATAAATTCTATTCTGAATTCAAAACTCAATTAGTAAAGAACTATGATAAGTTTACATTCTAGATTTTGTATCCAAATCTAATGTTCTGAAAGTGATTCTAAATTCTAAATGATTGTAAGGAATTAACATACTGAAGTAAATTCTAATAATATATTCTGAGTTCTAATAATCCACATGCTGATTTATAACCATTATGCATGAATATTAACTTGAAACTAAAAATTTGTAAAATCTATACAGGAGCTATCTGAGGTAAATTTTATATTGTACTGGAAAGTGATTCTCTACATATAGACATTAGACAACATGTATAAAGTATTACTCTAAATATGATAATTAGATTATTAGTTTATAATATAAATTCAAGGACATGATCCACTTACCTTGTTTGAGGAGATCCTTCAGTAGTCTAGATTCCTTGCTTGACAATATATTCACATGGGCATTAATAAAATTGTGTAATTTATATGTATTCCTTCTTTCCATTTCTATATCTCAAAACCCATCACCCTAAGCTCCTAAACCATCTTCATATTATTACTTATACTAAACAAAATGCTTACTAAAACTACAATGAAATCTTAGCTAACATTATGTAACAACTATAATTTTTATACTCAAATAAGCCAAAAAGCATCTTATGCACTAATATGAGCATATAAATCATATATTGAGAGTAAGCCTTTGATATGATAAATAAAAATAAATTACTCACTAAATTACTTCTGACATCATAGAAAAATAAAAATAAAATTATTTTTCTTACCAAATAGTGCTTGAATTACATGTTGTCTCACAAATCATAAGCAATTATCCTATATAATGGCCACTTACGCTAAAAAATCATATACTAATAGAAGTATACATGGAACTCCACAAAAACTTCATTAAAAGTGAAAACCATGTAATTTAAGGTTTAGGTAAAAATCTCAAATCATTTCATGGTAAATCATTAGGTGAAATACCCACAACGCCCTTATTAGGGTTTACATTAAAAACCATAGTAAAAATTTAAATAAAAAAGAGCATGCTTTTTAATTATATTAAATATGCCAAAATATATCTTATGTAAAATATTCATTAATTTTATAAGTCGCTTGCTACTTTTATTGTCCAAAACATTGAAATCTCAAAACTTTCAGTAATCGATATATAATAAATATCATACACTAAAAACTACTTTCTAATATATTTTTTGAAGATAATAGACATCATAAGCTCTGCATTGATATCTTATACATCAAAAGTTGACATATATATGTCTAGATAGAATTTTAGAAGAATATCTATATCTAAACAATCTATGTAGTTGATTTCATTTTTTACCATCCAAATCTAGCATGTGTCGCACCTCCCAACAACTCAAGACTTGAGCTTCACGGATCTTCTCCTCGGTTAGTCTCCTTCTTCACCCATGAGCCCGTTGGCAAAAAGCCCCCTTCTAACTGTGCATGTCCTATTTCCTAGCCACCACTAGGATGAACTCCGGTGAGTAGGGCTCACCCAGTTGGCCAACACGACCACACGCGAAGCCTCCAACCATGTTCAACCTGTCCTCCTAGACACGTCTGACACATTCTTGTGCCTCACGTTGTTAGGTTCGAGAAACCCCAAGGCAGCCTCCTATTGCGTCATCGCCGCTTATTTCTTGTTAGTTCTCTATATCTCTCTCGCTTTCAACTAAAAACCTCACAAAGGACTCATCTAAGCCTATATTTCTCGAGACCATGGCTTTTATAGCCTATATTCATTGAGATCTCGGGCAGAGTCCCCACTTCTTAGAGCCTCTATTCGGGTCCGTAAAATAAGGGTGGCAGCTCTCCAGTCTGTGTTGGACTGGAGTCACCCCCTTTTATCTTTTTTCTTCTCTTTTTAGTAGAAGTCTGATTCAAATAAATATTTATATAGCCCACCTCATAGCTATAGTTGATCCCAAGTTTTGGGATAAACACTATATTATCATCATCTTTACATGGGCAATATTTTAGGTAAAAAAGATCTGGATAGACACTACAAAACATCTTTTAAACAAATACAAGATAATTACTAACTTAATAACCTAGGCCACTAGATATATCAAAATCATTTGAAATTTCTCCCACCATCTTATATTATAATTATGCTTCTAAGAAAGTATCTCAAGTATTTATTATGACACCAAAATACTTCATACTCAAATTTTTACTCTAAGGACTCATGTGTAAACCTTAATTGGCCTTAATGTGCTTGAATTTGGGTCCAAGGGCCAATGGCCCTTTTCTTGATCTCTAAATTAATTCATAAGATTAATCATATCCTCAATCACAAAATTAAACTTTTAAATAGACATAATTTCTCAATTGAAGGTTCATTGCGATACATTTGATGATTATGACTTTACTTAATTTGAAGACCTAAACTTGGTCTAGGGCTCAAACCATCAACTATAGTCATTATATTTCCTTCATAATGCAACTTTGATCTTCACCTCGTATCATCAAATTAAATATGAATTCCTAACTTTGAGGATGTTATGAAAACTAGCCAATTACACAAAAGACCTTTTCTACGTGTTTTTCCTTTAAATCCAAATATCATGAAAATTGAATGGAACCTTGTTGTAAATCAACTCTATATTAATTTCTTCAATAAATTAATTATGTACTTTCTAGTTTCCAAAGATCAAGATGTGACAATACTACCCACCATTTTGGGAATTTTGTTCCAGAATTCGGTTAACACTACTACAGAAATGGCTTATAAAGTCACTTTTCAAGGTGTCGGTTGTATAAATAAACTGACACCTAAACTCTACAGTGTCGGTTGATAACATAAAATGACATCCAATCTATGAAGGGCGACCAGACACGGATACCGCTTTTATTAAGTGTCAGTTACTTAATAAAAAACCGACACCTAAAATTAACCGCCAAATCCAAAATTTCTTGCGAAAAAAATTACCTCTAAAATTTGACATATGGCGCCAGTTGATAAATAAAAAACCGACGACTAAAGGTTATTCGTGAGACAGAAATTGGGCACATTTTGGTCGTCAGTTTTACTACAACTACCGATGCTTATGAGTTTTCCCGCACTGTCCGTAGGGAATTTTTCACACCCTTTAAGCGTCGGTTGGATGTTGAAACCGACGACTATGGTCATAAATCGAGAATGTTTTTTTTAATCAGCATATGAATATAGACGTCGGTTTTTTTGTAGTTAAAAACTGACGACTATAATGAAGTATTGGTGTTTGTTTTTGTTTAGAACCGACACTGTTAGTTTTAGTTGTCGGTTTTTTTTAAGAACCGACACCTATAGTACAGTTAATAGCCCCGCAAACAGAACTTTTCCCTATTGTTCTCTGTTTCATTGCGACGTGCGCAAGGTCTGGCGATTTCCCCCGATTGCTCCCCACCGCCATTCGTCTCCTCACGCGTCGCTCGCTGCCGTTGCTGTCGCCGCCGCTCGCCACCGTTGTCGTTGCCGTCGTTGCCGCTCGCCGCTCGTCGCAGTAGCCGCGAGCCGTCGTCGCCGTAGTTCTCCTCATCGCCGTCGCCGCTCGCCGCTGTCGCCACAGTTCTCCTCTGATCCTCGCCGCCGGCGCTGCCAGCTTCACCTCCAGCTGCTCTCCTCTACTCTGGCGCTGCCAGCTTCACCTCGTTGCCCTCAAGGTACGTCGGCTTCTTCCTCTCCTCTGCTCCGGCGCTGCCAGTTCTTTTTTTTTTCTCAATAAGCCCTTCCACCTTTATTGAAAAGAAAAATGAGTACAAAGTTCAGATATACAGGGAAAAGAAAACCTATACATCCAAAACCAGAAACAAAACAGCAACTATCTGTACAGAGAAACTGTATCTTTGACATATCTACAGCAACTAATGGTATCTCTATTTCTATCTCTGAAGATCTTGTTGTTTCTCTCCAGCCATATAGCATGTATAACTGCTAAAGTTCCCAGCTGATGCTTCTTTAAACTGTTCAGAACACAGTCCTCCAGCTTCCTTGGAATCACTCCAATACAGTAGCCAGTTCTCCTTACCACTGTTCTTTAAAATGTCAATGAAACTATAATGGTTATCCAATGTTAAAGTTGAATACCTTGTTGTAGGCTACACAACAGATGAAACTATAGTAGCATTTTCTTGTATATGTGTTTGATATTCTTATATCACTAAAAAGAAAGGCTGCCATTTTCATTACTAAATCTGATAGTCCATGATAGAACAAAGCATACTGATGTTGACTGCAACTTTGTGCGTCATTCTATTCTGAATTAAGTGTATATGTACTTTATATTTGAATGTTTAAGTAAGTTATAGATATCTTCACCAAACCTCTTTTGGAAACTTGTTTCATTGTTGAGTATATTGAGAATCCTAATCACCCTTCTTGCTTAATGATGAACAGTAATGCACACATGTGACATGCTTGGAATGTAAATGATGAACTTTTCCCTAAATTGCCAATCATGCTTTTAAAGACATCAATAATCACCCTAACTTGAAGAACTAGGATTTTAGGTATAAGAATGACAACACATTATTTGTTGGCCTAGAAACCCATCCCAGATTTACTCATTAGGAGTAAATCTTGGATAGTCCCCGGTTTGGGACTGTTCTTGAACACCTAATCTCGCTTAGGATGTAAGTGTATAATGTGTATTGAGTTTTCAAGAAAATTTCGGCAGCATTTCCCCCTTTGTTCTCTAAGTACATATGTACTTGGAGAACAGCGGGGAAATGCTGCCGAAATTTTCTTGAAAACCCAATACACATTATACACTTACTAGATTAGGTGTTCAAGAATAGATAGGTGGTACACATTTATTATATATAATAATGACATCACATGTATTTGTTAACCCTAGACCCTAATCTTGTCCTAATATATACTTGTTTTCTCTTTGATCATAGAATGGATAGATCATGGATGTCCATTCGCAATCGCTGCACCCCAGAGTTTATTTCTGGTCTTGACCAGTTTATTAGATTTGTCGAGGAACATAGGAAACAACCTGGAGATAGGTTCTATTGTCCATGTAGGCATTGCGGTAACAACTTGAAAGTCAACACTGGTGACGAAATCAAAACTCATGCCATGTGCAACGGGATTATACAAGGCTATACAGAATGGCACTGGCATGGAGAGATTTCAAACCTGAAACCAGTGGATGTCGATAGCAGTGCTTGTGTGGAAGAAGAAATTGCCTACGATGACGTAGATGTGAATGAACCAGTTCCAGTAGACATCGTTGATGTGATGCTGGATAGTTGTGGGGTAGAGCACACCGATCCACCTCCCATTTTTAGAAACATTGTGCATGATGCTGAGATACCGTTATACACAGGTTGTACTAAGTTTACAAAGCTTAGTGCTGTGTTGAGATTGTATAAGTTGAAAGCTAACAATAGATGGAGCAACAAAAGCTTCACGTCATTGTTGTCTTTGTTGAAAGAAATGCTTCCTGAAGGAAACGAGCTGCCAATCTCAACATACCATGTAAAGAAATTGTTGTGCCCAATGGGAATGGATGCCAAGAAGATACACGCATGCCCGAATGATTGTGTATTATTTCAAAAGGACTATGCGGATTTGAAAGATTGTCCAAAATGTGGTGTGTCACGGTATAAATTAACGACTTTGGGGGAGTCCAAAACTGGTTCTCCTGCCAAGGTGATGTGGTATCTACCTATAATATCACAGTTTCAATGCTTGTTTGCCAATCCGATAGATGCGAAGAATTTGAGGTGGCATGCAGATGTTAAGAAAAATAATGATGGGATCCTACGACATGCGTCTGATTCCCCACAGTGGAAGAAGATTGATCTATTGTACCCTGAATTTGGTGAAGAAGTCAGGAATCTAAGACTTGGGCTTTGTACAGACGGGATGAATCTGTACGGGACATTGAGCAGCCAACATAGCACTTGGCCGGTCATGCTTGTTATATACAATCTTCCTCCCTGGCTGTGTATGAAAAATAAGTATGTAATGCTGTCGTTGTTGATATCGGGCCCTAAACAACCTGGAAATGACATCGATGTTTATCTTGAACCTCTGATTGATGACTTAAAGAAACTCTGGGGTGAAGGTGTGATGACCTATGATGCTTCACGAATAGAGACATTTCGTTTGCATGCTATGTTGTTTTGCACTATTAATGACTTTCCAGCATATGGGAATTTGTCTGGATATAGTGTCAAAGGAGCTAAAGCGTGTCCTATATGTGAAGAGAACATTGATTCAACAAGACTAAAATATGGCGGTAAGACTATATATCTCGGTCATCGAAGGTTTCTTCCAAAATTCCATCTGTATCGTAGGAAGCGCAAAGCATTCAATGGATTGAATGAGGAACGGAGTGCACCTAAACCTATACCAGGGGAGGTTGTTTATGAAAGAGTAAAAGACTTTGTCAATGAATTTGGTAAGAGATCACAATGTACTATGGCCACACGGAGTGACAATTCTTCATTCCAGAAGAAGTCAATATTTTGAGATCTTCCTTATTGGAGTTCTTTGACAGTCAGGCATTGTATCGATGTAATGCACGTTGAGAAAAATGTCTGTTATAGCATCATTGGTACTCTGTTAAATATACCAGGTAAGACTAAAGATGGGATAAAATCCAGACTGGACCTACGTGAAATGGGAATAAGGTCAGAATTAACAAAATTACGTGAAATGGGTAATAAAAGAACATACTTACATCCCGCTTGTTACACGTTGTCTAGAAAGGAGAAGAAAGCTTTTTGTGAATGCTTGGTAAATGTTAAGGTGCCACATGGTTACTCATCCAACATCCGTAGATTGGTATCAATGAAAGATCTGAAGTTGATAGGTCTTAAATCTCATGATTGTCACACTCTAATGCAACAAATATTGCCCGTGGAAATTCGATCTATATTGCTGAAGCATGTAAGGTTTGTAATCACCAGACTTTGTTTCTTTTTCAACAGTCTCTGCAGCAAAGTTATTGACCTTGATACTCTCGATAATTTGCAAAGAGAAGTGGTTGTTACCCTATGTCAGCTTGAGATGTATTTCCCTCCTTCATTCTTTGATATCATGGTACATCTTGTTATCCACTTGACTAGGGAAGTGAAAATCTTGGGACCGGTTTTCTTGCATTGGATGTATCCCTTTGAACGATACATGAGCATTTTTAAAGGTGATGTTCGAAACCGTTATCGGCCTGAAGGGAGTATTATTGAAGGTTATGTGGTGAAAGAGGTTATGGATTTTTGCAATGACTTTCTCAGTGGTAATGACACTCCTAATAATGATAAGAATATTGACGAGCTATTTGGCAAAGGAATTTTGGGATCACGTGTGAAAGTAATCAGCCGTGAGCAGTTGGAACAAGGTCATTTGTATATTTTACACAACATGGACGAAGTGAACGTTTATATCGAGGAACATACCAATTTCATCAAAAGATAATATCCTCAAGCCAATACAATGTGGCTTGCTAGAGAGCATAACAAGACATTTATTAAGTGGTTTGAAGATAAAGTCTTTAATCAACTATCTCAAACACCAGATGATATTACTGAAACTATCAAATGCCTCGCCTTTAAACCAAAATTGACTGTTATGTCTTATGAAGGGTATGACATTAATGGATTCACATATTACACAAAGCGCCAAGATGATAAGAGTGTCGTCCAAAACAGTGAGGTCACCCTTCAAGAATCGACTATGTTTTTTACAAGTGCAAAGGATAAGAGTCCACATGAAGCTAAAATGTCATATTATGGTGTCATTGAAGACATATGGGAATTTGACTACATAGATTTTAGAATTCCGCTCTTCAAATGTAATTGGGTTGATAACTCTAAAGGAGTTATAGTGGATGAATTGGGTTTCACTTTAGTGAACTTTGAAAAGATTGGCGAGAAGGGTGAACCATTCATATTGGCATCACAGGCGAAACAAGTATTTTATATCGATGATCCTGCAAATGATAAATGGTCGGTTGTTCTTCATGGTAAAAGACAGTTCATTGAAGATCATATAGATGAAGAACAGTACTATGATAAGTATGATGACTCCAGTCCATTCTTAGTTGGGTTGCCAACACCAGCAAATATTGAAGCTAATGATGACTTGTATGTGCGCAGAGATCACAATGAAGGATTGTTAATTGATAAAAAATCGCAATATTAGAGGTATGTTTTATTTTATACGTTTTTATTTTTCTGAATATGTGAACTTTACAATTTGAATTACTTTAACTATACAAAAATTCTGAAAATTTAATATGTTGTTCAAAACTGAGTATCAAACCATCACTTAAAATTTGAGCTTAATTTATAATGTGAATTACTTTACAATGTGAATGTGAACTTTACAATGTGAGCTTTATAATTTGAATTACTTTACAATGTGAACTTTACAATTTGAACGTGAATTTTCAGATGGCTGAGCATTCTCCTGATGACCGTGCTAATGATTATCGTGAGGGTGAGGACATCAATGTGCCGCCTCACAATGTAAGTTTTAAAAATATATCATATATTTATATCTATATGTCCATTTATAGTTATATCTTGTAAATGTGTTTATTTTGTCAAATTTTAGGTTGATGATGCACAGGTACCATCTGAAGCACTTGAGGCACTTGATCAGCAGCACCAAAAAGTTGACAAGAGAAGGGGCATCACTATGATGAAGAAGTGAATTGCGCAAAAGGGCAATGGACCCAAACTTGTTGTGGATTTTGATAATGCAGGAAATGCATCTGGTGTGAATCGCAATTCATTTGTTTCATATCTTGGGTTTGTTACTCGTAGCCATTGTGGTTGTAAGATAGATTCTTGGCATAAAGTTTCTAAGGAGAAGAAAGACTTAATATGGAGGTATTTATGCGTGAGTTATTATTAATTTGCAATTCTATTTTGTAGATTACTAAATTTTTGGATACTAGTTAATAGCAATTCTATTTTGCAGAGTATATTTGAATTAGATGAAAAGTTGCATCGTAAATGTGTGATGCAACACTGTGGGAGAGTCCTAAGGAACTATGGGACAAATCTCACCCGAGAATACATAAAAGAAGCTGACAAGAGGAAGAAGACAGCCACTGAATAGTGGAACTTCCTGGACAAAGAAGAATGGGACGCGTTTGTCGCTTCAAGACAAACTGATGAATTCAAGGTATTAGGCGTCAGTCTCAATCTCATTAATTAATATATGTTGTATTCACCTATTCAAGATTAACATTTAGTGTTACTAACCAAATCATTAATGTGCATACTAACTAGGCCCTCAGTGAGGCACAAAGATCAAGGCGTGCACTGAATGTGCATGACCACACAATGGGTCCAATGGGGTATGCAGGCATTTACCAAAGACTACAGTCTGAGGCTACTGCTCAGTCTGCTGCTACTCAGGAGTCCTCTACCATAGGTAGCACACCTCTGCCTCGCCATGATGTCTGGATAGTTGGGAGGCAAAATAAGAAGGGAGAAATAACGAAGGTCGCAACTGTTGAGGCGGCTGCAAAAATGGTAAAATACAACTCTTACAACAATCATTTGAATATTGATTATTTGTGTTGTTTACTTAATTACAAATTTTTGTTTTGGCGATTAGCGGGAGCTGCACGAGCTGAGGAAACAAGGCAAGTTCATCCCTGAGGGAACAAGGGATGAATTGACAGTTGCTCTGGGTAACCTAGAGCATCCTGGACGTGTTAGGGCTGCAGGCACTGGTGTGGGCATCAAAGCTTTTTTTGGGTCATCCCAGTGCAAACATGTCCCAAAAGCAGGATTTTCACAAGAAGAGGTAACATATTCTTTCTTTATAATGTTACTGTAAAAGAGAATTCAATAATTAGAATTTGACGTTTCTTTTATCCATGTATAGGTAGATAATCTATTTGATAGGAAACTCGAAGAAGCAATGAAAAAGTGGCAGGCATCTCAGACTGCCACTTACCAGACAATACCTACTACAGGCTCTACTCCTACTCCTACTGCAGAGGTTGGGAGTAATCATGTAGAACCACCACCTAGCACATCCGCTGTAAGTATTTTTATGACATAGTAACTATTTTTATGTATATATGAAATTGTAGTCGTTTCAAAAAAAGATGATATGTATATATGCATATAACATTCTTTACACAAAAATTTGTAGGGGTTGAAGCCATGCCGTCTAAAAAGTAATGAATATGTCGTTGCAGAGGCGTCGGCTTACCCATCCCTACCCGGGGAAATGTTTCACGGGTCTCCATTACCAGCTGGTTGGATTCGTGTGAGCCCGGTACATATATTCCAAGGATGGGTGGATCTTCCATTGCCATATGCCCACCCAGATTGTGAAACGCTTGGTGAGGCAGAAGGCGGAGTGATATTGTGGCGAAAAGCGGATGTCCTCTTTACTGAAAATGTATGATAAATTTACATTACGTTAAATTGTTAGTGTGTGTATATGATGTCAGTTGATCTGAAATTATATATATATATATATATATATATATATATATATATATATATATACAGGTTAAAAAGAAGACACCCACAACATATAGGCCTCTACTTCCACCTCCTACATTACCCAATTGGGTTCCACAGAACCTACCTGTCCCGTTAGGTCCTAACTGTAGGGGTATGGCAATATGGTTGGGCGAACATGATATAAATTGCCCTATAATTGTTTCTTTACATTCAGATTCTGCAGGTCAGTCATACGAAAGCAAACTATTTATATAAGATATTTTGGAGTTGTTTGGATATGATTGGCTAAATACATCTGTGATAGAGCTATGGATAAGGTGAGATCTTCTTTATACATCCATATACCTTGTGTATGATCTGGTGATTTGGTTTCTTATTTATTAATGCATGTGTAATTAATACATATTTTGCAGCTACTTAGACAAGATATGTGCAGATTTTGGATTCGAACATGTAGGGTTTTTGATTCCATCTTTGATTAGTCTAGTAGCTAAAGACCCTACGTCAGTTCAACAATACTGCTGTGAGGCTTTTACAAATTTAGCTCTAAATAAGAAGACGGTGATAATGGCTCCATTCAATGTAGAGTAAGTTTACTTTGCTTATTATAATTTGGACTTAAGAAAATTACATTTTATTGTGGATTTTGAGTTATTAATTTTTAACCTTTTTACCTCTAGTGGTAGGCTTTGGGAGTTACTGGTTATTGTCCCCGAGACGTTCACTGTCTATTATCTAGATCCTAAGGGGAGTAAATTGAATACAAGATTTGGACACATAATGAAAATGGCATTCTTCCGGTGAGAAATATTTCATTTTCATATCCGTTAACATATGTTATTACATTACTATTTAATTGCAATGTTTTGTGTTACATTAACATGTAGGGGTTTTGATGAGTTCAAAAAGGCTGGAGGAAAGGTCCCCACGAAAAAGAATCAGCCAATAATTTGGAAGAATGTGAAAGTAAGTTCCCGACTGCAATATATGTATATATTATTTATGTGAACAATGCTTAATTAGTTGTATATTTTAATATTTTTTATGTTTGAATTTATAGTGTGCTACACAAGACAACGGATGGGCATGTGGATACTATGTGATGCGATATATGCACATTATTATCAAACATGCCGCACTGGGCATCGATTGTATTGCTCAGGTATTATATAGTCTCATTAGATAATATGATCAAAATATATCTATCTTATTTATAGCTCATTAATTATATATATACATCATTCTCTTTACAGGTGTTTAAAGCTGACCCCATTATAGGAACGGACTTACCAGATGTACATTCTCCCTATACGATGGGAGAATTAAATGAAGTAAGAAAAGAATGGGCAATAGCCATACAAATAGTGGGGTTTTTAAAATATAATTGGGATGTTGATAGTGAATAATGACTAAAGAATGATATTTTGTAAATGAATTTCTGAATTATAATATATGTGTGAATGTTTCTACATGTCTGGATGTTTCTACATGTTTCTACATGTATCTGAGTGAAAATGAATGAAAGTGTTGGTTGCTATATGAATGTTTCTACATGTGTGAATGTGAATGAATGGAACTACAGATTGCTAGCTACATGAATGTTTCTAAATGTGTGAAAATAAAATGGAACTGCATGTTGCATTGCTAAATGCATGTGTGAATATTTTCGTTGTTAATTTTGTAGGTTTGTGGACTGTTGTTGGTTGATATCAATGGATGTCGTAAAACCTGCAGTTCATAACTGAACTGCAGGTTTCTCATCCTGCGACCAGCCACAGCAGGTCTGCAGACTGACAAAAAAACAATAGGCGTCAGTTTTTGTATAAAACCGACACACAAAGTTATAGTGTCGGTTTTATATAAATTACCGGCGTCTATTTCCTGTGGCGCGAAGATATATGGCGTCGGTTTCTTATCTAATAACCGACGTTGATAGTGCCCAAGATGGCGCCCTTTCTGTGGTGTGAAGGTGTATGGTTTCTGTTTCTTATCTAATAACTGACGCCTATAGTCCCATGATGGCGCGTTTTCAGTGGCGCGCGAAGAGTTTGGGTGTTGATTTTGGAACCTACGCGTAATGGTTGAGCTTTTAGTGTCGCCCACATAGGTGTCGCTTAGAAACCGACACTAAAGGCCTTAAATAACCGACACTAAAGGTAGGTTCTGTAGTAGTGTAAACTATAAGAAGTGACCCGCCTTAGGTTTTTCACATACCTTACTAACTCTTGAAAATTTTCATAATGTCTCATAACGCTTCAAACTATGACCTTCTTGTGGATAAAAAACTATGTCTAACAACCTTATAACTATCATGTACAACCAACATGGAAATTAGTATGCAAATCTTAAGCATAAACGACTACTATTTCTTTACTCTTTTTTTTTCTTTCTCTGGAGACATGTACTCTGGTACCTGGGTCTTATAACCTGCACTAAGGTTCCCAGGTCACATAACCTGCACATAGGTCCTGAGTTATGTATCTGAATTGGCCTACACTCTGGTGTCTAGTCTCCATGACTTGCATTGAGGGCCTAGATCATGTCTCTTGAGTTGACCTGCACTAAGGGACTAGGTCTAACTCCATAATATCATTTTATCTTATTAAATTTGATCATATACAAATCTTAATGCATTCTGACCTCATGGTCTTACCATGATCTCAAATCTTAATACATGGATCTTATCTTATTTATTATTCCTAAAGACTTTCTTCATATTATCATGGTGCTCCAGGCAGATTGAACCCAAGGTACTAATAGTCACTACTCTCTCATGAAATCATTATTATCCCTAAGAATACTGAATCAAACCCTAGTCAAGCAACTTTTTTAGGCTCTTTCTCATGTGAAAATCATCTAAAAGCCAATATTGTAGTGATCCTAGATCATTGATCCCTACTATCACATATATTGTATTACACTATGCTTAGAGCATTCTCAAGTATATCCTTAAAGACTTTTGGTTGCCTCTAGCAATCATCATACCTTAAGCTTAAACTTTGTTCATAACATTCATTCTATTATCCTCAAGCATTTTCCTTAACAACCATCATGATTCAACTTGTGACTACAATTCCTCCTTGGGATGAAGGCCCTAAGGACATCAAGAGTTCTCTATTTTCATAAAGTATAGTAGGAGAAAGACCTCATCTCCCTCCAATCATTATTCCACTTCAAAGTCAAGCCACTCATGTATTTAAAAATGCCTTCCTTTGGTATGCATTTTAGGGTTCTAATAGGTATGCAATCAGGTTTAGGTGACCATCTAATTCAAAAAATTTGTGTCAAGTTTTCCTTTTGTCACCACCCTATGCATGTCGGCCAACCATTCATCTAAAAGTGCCATGTCTTATCATATCTATCTAATTTGGTTGTATACATGTCCCATACCATATGCACTACAAAGAAAGACAAAAGCATAATAAGTTTAGATTTATGCATATATCATCCCCTCAACAAAACCCCATAAGCATGTGTCCATACCACAAACATGTGGGAAAAAGAGAGAGCATGATATACACAAATCTAAAGTTAACATAATATGTTTAAAGCAGCTAGACACTAACCCTAATACATATCTCAACTTCTATTGCCTGACTAAACCTCTAACCTTGATTCTACCATCGTTCACTCATTTCTTATATAACTAGGATTACTAACTATCTTTTCTAAATCTGTGTAGTCTTACTTGGTTTCTAATGGGAAATCTAAACTAAGAATATGAGAACTTTCCTGATGGCCATCTACATTATTTCTCTGATACCACATTATAACACCTCAATTTTCATAACACAAGAGCAAAATCTATATTTCTTCTTCTTCTTGGGAGTATCACAAACATGATAATCATTACAATAATAATTGAAAAGAACCATTATAGACTAATGTTTAAATGCATTCCCATAAATTCTTAGAAACAAAACATAACAAGTCTAGAATCCAAACATCAATCTTGAATCATGTCAAATGGAGCCCCACCAAGAAATCCTCCTAGCTCTGCACAGGCAAACTATGATCTTGAATGTTTTTTCTGAAGCTTGAAACATGCGGACATTTGGTCCCCAACCATGAACAAGAGGAAACCTAGATTAGAGTAAGTGGCACTGAATTCTAATAATTGGAAGAAAATAGCTGCATTATGAAAACTATAAATCTATACTAAAGTAAGCATCATTTATTTACATGTTTTATCTTTCTGTGGCCACCATAAGTTCTCTTCTGTGGCACTATGTGCCTTCTATGGTGCAACACATCTTTTGTGGCATAAATTCATTTTGGTGACACTGATGTGTCTTTTGTTCTGTGGCACCAAGTGCCTTCTATGGTGCAATGCACCTTCAGTGGCATAAAAGCCTTATATTTCATGTACCATAGTACTTTTGTTCAGTGAGAACTTACTATATAATATAAATTATATTTTGGTGTCATTTTCTATTCTTTTCTAATCTTGTTTTATTTCTGATTCTATTTCTCTTTTTATTTTGTTTTTATCCCAATTCTGTATCTCAACTATTAGTGAAGAATTTTGAAGTATGTAATCTATTTTACCATTCTAAGTTACAAAATCTATTCTGATTTCTAAAACTCAATTAGTAAAGAACTATGATAAGTTTATAATCTAGATTATGTATCTAAATCTGATATTCTGAAAGATATTCTAAATTCTAAATGATTGTAAGGAATTAGCATACTAAAATAAATTCTAATCATATATTCAGAGTTCTAATAGTTCACATGCGGATTTCTAACCACTATCCATTAATAATAACTTAAAATTGAAAATTTATAAAATCTAGACATTAGCTATCTTAGGCAATTTTTCTATTGTACTGAAAAGTAATGCTCTACATATAGACACTACACCACATGTCTAATGAATTACTTTGTGTATGATAATTAGACTACCGGTCTATAATATGAATTCAAGGAAATGGCCCACATACCTTGTTTGAGGAGATCCTTCGTGTAGTCTGGATTTCTTTGTTCATAATATATTCACCTGGGCATTAACAAAATTTTGTAAGTCATGTCTATTTCTTCTTTCCATTTCTATATCGCAAAACCCATCACCCTAAGATCCTAAACTATATTAGGGTTATTAGTTAGACTAAACACAATGCTGACTAAAACCACAATAAAATCTTAGCATTGAACATATATCAAAACTTATATTATATAACTACTATAATCTTTATACTAAGATAAGCCAAAAATAGTTTGTGCACTAATATGAGCATATACATCATATATTGAGAGTAAGCCTCAGATATGATAAAATATACTTTATCTCACTGAAATACTTCTGACATAGGAGAAAAATACAATTAAAATCATTTTTCTTACCAAATTATGCACGAATTACATGTTGTCTCACAAATCATAAGTAATTATCCTATAGAATGGCCATTTAGGCTAAAAAATCATAACTGATGCAAATATACATGAAGCTCCACAAAAACATCATAATTAGTGAAAATGATGTATATTAAGGTTTAGGTAAAAAATCTCATATCGTTTCAGTGTGGAAGAGCTTCTGGAGATCCTCCTGGGGCTTCCCCTAATAGTAGGGCCCCATTGATCCTAGTACGCTCTGTGTGTAGAGTCCAGGGCATTGAAAGTTGTACGCCCCACCCTCAGTACGTCCCGCATGGGTCTTCCTCAATAAGTAAAATATCCATAACACCCTTATTAGGGTTTACATCAAAAACCACAATAGAACTTTAAATCTTAAAGATCAAGCTTTATAATAATATTAAATTATATCAACATACCTCTTATGTAAAATATTCATTAATTTTGCATGTCATTTGCTATTTTCTTGTCCAAAACATTGAGTCTCATAACTTTTAGTAATCAATATATACTAAATATTAGACACCAAAAACGACCTTCTATTTTTTTAATATAACAGACACCATAAGCTTTCCATTGACATATAGATATCTAGATATGAATTTTAGAAGAATACCTATTTCTCGAGCAATCAATGCAAAATTATTTCAATTTGACCATCCAGATCTGGCTTGTGTCACACCCCCAATAGCTCAAGACTTGAGCTTTACAGATCATCTCTTAGATCCGTCTCCTTCTTGGCCCATGAGCCCACTACAAAAAAAGTCCATCTTCTGTCAATGCACACCCTATTTCTTGGTCGCCTTTATGCCGAACTCCGGTGAGTAGGGCTCACTTAGTTGGCAACATGGCTACGAGCAGAGCCTCCAACCATGTTTGGCATGTCCTCCTACACACGATCACCACCTTCTTTGTGCCTCACAATGTTAGGGTTGAGAAACCCCAACTCAACCTCCTATTGCACCACTGTCGTTCACTTCTTGTTAGTTCTCTATATTTCTCTTTCACTTTCAACTAAAACCCTCGCATCGAACTCGTCTAAGCCTATATTTCTCAGGACCATGGCTTTTATAGCCTATCTTCCCCGAGATATCGGGTGGAGTTCCCACTTCTTGGCGCCTCTGTTTGGGTCTGTAAAATAGGGGTGGCGGCTCCCCAGTCCGCGTTGGACTGGTGTTGCCTCCTTTTTATCTTTTTTTCTTCTTCTTTTTGATAGAAGTCTGATTCAAAGAAATATTTATATAGCCCACCTCAGCTATGTTTGATTCCAAATTTTAGGGTAAACATTATATTATCAAAATCTTTACTTATTTTAGGTAAAAACTAACCAGTTCACAAAAGACCCTTTCTACATGCTTTTTCCTTTAAATCCAAACATCATGAAAATTGAATAGAACCTTATTGTAGCATTAATCAACCATATACTGAT
Organism: Alisma plantago-aquatica; assembly: GCA_963693085.1. NCBI lineage: Eukaryota > Viridiplantae > Streptophyta > Magnoliopsida > Alismatales > Alismataceae > Alisma > Alisma plantago-aquatica. Next base: position 477,007,616 of record OY856413.1, on the reverse strand, counting down.
TTCACCAATAACTTAATTATGTAATTTATAGGTTCCAAAGATCAGTATGTGACATTTTTCTTCAAACCTATCTCCATATTTTATTGATATACTCAAGTTTACACTTTTTTATAGTTTTAAATAATGAATACCATGACTTGAAGGTGAAGTAATATTTTATTGTAATTATATCTTTGTTTAGTCACCTAATTCCCAATTTTCATCTTTGAGTCATCCTTTATCTTATCTAGTTATAGTAAAATTCCATTAGACCAATTTTAAACAAAAATTGATGAAAATGATAAAGTTGTATAATTAGCGTCTAATAGAGAATCATATATTTTATTATTTCTAAGCCTCAGTTAAGTTGATTATTAGTTAAAACACCATGTTTCTACATTTCTAAACATCATAGTATACTATAAGTCAGTGAAAAGAATATTAAGGCTATCATTATTAAAAGGGAAGAAGGTAAAATAAATTAGATTGGATATCAGAGTTGCATATGTTACAACTCTCTACCCCTTAAAGAGGATTTTGTCCTCAAAATACAATCAACTACACCATAGTTTTCCAAGGAAATTATAAACTATGATGTATGTCTAGTAATTGTGTATCCACATAATTTTCTCACACTAAATACTGAGCTAAGAGTGTTAAACCAGAACTTGGGGTTCTCTACACATTGTCATACTTAATGGGGTTTACTATATAGTGTCAGTAATTTCTGCATCATCTTCTTTTCCATCATTTCTTCCAAAAACATTGTCTTAGTGTTACAATTCCATATATGTGGTCACTAGGGTTTACTAAAGCCCTCTTTTTGTAAGAGATTGTGTGTGAGCCCACTTGAGGAGTATGACAAGTGTAAATGTTTTCCTTTGTTTTTCAGTATTAGGGTTGTCTTATAATGTCTATAGATTTTACCATGGTGACTAATTACCTTGTTTCTAATCTAAGCTATTATATATTGCCTATTGCACAAACTACAATCAAGGTGTAATATTAGGTTTTGCTAACAAGCATATTTGAGCATTATTGTGTATTATATATAACTTATAAACGAATAATGTGTGCACTCAATTCACAAATAAAATACAAATATTATGAAAAGGTGTAGTTAATTTATTTTTGCTTTAGTTTGTCATTGATGCAGACCTATTTTAGGGTTTCATCTTGCGTCATCTTGCACTTCAATCACTTACAGGCATATTAGATTGCAAGCTATTTCCTCTAATAAATGGTTTAATGTCAAATGTGATTATGGCTATTCTTTGTGTGTTTTTCAAGCACTTGAATCACACATTGCATGGAGGGGAGAAAGAAAGGATGATCCTAGGGTGTCTATACCTTGGATGATCCCTAGACTATCTCCCTAACTTCCACAGGTGGTCAAAAATCAATTCAATGCAAAGAATAGTAGGAATAAGGACTTGGAAGCTTAAAAGCATAATTGGGCCCTTAGAATGGGCCAGTGACAACCTTGATTTTCCATCTCTTTGACGATACCATTACTCTCACTATTCATGACCCATATTTACTCATTTGAGTTCAATTTCATAGTTGGATGTGGTTTGGTTTTCTATTAGAGTCACATTCATTTTGTGTTTCAACATGTGACATTACTTTACTCATTTTACCTATGTTACATTCCTAAATGAATCATGATTTTGTCTTAATTTTTATCCCCAACATGATTCTATATTGTCTCTATAAAGTATACTAAGTTGTCTAGGGTTAAAATATGAATGTAATGACTCAAGAATCACTGTAATCGGACCCCCGTATCCCAAGCTATGAGCATTTGAACTTTGCAAATTAATCATTAACTTCTTAACTTGATTTTGGCCTTAGTGGGTCCAATCATGGGCACGCAACCAAGCAACCGCCATCCATTATGTGGAAACCCTAATGTGCCCCTCATCTTGAGTTGTTGGATCATGTACTCAAGATCCGATGGTTATGGAACCATCTTCAACATTTGTCCATACTGTAGTAGTAGCTACAGTGGGGAAACTTTAGGTTGAACCAATGTTGGTCGATCTCACCATGTTTTGGGTGAATTGGATTGTCATTTCTATCCATTTCAACCTCCTCTATCTTTCCCCTATCTTTTCCTTCTCTCTAGCACACCCTAGCGACCTCTTGTCTCTCTTCTTCTTCCCCTTAGCCCTAGGTGGCACCGCCACCTGTGTGCTTTTGGGCGTCTATTGTGCAGCACCCTATGTCCTTGGATGAGACCTTCCTTAGCCTCGATGGCACACCCCAAGCTTGGGAAGTCTCTTCCCTAGATCCCCCAACTATTTCTACCTTGAGATTGGTTCCTCTCCAATGGGTAGCCGATCTCAAAGCCACCGCACGAGAACTAGTGGTGGACTTGCTGGAGAGAGAGCTACGAACCACAGGTGCCAGCTGATCTGGCTTGGTTCAATGTTGTACCCACATTGGAGGGCCAGGACTAGTTAGCCAACATTCTAGGTAACCTAGGACCAGTCCCTCACCGTCGCACAATTGAAATCAGCAGCCATGAGCGCCGACGAGCGATGGGAGATCATGAGTGGGTTGCTGAAGCAAACAACAAGTGATGTGGAGTCGTTGGGTTGTGCGGCGCACGCCTATCATAAGAGGACTATGGCTAGGAACCCCGCCCTTAGGTTGTGCATAATAGTCTTCAGACGTGATCGCTGGATCTTGAGCCAATGGGTTAGATTCTTTACATGATATCAAACGTAACACCCCCCTTTCATATAGTTCTGAATTGAAATGTTAAAAAATACACAGCTCTCTACTCCCTTGGCCAAAAGTAACGATCCAATATACCAAATCGATTAGATCAATGAGACCTAGAACTAGGGAATATTCCCAAACCTTAAAACCTATTCTTATTTCTCTTTTTTTCTAAAAAGACGAACTTTGATTATGCTGACCATATTTGGATGCATATTGATGATAAAATTTGTACCGTTATTGCTCAATTTACCACCTAATCATCTAACCAATAAATTTATGCTACCATATGGTACATATATCCACCATTGTCCTCCCTTTTCTATGTTTGTGGCATATGGCCTTAAATGCATAAATGTACCCCTATTACGTGAATGTTTGGTTATACCTATATTCAAACGATAAGTTTTACATACTTGATGAATCATATATCCTTCCAATCAGTAACCTTGTAGTTTTTTGTAACCTTAAAGTCTATGATCAACCCTCTTGTGCTATGGTGGGGTTTGTGACCCTAATTTGCCTAATGAGACCTATGTGACTTGAATTTTGACTCTTGTGCCTTAATGCTTATGAGGATCCTCCCCCCTCCCTCTTTCTCAAGTCAGGGATTACTATATTCCCTGTGATATCTTGGATGTGGATGTCCCACCTTAGTCTCATGTTGAACCTTTACGACATTTGTAAACTATATTGATGACTACATGTATGACTGATATGTTAATACCCAAGGTTGGGATATGATGTCTAAACCCTATGAGACATCAACCTATATTAGAATGTGTTTCTTATGTCCTAATCTTGCTGATCTAAACCATATCTTATGCTTGGATCTCATGACTTGACAAGCTACAACCCTTCTTGCCATATTATGAGTATTATACCTAGTTATGTACATATGTGACCTAAATCATGTAATGCCCATTAAGATGAATGGAACATCAAAATGACATGAAACTTGAACCACACCTTGATGACGACCCCTAAATATCCATAAGATAATATAAAATGGTAATTAATAACTTGATCTTAATTCAGCCAAAAACCCTAAAATGAAGCTAGTTAGGGTTAATGATGGGAATCTAATACATGTACACAATCTTGTTCTTCATCAGGTGTTGCTTGTGTCTAGATTTCAAGGATAAGTTAAGTTAAGAATCTTTAAATATTGTACATGCTTTAATAATTATATGATTGTGGATTTCTTGCTTGAACTGTGATACATATGTATGCTTGTTTACTTGCTCAAAACTGTCATGTAGTATAGTGGTATTGTAATCAATGTTTGTTGTCATCGTTGTTTTATAACTTGCTCACATAACTTAGAACTCCATTGTACAATGTTGAAATGGGGGTTGCTCAATGAAATTGGTTAATGAGGCCTCTCACATGAAACAAGGTTAGCTCTTGGAAATGGCCTTGAGGTCCCTTACATAGAAAAGGGTTAGCTAATCTTGAGCACCCTTATGGACTCTTCCAATGGGAAGTAGTCAAAGGCCTTATGAATACATAATATTTTTGGTATAATTGGAGTAAAATGATATAAAATAGGCTCTCATTTTTCTAATTTCTTAACTTTTTTATTCTCATTTGCTACTTTTAAAATATTTTCAAATTATCCAAAGCTTATATATATGTGTATCTTTCAACCCTATACTCAACACCTCGTGTGTTGACCCACATTGTTTCATGTATTTTTAGGTTCAGAGATGACTAGAAGTTGATGGGCTTGGTGAGCTATGTTAGGTGTACTTGTTGTAAGATCCCTAGTGTACATGAGAAAACTTATACAATTTGACTCTTGAACATGTAATTGTAACTTGTAATTATACAATGTTGCTTTATATATCTTTTGTATTGTTGAGATTATTTTGGTTCTTTTATCTTGTTTTCTGTTCATGTATGCTAAGATTTTACGCTTCCACCTTAGCACTTTAATAATACCTTGTTAGGGACAGATGCTTAGGTCCTATTGCCATGGACTTTGTAGTCATTTGGAGTTAGGATTTGGGTAATAAATGATTCTGTGATAGGGTCACGGTCGGAGTGCCCCATATTGCAGACAACAAGCAAGAATGAGGAGCTATAGAATTTCAATCACCACAGCCGTGGCCAACAAAATTGCAGTCTGATTCAAGACACACCATGACCGTGTCACTCACCACGAATGTGGTGATGAGCTTCCATAACAACCAACATTGCAGAAAATGACTGAGCCAAATGCCTCCAAAATGACCATTGTGGGCACCACGACCATGCCACCACCTACCCACCACAGTCGTGCCACTAGCCTTTTGAAACCTTTTGAAACCACCTATTATCTGACATCTCCTCCCACTTTCTACCTCACCTGTTCTAACCCTTCGTGACCATCTTTACCCCATCCACCATGGCCGCAGTGACCAAAACAACTATGGTGGTTGATAGACTTAACATGTTTTCTACACTAAAATTATGAGTTTACCCCCATTGATCTAGTGCTTCCCTACCACCTATATATACTTGGGTGGAAGTTGTTGCACGAGGTTAGACACTCATTTGCATTCATTTCCACCTACTAGTACATTCAAGGAGCTCTCACCTTCTCCCACCTACTCCCACCTACCTCCACCTCATTTCCACATTCCCCTACCTTAAAACCCTAGTTTTCTTTGGTTTTAAATACTATCACCACCCATTCCATGATCTCTTTCCACCGAGGAAGAAGGAGGACATGTTGTAGCTACTAGAGGTGAAGAATAGGAGTGCTTACATGAGATTCCATGGATAATCCTCTCTTCTTCTTATTCTTCTTCTTCTTCTACTTCTTTTGTTCTTTTTAGTTCCATGAGTATCTAAGCCCTTCTAGGTGGGTTGTTTGGGGCGAAAATGTGACTTATATACTATGTTGGGAGAAAATAACTTGTAAACATTATGATTTTGTTTTACATTGATTGTCTTTATACTTTTATATATTTGCCAATAATATATATTATGGTCATGCTAAAAACATGGATTTCTTGTTAATCTATGTTTGAAACCACAGAGACTCCAGGAAAGAATGGCTTTTATGTGTCTATTTTAGGATTTCTCATAGGTCAAATTAGTGAATCCCTAGAAAACACCATATATTTCCACATACACATCCCCTATTTCATTGATAGGTGTGAGTTCTAAGTAGCTACTGTAGGAGTACTTGGTGCAGTTGGCTTGGAGCTTCCAAAAGGCTAGATGATAGGTGATGTGAGGTCTACTACCCTCCTTTTCACCTTCCATTACTACCATTGGCCCCCAATTTCCCTAAGAGAACCTACTCTAGAAACCTAGACTTGCTAGATCCTATTAGAATTTCACCTAAACCCTAGTACAAAAGAGCATCGTAAGGTTGGATAGGGTGTGCTAGGGTGTAGCTCCCTTTCATACATATTACTCCAACCATGGCCAACTAGTACTTTTGGGTAATTCTATATACTCTATATTATTGTTTGGCTTAACAATTTGAATTCATCAGTATGGTTTGCATGTTGACCCCCCAGCCTAGATCCTAGTCAAATTCCCCCATAGGGCCCACACATCCATAAATTGATTTAAAACCCAAATTGATCTCTTACTAGTTGATGCTTCATTACTTGCTTTAATTTCATTCTTAGCTAATTGCCTTGTCCTTGATAGTTAGGTCTTGTGAGTATGTTATTGCACATTTGTGCTTGATTCTTATAGTTCTTGTTAGTCTCTAGATATTTTTCCTCTGGGTTTCTAATTAGGACTGCTTTTCTAGTGTAGTGTTAGTTTATGTTAGGTCTTGCCCACCTTAATCTCTAATTGCTAGTTTAGTGTAGACTGATTCTTTTCTTACTTATTTGTTTTTATTATTAATTAGAAATAAATTGTATAGGTTTAACTTAGGTTTACCTCTTGCTTACCTTTAATTGCTTGTTTGACCCCGTATTGTAATCAAACCTTAAACCCTATACACTACTTTAGGAACCTAACTTATCTGAGCTAGCTCTAGTACCCCCTTTTTTCTTGAGGATTGACCCCTTACTTGCCGCTTTACTATACTCTGATATGATCTCATGTGCTTGTAGGTGAAGTGTCTTAATCTAAGTGGGTGTGTACAATGTTAGGGCTTTACAAAATTTTAAAGATCCATGTTGTGTGCCTTGTGGCACATATGATGTGCGTATTTTATATCACCTTTTGGACCACTTTTGGTTGCATTTCCAAATCATTTCACCCAATAATCACACTTAATCATGCTAGATTTTCCACTTTATTGTTGTCTTTACTTGCTCTATGGTGGTTTGTAGGTACAACAATTTGGCATTAATATGGGGAGAAAACACCATCATAACATCCATCAACACATTCTCCAATCATCTAGACATTCATAAAATCAATGTTGTTGAAACTGATAAAGACACCCCGTGTCTTAATTAAGATACCCCATGTCTTAATATAGGCACGTAGTGCCTTATTAAAAACACCCCATGTCCCAATCCAGAAATTGAACCCATAACTCCCAAATTTGCAGCAACACGCCGTTTGTTATTAGGGACACACTGTGTCTTACTAAACACACGTCGTGTCTTATTAAATACATGACATGTAACTTTCTAGAACTCAATCCAGACTTCAGTTATCACATAAGACACATCATGTCTTATAAAAGACGTGTCGTGTGACCTGCAGATTTCACTCAAATGCAAATATAACTACCTCACACTTACATATACGACCCCAAGCCATCTTCAGATAGTTACCATGGACTATTTCAAACCATTTGGAAGGTGAATTGAGAAAGGAACAAGGAGGAGGAGTTGGAGCTGCTCCATGGGAGAAAAGTTGATTTCTTTAGAGGGAAACTTCTTCTTCTTTTGTCTTCTCCAACAATTACAGCAAGGATCTCCACTATTATCTTCTCTCCACTCGGAAGTGAAGCTTTGTAGAGAGTTTCTAACAACAAGGATGGATTTGTGACTCCTTGACCAGAGTTCTAAGTCTATCTTCCTTCTTTCATGGATATCCAAGTTTATTTCCTTCTATTATGATGTCTAAAACTACTTTTTGTTGTTTTTATCCACTTTCTACAACCATGGATGAGATCTCTTGTTATTGGGCAAGGGCGAGTAACTCCCATGTCATAACATTGTTGAACACAAATTTCATATATAATGCTAGTTGTTTCACTATTCTAAGGTTTTGTTCTTTGTTGTTCTTCATGTTATGATGTGGATTTGAAACCCTATCCTCAAGGATCCCTAATCCAAATTGATCCTTAATACAAATGTTTTCTATTTTAGTTCAGTTCCTTTCAAATTGCTTAGTTAACATAAAAAAAATATCTCTTATTTAAAAGATCGAGATTGTTGAAATTCAATACTCATGTGCCTAACAAACCTTTGCTCCTTAGACGACCTTGATATCACTACATGCACCCGTATACTTGTGGGGTAGTGTTCGAGCTTATAAATGTTAAAACTTGTGCACACTGCTAACAAGTTTTTGGCACCATTGTCGGGGATTAGATGATCCCCGACAACGGTGCCAAAAACTTGTTAGATGTGTGTGCAAGTTTTAAATCTATAAACTCAAACACTACCATGAAAGTATAGGTGTGTGTAGTATTATCGAGGGCGTGTAAGGAGCAAAGTTTTGTTTTGCACAAGAGTATTAAATTTCAACAATCTAGATCTTTTTAATAAGAGAGGTTTTATTTAGTGAACTAAGCAATCAAAAGGAAACAAACTAGAATAGAAATCACTTGTATTAAAGATCAAATTGGATTGGGGATTCTTGAGAATAAGGTTTCACATACATACCATAACATGAAGAACAACAAAAATCAAGAACACTGGCAATAACACAAGGGAGGCATGTATCCTACACCCACCTCCCGTTAGTGTAGAATACCTAACTTTGTATACCATTCTCATGTATATACTTAGATTCAGACTACAAACCTTTATTCCCAAACACATCCTAGCTAATCCTTTGGTCAAGGTAGTTCAACTAAGGTAGATCTCCTTACTCCTATGCACATCTTCTTGGATTATACAAAGAGCAGAAATCATACATACAAAGTGGCCAACAATGTATATAAGAAGAATTAAACATAGATGAACCTTAGAATAGTAAAACAACTAGCATTTATATGAAATTCATGTTCAGGAGTTTTATGACATGGGAGTTACTCCCTCATTCCTAAGAATAAGAGATCTACTCGTCTATGGTTGTAGAAAGTAGATACAAGTAGTAGAAAATAGAGCTAGACATCATAATAGAAGGAAATAAACTTGGATGACCCTAGAAGAAGTAAGATAGAGTTGGAACTTTGATAAAAGAGTCACAAATCCATCCTTGCTACTGGAAACTCTCCAAAAACCTTCACGCTGGAGTGGAGAGAAGAGAACGGTGGAGATCCCTACTATAATTGTTGGAGAAGAATAAAGAAGAAGAAGTTTCTCTCCAGAGAAACCACCATTTCTCCCTTTAGAATGCCTCCAATCCTCCTTGCTTCCGTCCCTCTCCAAAGGTCTGAAATATGTCCTGATAACTATCTCAAGATGGCTTGGGGTTGTATATACAAGTGTGAAACAATTAAATTTACATTTGAGTGAAATCTACAGGTCACACAGTGTGTATTTTATAAGACACGGTGTGTCTTATGCAACAACTGAATTCTGGATCAAGTTATGGAAAGTTACACTATGTGTCTTTCATAAGACACAACATGTATTTAATAAGACACATGGTGTCTTTAATAAGACATGACGTGTCTTTAATAAGACACAGGGTGTCTTTATCAAGACACGATGTGTTGCTACAAATCTGGGAGTTCTACGTTCAATTTTTGGACTGAGAGACAGGGTATCTTTAATAAGACACGTTGTGTCTTTATTAAGACATGAGGTGTCTTTATCAGTTTCAACAACATTGATTTTCTGAATGTCTAGATGATTGAAGAATATGTTGATGGATGTTATGATGGAACTTTCTCCCCATTTTGATGACAAATTGTTGTCAGCTGGAGGGAAGATGACATTGATACATCATGTGCTTAACTCCATTCCTTGTTACCTTCTTCAAGCTTGTAATCCCCCTAACTTAGTTCTTTTGAAAGGGACCGAGGAGGATGAGTTTTGAAATGGAAAAAGGGCCTCATTTGAGCGGAAATGACAAATCAAACCACAGAGTAAGTAAAAATAACAATAAAGTGGAAAATATAGACGATTAAGAGTGATTATTGGGTGAAAATGATTTTAAAGTGCAACCAAAAGTAGTCCAAAAGATGATATACAATATGCATATCAAATCCCCCTAAGCTTAAACCATTGCTTGTCCTCAAGCAAAAAGAGCATAGAACACAAATGAAGGAATTGTGAAACTCATGTATGATCAGATGAAATGGAAGATATAAAAGAGTCCAAACCAACCATAATCATTAGGTTCATATTCATAGCCTTGATTTCAACTCATACATCCAAGAAACAAAATTAAGTTCAACAAGGATGGTAACACATTAAATGAAGTAGTCAACTAGGTAGCACTAA